>KQ993804.1:301729-430126 GCA_001598015.1 Dorcoceras hygrometricum | reverse complement strand
TTTATAATTAAGAAATAATATTAAAATAGCAGTCAAAAAATTAATCTAATAAAAAAAGATAATTGACCATTCGTATAAAATTTACCTATATTTTGTATTCTAAAAAAATTATAAAACACCTTTCACTTGTTCTTAAAAAGTGTACTTCAAAACTAGTTTTTTAAAAATATTTTTAAAAAACATTTTATAAAACTCTTATCCAAACATAATTTTAAATTTTTTTTAACTTTAAAAACACTAAAAACGTTTTTAAAAAACGTGTCCAAACGAAGATTTTAAGTTGTTTTTATTCTTAAAGCCAAACCCTTTATAATCTAGACGTTGAGATAATTGAAGATGTGATTTGAAAAAGGATATGCAATAGAATAATAATTTCTATTAAAGCAGCATTAAATCAAGTTGACTGGACCACAGATACAACATTAAATCAAACTGTCAAAATCGTTCGACGCCGACATAATATGTAAGCGTCAAATAAATAAAGTAATTATTAATCAACGTACTAGGTTGATTATTAATTTTCAGAAATTATATGGTGACAATAATTCCCACTTGGAATAAATGGATACCAATCATCCATTCAGATATGGGACATGATATCCTACACAACCAGCTTCCCCACCTCCTTCCCCGACTGTCACGTGTCACCATGTGATTGGACCAACATTTTAACTTCAACAATTTTTTTAAATTCCGACCAATCGCATGGTGGCACGTGGTAGTTGGGAAGGGGGTGGGGAAATTAGGTATGTATGATATCGGATTTGTATATATATATACTAAGGTCGTCCCTCCTAGGCTCCTATTTATAGTTTCGTGCTGTTATCTTGTATTATCTTATTAATTCATTGTTAATACTAATAATGTTATCTTGTATTATCTTATTAATTCATTGTTAATACTAATAAAACTCACAATCAAATATATATATATATATATACACTGTTGTCAATATTCTAAATTTTGAGAATAGAAAAGAATAGAATATAGTGGAAAAAACAAAAGAGATTGCTATGAAAATCTTTTTTGAAATTCAAATAACTTCAATGAAAAGCAAAAATATTCAAAATTTTCTTTGATTGGCATTACATACCTAACAAAAAAGTAGAAATGGAATAATAAAATAATAAAAATAAATAAGGAAGAATTCAAAACAAAATACGGATTTTTTAGTCCATACTGTATTTCATCAATCTAAGTGGAATAAGCAGGCTTGATTCCTTATTGGTTAGTCGAGTTGTAATGAAAATCACACAATTGAAGGGGATGTCCGAATTTTTTATTTTTTAATCAATAAACTAACGTTTTATCGTTCTAGACCATCACCGTTGAATCCAACGGAAGGAATGAAAAATAGATACGAATCGAGCAGGAAGGGGGGGGGATAAAAAAAACTAGTCTAGTAAAGACAAATTATAAAAGATTCTATTTATATATAAGTCGCTACCCCCCTTTGGTATTTCTTTAAATTAAATTGAATTTCGTTTAATTAGACGGAAGTTCTTTAAAAACTTCCGCTTTCTTTAAAAGATTCTGAACAGTTCCTGTAGGTTGAGCACCCCTTTCAAGGAAGTATAGAATAGCAGGAACATTTAAATAAGTTTGATTCTTTATTGGATCATAAAACCCAACTTTTCTAAGATCTTTTCCTTCTCTCCGGGATCGAACATCAATTGCAACGATTCGATAGACGGCTCATTAGGATAGATGTAGATGAACAATACCTCCCCTAGAACCCTATAGGAAGTTTTCTCCTCGTACGGCTCGAGAAAAAACGATTTCATTTGAATTTTTGTCTATGCATGGAGTTATCCATCGATTTACCACCTGTATGGGCCAAGGGGCCTTTGACCTATACATGGGTTAGCCCATTAATGGGTTAACTTAAAAAAAAAGGGCTGAAAGAATTCATTATCAGTTGCAATTAATTAACATATATGAATAACTGAGTATAAATAATGAAGTTATGGTAGGAGAAACTAAATAACGACAATTAATTGATTGTCAAAATATTTTATCTAATTTAAGTTTTATTTATTTATTTTATCTAAGTTTTTGAAAATAGCTAGAAGTTATGGACATGCATTAATTTGTCAATTCTCTGAAATCTATAGTAAATTTATAGATATGTCTAAAGTAAAAGCATAATGTGAATTTGATACAACACAAAATTCTAAAGTGGAAAACTTAGTTGAGAATTTTAAGTATCATTGCCATGATAAATCATATTGTTGGGTGTGGAAAAGTTATCAATTTTGATTCCGGTAACACAGAACTTGTTATTGTATATCTAAATATTTACTCGAATGTGCAGATCTGTAGATACAAAAGTGACCGGACCAAGAAAATCATATCCGAGAAAATGGATGAAAAAATTCTCTCCGGAGAAGATCGTAGAAGAGTTTTGAGTAGATGAAGAGATACAAAGAGCTCGTCTAGATAAACTGGTTATCCGGATAAAGAAGAACATGCAGATAAATCTGTTCTATCTAGTTAGCGTTTTTTTTAAAAATATTAAGGAAATGGATTTCAGCTTGGAGGAATATAATTTAAGAGGAAATGAATACAAATAATTTTTGTAACTAATATAATCCATCAATCAACACAAAGGTGCAATATCAAACTTTTTTTAAAAAAAAGAATTCTACTAGGGACTTTATTGGGTATATATATATATATTTGTGAAACTATACTAGAACTTTCTCATAAACTAAATGATCTGAGCAGAACATATGTGGTAATAGTTTTAGACATTTTAAGAAGGCCAACAAAAAAAGAGGGATCTAATGCATTAAACCATGAAAACATTCACATAATAATTTCTAATAAATGTTTCAGAAAGCTTCAATCTGCTTGTCATGGCTAGTGTATACTGCAGTATAAGCACCCTTAACTTGAACATGTTAGTACAATGTGTACCAAGGATAAGTTCCAACGCACTCGGCCGTTTTTCTACGTTCCATTTGCTAGAAATGAGGCTTTAGTCTTTTTGAGTGCTACCACTGTTTCCATCATGTTGATTCTATCCTCGGGCGAAATGGCTAAACATTTCATGGCCAATTCGAAGATAGATGAGACGCACTGCTTCCTTGCAAGGAAATATCGGTCTTCTTGGTCGAGTAAACCAGCAGCAACAACCTCAGTAACTATGTTATCTTGTAATGCTTTAAACACCCAGTCCTTTAAGCTCATTTCTTCAGTGAACATGTCTTCAGTCGGCCTCTTGTTCGTAAATAACTCCAGCAATGTTATACCATAGCTGTAGACGTCGGAGTGCGTTGATATTATCCCTTCTGATCCATACTCTGTTACCAACAGAAATGCTCATTAGTTGAACTTTCGAATCGCCTTGTTATAAGTAAAATTATAGTGCTCAAAGAAAGAAAGAGGTCGAGACCACCACCTGGTGCCATGTAGCCAATGGTTGCCAATGTGATAGTCTGATGAACAGACTCCCCTTCTCTAAAGAGTTTGGCGATTCCGAAATCACCGACATGTGCTGTCATGTCTTCCTGAATCAGGATGTTACTAGGCTTCAAATCACAATGAACGATTGGTGATTGATTCCCATGATGAAGATATTCAAGAGCTACGGCAGCATCGATCGCTATATTCAATCTTTGTACCAAATCCAGTGAATTGTTAGAGGAATATAGCCATCTCTCTAGGCTCCCATTAGGCATATACTCCAAAATCAATGCTTTGAAACCTACGTTGCTACAACAACTTATAACCTGAACTAAATTTCTATGTCGAATGCTGCTCAATACCTCACATTCGACATCAAAGCTTTTGATCGCTCTCTCTAGTTGCACACTGAAAACCTTCACCGCGACGTTTAAGCCATCAGATAGTGTTCCTTTGTATACGGTACCAAAGCTCCCTCTTCCGATAATGTTGGATTCATCAAAGTCTGTTGTAGCTTGTACAATTTCTTGGTAAGGAATCCTTCTCCAAGAATGAAGCGGTGAGATCTCATCAACATTTTGTTTTCTGCTAGCCGCACGTCTTCTTAGAAACAAGATCAATAAGGCCACAACCAACACAGTTGATAAAATAGGAGCTAATATGTGTTTAATAAACGAAATGTGATATGATCTGTGCTTATGAACACCTTTGATGTCGCAAGGAGGAACTTGCAGTCGAATATCACCACAAAGTGCATAGTTCATTACAAAAGATTGAGCTGTGAAGTTTGCGAAAGGTCCTCCGGTTGGGATTTCTCCTTGTAGCATGTTGTGGGATAGATCAAGATATTGTAGAAAGCTTAGTGTCTCTAGTGACTTTGGAATAACTCCAGAGAGATTATTGTTAGACAGATCCAAAGATACCAAGCCTCGGAGTTCTCCAACAGATTGAGGAATGGAGCCTTGAAAGTTATTGTGTGCAAAAGATAGGTTCTCTAACGCCTGTTTGCCACTAACAAAGCTTGGGATATCACCTGATAATTGATTCCGGGACAAGTCGAGATTCCACAATGATTCCAAGCTCCAAATCTCTGGTGATATAGTTCCACTTAGGAAGTTAGTAGACAAGTTCAGTTCCAGTAGATCTGTTATACTCCACAAGTTTGGTACCTCTGAAGTCAATCCATTAGAGTCCAAGTACAATCTATTGAGGGATTTTAAATCCCCGAAGCATGCCGGTATTGTACCATTGAGCATGTTATCCGTCAAGTACAAGTCCCCCAGTTTGCTCATTTGGCAAAGTTCCGTGGGGATGTGCCCTTGTAGTCTGTTGTGCTCAAGATATAAATGTTCAACTCGCGTTAGTTTCCCTATAGTTTTAGGTATCAATCCTGTTAAGTCATTGCTATCTAAAGCTATAGATATGAGTCCAGTCAAATTACCGATCGTCGGAGGAATAGACCCTTTGATGTTGCATCCAAATGCACTGAAATACAAAAGGGATTTGGATAAATTCCCAAGTGAAGGTGGCAGGATACCGTTCAACTGATTAAGCGGTAACTCCAGTCTCTCCAAATACAGACTGTTGGCCAATGAGGAGATAAACCTCAATTCTTGATTAGGATATTCCCCAGTGAGATTGTTTTCTCCAAGAAGAAGGTAGTTAAGAAGCCTTAAATTGCCAAGATTTGGTACCGCACCGGAAAGGGAGTTAGTAACAAGGCTTATGATAGCGAGTTTAGACGCATTGTTCAGAGATTTCGGGATTGTTCCAGTAAGGTTGTTATCGCTTAGAAGGAGATTTTCTAAATTAGGAAGTGAATCTCCCAAACTTCTAGGAAATTTGCCTCCAAAGCTATTGGATGAAAGTTCCAGTTCTATTAGTGTTGAGATATTGAATATGGAAACAGGGATCGACCCAAAAAAGCCGTTAGCATGCAGGTGAAGCACCTCAAGTTTTAGATTTCCGAGCTCCGAAGGTACCTCACCTGTTACAAGAACACCATAAATACTGGAGTTAGGTATCTTAGTTAGCATACACAGAAACAGTCTGAAGCTCATGTGAAGCAACTTTGTATAAAATGCAAGTTAAATATATGTAAAACATTAACTAACAAGACTGAAAAATAGTGTATGGCATCAAACAAACCTGACATATTGTTATGTTCTAAAAGCAAGAACTTGAGCCGAGTCAGGTTCCCCACTTGTTTTGGTATAGTTCCTATGAGTTCATTATCCCACAGACTTAGAAACAAAAGCTTTCTACAATCAAGAAAGCTTGGAAAGATTTGTCCCGTCAGGTGATTGGAATGAAGAATCAGCTGCTCAAGATTAGGGAGATGGACATCCCGAGGGAGATTTCCTGACAGGTGGTTGGAAGAAAGATCAAGCTGAATCAGAGAAGATAAGTTGAAGATAGCGGGTGGGATTTCTCCCGATATCGAGTTATTCGCTGCACTGAGTGTCTTTATCTGCGAGAGATTGCCTATCTCAAACGGAATACCACCTACAAGGTAGCCGAAACACAACAGTTATATCTTATATTTGTTTCCATTTCATATATGTCTCCATGTTCTCCACAATAAGGATTGAATGTAATACAAGTTCAGTGGCTCACCTTCAAGGTTATTGAGGCCTAGGTATAATTCCTTGAGCAATGTCAACTCTCCAATCTCTTTTGGGATGCTTCCATTGAGTTCATTATATGACAAGGACAAAATCTCGAGGGATTTACACTTGTATATGTTTGAAGGGACCATCCCAGAAAGTATGTTGGAAGATAAGGAGAGTACACTAAGTTCAGGCAGATTGTCACACAAGTCCATAAGGATCATGCCCGAGAGGCTATTATTGGTGAGATCGATCTTTCGAAGGGACGAAAGTTTGGATATCCCGTATGGAATCGATCCTACCAACTGGTTGGACCCTGAATAAAATATTTGTATACTGGAAAGATTGCCTAAGTCTTGTGGAAAAGTTCCATGTAGAGAATTATAAGCAATATCAAATTTCTCCAATTTTGAAAGGTTGGATAGCAGAGGGAATGCACCAACAAAGTTGTTTCTATCCATTCCGATTTGCTCAAGTTCTACGAGGGTACCAAGAAACAATGGAACAGTGCCTGTAAAGTTGTTGGATCCCAAGTTCAACAATTGCAATCTTCGCAAACCGGATAATTCTTCGGGTACTCGACCTGTGAAGCTGTTGAAACTGAGGTCTAAAAATCTCAAAAACGTCAAGTTTCCGAGATACGGGGCAACTGTGCCTTCAAGATTCCAACCACGGAGGTCGAGTGTCGTGATCCTATCGTGCTGATCGCACGAAACACCAATCCAGGAACAAAATGAAGCCCTGTTGTTGGCGGTACTGGACCAATTTCTCGCCAATACATTGGAAGGGTCTGAGGTGATTCTTGATTTGAATGCGAGTAGTGATTCTTCATCCGTAGTGAAGTTCAGGTTTGTTTCGGCAAATGCGATGGAACTACAAGAGTTGAGCATAGATAGAACTGAATATGCCAAGAGTACTAATGAGAGTTTCTCCATCAAATATTTTTGAATGCTTCTAAAATGTTGGGATTCTCATGCTTTGTTTGAAGAACACTTTTGTTCTGTGAAGTCTCCTCATTAAATGGTCTAGCTAGCTGCCTGATTATGGTCGATATGTGATAATTGATTCTAGCTTTTTGTCAAAGGTCAGAATATGATACACAAAAAGTCTTATTTAGTGAGAAATCTCAAGATATATTCAGAGAATGATAAACATATTCAAGTCAATTTTACTCCCAACACTACAAATCAGTGTCTTTATTTAGTACAACGTTTTAAGTTGTGTAGGATCGAGCGCTTGTCGCTTTACCAAAAGCTATAGTTGGTGGTAACGGTGTAACTTCAATGTTTTAAACCGTATAGCAATTCAAGCACCATGGTTCAAAATTTATTATTGTTCAAAATCCACAAATGAAAACTCAATGCAACTCACATAAAACACCAAACAACGAAATAAACAACAAAAATTTGAGACCGAAAAACATTAGTTTATCGAATATGTCTAAACACTTCACGAACATGTAACAGACAATTTTTCAAAACAGGTCCGATTACGTAGATTCCAAGTGTAATAGATCGTAGCAACAACAGAAACTAACGGTGTAATTTGTGAGACTAATAATTTCTTATTAAAAACAAGAAATCATATTCGAATGTATCTTTTGCTAAGTACTTCTAGATTATTTATTTTTCAGTAATTAGATAAACGCTACAACAATAATAAAATATATACCTACAAATTATCAAGATCAACAAAATATATTTAATAAAATGTAAATGTTCAAAAAGCGTAAAATTCATGATAAGTACATAAATGATAACGAAATTCTTAAACTATTTAGCTTATTAATTATTTGTCGGTTCAAATATCTTAATATATTACTAATTATCAATTTTTCAACTAAATCAGCTTTATTGGAGTGCAATAATTGCTCCTGCTAGGTAGAACGATCGAACTGTGGCGCTTGTGTTGCTATACGATTAAAAGATTGAAGTTGCACCGTTTTCACTAGCTATAGCTTTTGGTAAAGCGGCAAGCGCTCGGTCCTACAATTGATATCAGAGCCAAGATCATGAGTTCGATTCTTATTGATTGCAAGGAGTGCAATTATTGGAATGGGGATTGTTGGAGTGCAATAATTGTCCCTGCTAGGTAGAGCGATCGAACCGTGACGCTTGTGTTGCTATACGGTTTAAAAGATTGGAGTTGCACCGTTACCACCAGCTATAGCTTTTGGTAAAGCGGCAAGCACTCAATCCTACAAATTTAATATTTGAAAATGTAATTTTTCAAGCATAAACTTCATGATAAGTACATAAAACGATAAGCAAAGTCTTAACCTATTTTGTTTATTAGTTTCTTGTCAGTTCAAATATGTTGTTAATATAACGATACCACTATATTTGAAAACAAAAAAAAAAATCCACAGAAATTCACAAATAAAATTACCAATTCAATTATGTTTTTTATGAAAAAGTATATGTTATTTTCGTATTTTTAATTTTTTAAATTGATAGCAATATATTTTGACTTTGGTTTCGCCCCAAAATAAAAGGCTTCTAAATCCGCCACGCAAGTTGTATCAAATAATTCTCTTGATTCTTTTTCAATATCGAAATTATTAAGGTAGAGACGACTTCTACAAGCACACTGTTCAGGTTTACATATTAAATTTTCTTCAATTATTAAGCTAGAATTGAATTTTCAACCTTAATTTCATTTAGGCTGTCCATATAAGCTAATGTCATTATATATTATGGTCATGATTATTAATAATTTGAGTGCAAAAGCATTTAGATAAATTAATACTCGCCATATTTGCGATAAAAACCTTTAGATTTTTTTTTGGTCTTCGGTTTGATATGCATAACTTAAAACTGTGGAATTTCAATAATTTTTTATTAGAAGATTAAGAATTACTAAAATATATAATTGGTATTTCCTATTGAAATATTGTTGGGATATCATCTGGGGGTCGGCATGTTATATAAGTCCTTTCCCTCGTGATCCTGTCTAACCGCACATATCTCTCGATTTAAAATATGTATGGATCAAGGCGCCTCTGACCCTAACCGTGCATAGCCCTCGATTCTCTGACCTATATAGGAGGTCAGCCCTTTATAGACTAACTTTCTAAAACAAAAGGCCACGAGAAGAAAATCAAATACTAGATTTTTCTATTGAAATTACATATATTACACTCACATATCATATATGTTTGACTATAGGAAGCTGAATTGGTCTTGATGTTGAAACTTTCTCTTGCGTGTATATTATTCTTACATATATGTGGTTGAATGAAAACATCGAATTGGATAGGTCAAATTTAATTTCAGAGGCGGCCATTTCTTATTTGTTGGATTTCAGAGATTCAGATTATTTGTTCGGAATATAGCATCAAAAGTTTAATTGAAGTCATATGGTTGAACTCATGTCTTCGCCATGCACCTTAACGAGAGTGCCAATATATTATATGGTTCCATCCCAAAAAGGTTTCTGTTGATAGTGTAACTTGTTTGGAATCACATATCAGCATATGAAATCACATCTTCCCCTTGGAAACTTTCGAGTGAAAGAAAGCTCGAGTTGTGAAGCATTGTCTTGAACCGAAAACGAGGGTCCGAATTCGGGGCGGACATATCAACTTCATGACTGGTTTTAGTCTTGTTGTTGTGATAGAACAACGTCTGATGTTGCCAAGAAAACAAGATGTCGCCGTTTTTATAACCTTTGATGGGGTAAACAACGTCGTGTGGAAAAGAATGGCAGATCTGTGTGCCAAGAAAAATGTATTGCCTCGTCCATGATTCTTCGACCCCGTATTCCCTCATTGTCCAGAAAACAAGGCCCCCCTCACCACTCAAACTTGTACTGTCACAAATACATAAGCAGTCATCCAAAACACCTAAAGTATCACAGCAAGTAAACCATACCAGCCGTAGTGGATATGGAGGAGGGCAAAAGGGCTTAAATGATTCATCTTCAAGATCGAAACATGATATTGAAATGGCGGATTTCGAAGAATCCTGCACCAAACCATGTAGATTTCCATTGAGATACACGCCAAAGGAGAGATGAGCGCGCCCAAATGGCGAGTTTCTTGGGATTCTTCTCCAATAACCTGTCCCAAGTGTGTACACAAGGTAATCATAGAATTCGCACTGGTAGTTTTTGGTGATCACGCACTGCCGTACTCTGTGGATGCTCTTTTGGAACAGGTGAATCACCTTGTATTGGCCGGTTATCGAGCTTACCCCGAACCCATATTGAGTAAAGTTAACATACTCCAAAATGCGTGCGAGTCTAGGAAGAGAGGTGTATTGACGCGTGATGGGATTGCATACATAAATCACATCATCTATTTTGCTGCTGTATTGCAAGCAAAGCAAACCATCTACCGAACCTTTTATCTCTATCCGGTAATCTGCAGGGGAGCTAATGAATGCTTTGGGATCAAACTTCAACCCCTGATCACTGAGAAAACCGTTTTCATGACGTTGAAAGTTGTCTTCATTTTCGACGAATTTGCATAGGTACTCACCATTTGGATCAGTTTGAAGGACAAGCACTTGCGGGGTTGATACAGAAAGATGGAATTTGGCGAACTCCAGACTTGAGAGAAGCTCGTTCCATTTCTTGCAAACGCGTTTGCAGCCTATAATGGTTCGCCATGGAAGTCTTGATAGTATATTGGTGATGATTTCTGATGGTAGATCCATCAAGATTATTTGTGTTTTGGCATTGGCAACCTTTTATAAGGGTTGTACAATTAGACTCAGACTAGATGAAGTTGAATTGGTCTTTAGAGGAAGTTGAATTGGTCTCAGAGGAAGTTGAAGATTTCTGTCTAGTGAAATGTTCTGTCATTGTCATTAATATATAGGTTGTTGAATGAAAACTTAGACCAACTCATATTTAATTTTGAAAGTTATCTGTATTATTTTAATCGGCCAAGATTATCTTCTGAAGATTAATGGACATTTGGATTAATGGATTTGATTGGGAAGGAGATATTTTTATTTGAGGAATTATGTGATGGATATAGTTTCAAATGACGTCCATCTTGCTCAAATTTTTTTTTTAACATGTGTGCTTCTCTGGATGATCTAACAAATCACATTATGTCGAAGTTAGAGTTCTCGAGCAAAAACTTGAAGATTTGCTTTGAGTGATCCCAACGTGCCAAAAACATGCTCTACCGCAACGAATCGACATAATGATTTAGAGTTTATTTCAGCGGAAACATGCAGCACAGGGCAAGCTTTACAAGAAGAATCAAATACTAGTGATCCGGACATTGAAGTAGTAACTAAGAACAACTTGTTATTGATAATAGATTTGTACTTTAAGCAGGGGTTCCAACAGTAAACATGAAACGTGCACATGTATGATCTGTGTAACAATATGCTTATCAGTTGATCTAAACCAAGAAATTCTCTGACAATAAAAAAAAACTGCTGCTCCAAGTTAACTATTAAAATCCAATATGAGTCATCGTTATCAGCCTAAAGTGGAGCTAATAGATGCAACTGATAAGACTGATTACAAGGTGTAGAGAAATATGATCATGCTTTAAAAAATTTTGACAAAATCGGACTAACAGAGTATACGAATTGCCAGCTCGAGCAAGCTGTGTTTCGCACTGAGAGTGTCCTCTCTGCTTCACATCTGCTCTGCTTATGAGACATCTAAGTTTGGTGTGGTTCTTTGCGGAAGTCTCTGATCACCACGAATATTACGAGAAAACCTTGTTGAACTTTCATAATTGCTGTCGTTGGTGCTTCGACCATTTCGACTCCTTGCAGTACTTCTCTCAAAATCCTTGCCTTCAAAAGTTGCAGGTTGTTGTTTGAACCTTTCTCTACTAGTTGCATTTACATCCTTGTCCCATTTTCTCGGGCCTCTTCTAGAAATCACACGATCACCACGAACACTTGTTTGCTTAGAAGACCTTGTTGAACTGTCATGACCATTCTCATTTCTGCTCTGCCCATTTACACCTCTCGCCGAGATTTTTCTTCTAGAGTTGAGGCCTTCAAAGTTTGTAGGTTGTCTTCTGAAAAATCCTTCTCTTGCAGTCGCATTTTCACCATTGTCCAAATTTCGCAATGCCTTACCACGAATTCTCTGATCAGCATGAACAATTTTACTCTTAGAAACTCTTCTCGAACTTCTATGTTCATCATTATAATTACTCTCCTTTCTTCGTTGTCCATTTGCTCTCCTAGCTAAACTTCTTTCAGGATTCTTGTCTTCAAAGGTTTTGGTCCTCTCTTTGAACCTTCCTCTTTTAGAATTATTCTCACCCTCCTCCTCCTCCTCCTCCTCATCATCATCATCATCATCACCACCACCACCATCATCATCATCTAATAATTCATACATTTCAGAATCATCTTCCTCCCCATTCCCATTGTCATCCGATTCCTCTTCGCCTTTTCTTGTATCGACAACAGTCTTTTGCTTCTGCGTGATTTCGGTTTTAGACTCATCTTTCACTACATTCATCAATTGGACATACTTAAACCTCATATCCATCAACGGATGCCTCTCGATCAATGTCCCCCTCTTATAGGCCTCCTTTAAAACAACCGTATGCATTCCGATCTTACTAGAGACATAGAAAATGCCCGGATGTTGCAAAAAGGCCCGCTTAAACCTCGACCTCAGCCCCAAAAACTCCCCTAGAGAAAGCAGGCTCTCCCTATCCGCCTTCTTCCCGACAAAAAGGCTCAACACTTCATGCAACACCGCCACAGCCCACTTATCCGATTCGTCGGTGGTCGAAGCCAAATGCATTGCATTCTCGTAAGCAGAGACATAAGGCAGCTTCTGCCACTCATCAACCCACTTTTTGTACTTCTTATCCATCTCAAAATCTTTCGAGTACTGCAAAAAGAAATGAATCTTCCCATCCTTATCCCCCTTCTTCTCCATCTCAGATACAGAAAACTCGTCACTCCAGCAAACCAACTCGAGCATTTTCCAATTTTCACCCAAGCGACCCCCATCAATCACCCGAAAATAGTCAGGAAACTCGGGAATTACACTCATCTCATAATCCTGAGGCAAACCCAACTCCCATTTCAACCTTTCCAGCAAAAAGATTGGAATTTTGTTCACCTTAGCTATCATCAACAGCTTCAATAGCCGGCAAGCTATATCTTGCTTGTAATTCACACTTTCATAAACCAATCTCTCCTCGGAGCTTAAGGAAATGGCTTCAGGGGATAGCTTCACGTGGGGGTTCACGTTCAGAGATCCCGGACAGAATTCTTGGAAAATCGAGGGATATTTCCGTATGAACTCTATAGGTCGGAAAGGGATTTGGAGGGTCTCTTTCGACTGTGTCAATAGGGAGAGTGGGGCAGATTTTGAGGGCTCGGAAATGATGAAATCTTTGAGGTTGATGACAGGTTTGAGGTGCCTCTCGCGAGCCACGGCGTAGTCGAGGCCGCGGTCTCGGGGGCATCTTATCGAGGCTGCGAAGTCGTATAGAGCACGGGTGGAAGTGCGGTGATGGTGTATGGTGGAGTCGCGGCGGAGAGGTCCGGGGAGGAGGCGGCGGAGGTGATGCATGACAGGGTTTTTGAATGGTTTTACATTTGGAACCTCGAGTCATCATTTTAGCCAGTATAATTAAAATCTCCTAACGACTTTCAAATTCAATATTTATTAATATTAATAGATAACCAAAATATTTATTTATATATATCGTGATATCCTGCACATCTAACTCCCTCATCTCCTTTCCCCGACTATCACGTGGTACTATATGATTGGTACGAATCTAAAAAAAAACTGACAAAAATGTTGAACTTAAAATGTTGGTCCAATCACATGATGTCACGTAGTAGTTGAAAGAAGATGAGTAAGTTGATTGTGCAGGATATCAAATACGTATATATATATATATATATATATATTAGTCAACTTGTATGGTGAAACGTGGTAGTTGGGGGAACGAAGTGAATGTAAAAGAATCATTATTACAAATTTTGTATTGAGGTAGTGAAAGATTATCTGAATCCAGGTGAATTTTTAATCACCACTCCAGATATCTTATCTCTAATTCTATACTAAAACCCTTAATTCTATATAAAACAAAATAAAAAAGTTGGCTTCAGAAAAATAAAATAAAATTTTTTTACTAGGTAAATCTGGTAAATAAAATGACAAAATTGTAGGACTGTGTTAACGGAGGAGAGACTAGAGAGAGTGACGATTAACCCGGATAACTTATGCGGAGGATCCGGAAAACAGTGAATTCCAAATCCTTCGGAGCCACGGGTAACGCAGCCACGAAGCGCCGCCGATGGCGGCGATCGGCGATGACAACTGGAGAAGACAACTCATCTAAATCAACTGTGCCTGATTCCACGACGTCCCCTTCTGCAGCGGTCAAGTCCTTCGATTTTTCTCCGGATTCGGCGGTGCCGGGGCCCAGCCTCACAAGCGATCAACTTCGCCACTGCTCTGAAGCACTTCAATGCTTCAGCGCCAAGAGGTTTAATTCTCCACAATCGATCCATCAGGAGTTCCAAATCCTGCAGGTAGAGAAATTACTTGTTCTCGTACTGTCACGAAATGGTTTTCTTCCCTTAAGTTCCTATCTAAATGCTTTAGGAGCTTGACGTTCATTCCGTATTGGGTACTGAAAGTTTAGTTACTTCTTAAAATCATACTTTCTTTTTATTTGTCAATGAAATAGAAAATGAGATTGAAATTTGATATGCTTCTGGAAGTCCGTTAACACCGCCTATTTTGGCGTTGGAATTCATTTGAAGCTTAGTCATCACTAATTATGATAACACACGGTAATAGGGATGGACGTGAGAGTGCCAGCTGTTGAGCCAGTATTGAGAACTCAAAGTGTAGTACTCAAAATCACACTTGCTTTTTATTTGTCATTGAGAAAAACGAGATTGAAGTTTGGTATGCTCGTGAAGTTGATTAATACCTCCTATTTTGGCTTTGAATTTCATTTGAAGCTTAATGATCGCAGCATTAGAGAGTCGAGTAGAGAAATAAGTGAAACAAAGCATGGATGATTTTCCCATTCCTGCAGAGTGAAGTTACCTTGTTCGGTTGTTCCTTTGGTTGCATTGTGTTCCCATTCTCTATTCATGCTTAATGCACCCTTGTATAGTGCACAGCCGTGAAAATGCTTTAATCTATTATGCACAACACACAATTCAATTCATATGCACTGGGTTGAGATGTGAGGCAACATGTGGCAAGGAACCCATTTGACACAGGGATCAAGAAATGGGCTCGATGCCTGGAACCAATGGGATACAGATTAGACATCGTGCTGCGTTGGTGATCTTAATATCATGTCCTGTTAAGACTTCTTGCCACTAGAAATCTTATCAGTTTTGTTTATGTGTTTCTCACACATTTCCTTGTACTATGACATGGTCAATTAAAATTTTGATGCATCTTATCGAGTTATCTCACTTATTTCTAAGTAGTAGAAGAATGGTTGTTTGTGATATGATCTCAATTGAAAGAATACTACTGTGAAGGGTTTACAGGTATGGAACTTGAACAGAAAGGTAAATTCCCGGAGAGAAAGTGCTCCGTTCACCCCCTAGCTATGCTAGTACATGTATGTGTAAAATTCTGCATGCCTTCTAACTGCCTAACCCATCCCTATATAACGGTTGTTCCCCTATCACGCGTCCCCTGCTCCCGCTTGATTCCTCTTCTCGAATATACCAGTGTTATGTTGGGCTTCTTAGCCTGTTCTCGATTAATTGGGCTTTCTCCTTTCCCATGGCCCAATTGGTCTTGGTAGTTTATAGCATCGGTCATAACAGTTTGATTGCAGGCAAATAGATTGAGAGCATTGGACATGAGGAATAGATGCACTGTGGCTGTGGATGACACAAATTACAGCAAGAACCGATACACTGATGTAGTGCCATGTATGCTGATATACAATATTTTAAGTTTCTTAAAAGTTGTCTGCTCCTTTTACGAATATTAATTCCGAAACTTCTTTGCTCAGTTGACAATAATCGGGTCATTCTGAAGCAATGTAAAGATTACAGACCATCTGCGAGGGGGTATATCAATGCCAGTTTTGTCAGGGTACTTATCTGGAACTTAACCTGCAATTTAGTGGAATACTCTTGTGGGAGTGCTTCGGTAATCTGCATGTATCCATTTCTGTTTGATCTTTAATTATTGTAGACTTCAGAAAGTGTCTCTGGGTTTATTGCTACTCAAGGTCCACTGCCACACACCTATGAGGACTTCTGGGAAATGATAATACAATACCGCTGCCCAGTAATAGTAATGCTCACTCGGTTGGTTGACAATTTCCAGGTGAACAAATCTTTCTGACATTCATAACCAATGATTAGACCCTATAGTTTCAATGATTCAACTCAGATATTTTTCCTATATTATTATAATATTAATTTCATTGTACACTTGTGCCTCTTTAACATTCAAAGCAGTTTCTGCCTGTCCGTGGAATTTTAGAAAAATGCTTATCTTTCTTGGGTGAAGCAGATTATTATGTTGGTTCATTTGACATCCACTTGAGGTGTTTTATTTGCTACGGTGGTAATAGAGTGAGCAGCACTGCTGTCTCATTCCTTGAACCAATGATTAGTTTGTTATTGGAATCAGAATGATCGTTCCAATGGGGATAGCATGGGAATGATCATTCTCATCCTAAACCCTTTGATGTATATAAATCATTCATTGTTTATATTAACTAAGAATAATAATAAAAAAAAATGCTATTATCATTATTATTGTAAAACAATAAAATATCTAAAATAGTAATTCTAAAAAATATACTGTTCTCAATTTTTTAACAATAACAAATTTCTAATATGATGATGATTTAAGAATGATGATAATATTATAAATTAACAATTACGTAATAATAGTATGGAAAATATATTTTAGAATAAAATATCTTTTAAATAATAAATATGATAATATTTTTATTGAATGATAGTTATTTTAACAAACAAAATATTAGTAGAATTATATTACAATTATTAAAATAACAATACATGTTTTCAATAATTACTAATTAATAATGACAGTTATAATTATTTTATTATAAATAATAATAAATATATTTGAGTACTATTAATTTGAAATTTAGTTAATAATTAAAAAGTTTCATTCCATTCTTTCTTATCTTCTGGTATAATTATTTGTTAGAATGAAATAAACATATCATTCCAATCCTATTCAATGTATCAATCATGTCCTAAGTGTCTACAAAAGTTTCTAGTGTCCAATGATTTTCAAGTTGATGTTGAAAAATATTGTTTTCTGTAAGCAGCTTGTCAATTCAGTGGCATTTTTTCCTATTGATTATGAACATAAATGCCCATTTGCTTCACATGGCATTCTTGATAAATTCTGTGTCACTGCTCACTCTTGCAGACTGTGAAATGTGGGGATTATTTCCAAGCGGAGGATGGGCCTAGAGAATTTGGAAACATATGCATCAGCACCAAGTGGATTCAAACAACCGATACTTCATTGATTATCCGATGCTTAGAGGTGTCCTACAAAGAGGTAAAGGTACCATTTAGAGTTGATGTGGTCAATCATTATGAAATATTGCAATGCAAGTGGTGCTATGTTAATCAAAGATCATATATTACAAATATTTGAAAGTGTTCTTGAAGAATATCCAGAATGCCAATCGGGCAAGAATACCAAAGCGAGATTCATAATGGTGTAATTATCCATCAAATATACTTCTGATAGTCAATCAGCTAGCTCAAGTTAAGAGTTATTGGTTTCCCATGTATGATCACGTGTTTGAGCCATCCAGGTTGATTTGGACGAAAGAGAGAAATCCACCACTTGCAATTACTGCATCATAATCCCACCTCCATTATACTTACATTTTTACTAATGTTTCGGTAACAACCTGATACAATTTCCACAAGGTTAAATGTATGAATTCACTGCAGAGTTTTTCTTAACATGTTAAGCGACGCATTTTGAATTTTTAATTTTGTGTGACTTGGTGGTTTGTTCCAGCCTTATAATTTTCAGTAAATATATGAAGTCCTTCCTGCCTCGATCAAACTTTCATCCCTGATCATGTTATATATTTATGTTCTGCACCAAAAGTACTACTAGCCTTGCCTACAGACACTTACAATAAAAAAATGGTTGCTCTCGTCGGGAATGAAACATTTTGTAAGTGTTTCTTCTTACTGTTCAGTCAGAGGAGCCTCCGTTGTCTGTTTTGCACATTCAGTATCCTGAATGGCCTGATCATGGAGTTCCGAAGGACACTTTTGCCGTTCGAGAAATCTTCAATAGAATATATTCTGTTCCTCGTGATCTTGGGCCAATTGTTGTGCACTGCAGGTCTGCCTTCATCTCTGGCTTTTGAAATGCGAACGTAACAATTATTCTGTCTGACACATATTCCTTTTTGCAGTGCAGGCATTGGTAGAACAGGAACTTATTGTGCAATTCACAATACCATCCAAAGAGTTCTTGTTGGTGACATGACTGCTTTGGATCTTGTTAACACCATAACAGTGTTTAGGTCGCAGCGTATAGGAATGGTTCAAACACTGGTAGGATTTCTAAATACTTCATCCTACATAGCATTTAAAGGGACTAGTTAGAAGCCTTGAATAATTAGTCTCTCATTAATTTAAACAACCTTAAGCCATCTATTTTTACACCCCATATATTTTTCTCCATTAACTATGTAAAGAGACCTAAAATTCTTTTGTATCCTGCAGTAAGCATAGTGGAAATAATATGCATCCATTTATCCATTAATATTTGCCCGATTTCAGAGTTCCACATTCTCAGATAATGGATAACAAAATTAGGGTGAATAAAGTTAACGTTTGCCACCATTTTCCAGAACTGATTTCCATCTCCTAACATAAAACCTATCTATTGTTCATTTTTATTTCCTTCCCCAAATTAAATTTTTTCCAAGTCTCCCAACAATATCTTCTTTGTTAACAAAATCGAATACACCCGATTTTCTCCAAAGTGTTTTACTAAAACTCCTCCCCTCCCCCAAAACCCCTAAATGTAAAACTAAATACAGTATGGTTCATATAAATTTCATTGGTATTTAATTGTTACAGTTTTGTTTAGTGTTTCACTGTCCATCACTCATCTAGGGTAAGTTGAGTGGCTGTTTTTCGCGATTGAATTTTGGAGTTTAAATTCCTAATACCTCTTCTACGATGACAGTGGTTGCAAATTTAGTATCTCTGGTTTTCCTATCTGTACATAGCGTTGTTAAATATAGCGATGAAAATTAAGTTACTGCACCATTAAGATTATCATTCCTGTAGCTCTCTTATTCTAATGTGAAGTCGGAACATATTCTGCTTTCAATTTTGCAGGAGCAATATCTTTTCTGCTACGACGCCATTGTTGATGAACTAGAAAACATGATTTCAGATAACAGTTCTCGAAGTCGTGGGTGATTATGTCACAACAGCTCCACGCTTGAAATCATCCTCGACGCCCTCTGAGGACTTCATTTCCATTATGAAACTCACAGCCTTAAGAGTGCTGGGAATAAACTTAGTCAGTTTCTCCTCATTCGACTTTCAATGTAATGTTCTTTGCTACTGAGTCTGGTATGTCATTTCACACCGATAAATATTAGTATTTCTGGTGATTGAAGGATTTGTAGTTGATATAAAGACCAGGGCAAGCTTTGTGGTTTCTTGAAATTCAATGCCAGAACATGGTGCAACCCCAGTATACTATTTCTCTTCGGGTGGTATGATTAAATATTTGATTAATTCTTGCAGTTAATACACCAATTTTTCAGAAAAAAGAAACATTTTTAGTTGAAGTACTTTCTTACTGAAACAATAATTTAGCGCTGCCATTGGTTTATATTTTTTATTTTATTTTTCTGTTTATATTTAAACGTGGGAGAAGTACAATTTTAGTCCTTCTATTTATTATCTAAACCCTTTCTTGTTCATAAATACTATGTTTTAGAAATTAAAACATGATTTGTTCTCATGTGCGATTATCATTCTATTTCATATTTTTAAGTTTTTTTAAAAAATAAATAGTTCTTTTGATGTTACCATATTGGTTAATATCCATCCCTCTCATATAGGGTGGGTGTCATATTCGTGATACCCACCCTCCACGGACCCTAACATAATGTGACATCGTATCCACGAAAATAAAAGGATAAGTGACAACTATTATGATTTTTATTAATGGGTTAATCTCTTATATAAGTCAAAGATTTTTTGATCATATAGGTTTTAAATCGATTGATCAGAAACAACTATTTATGATTCTTGCACATTACAAAGCGTGGCCAAGGCGAATAAAGTACCAGAAGATACCCTTTGGCCATTTCTCTTTGAATTTCCCAGACGTTCAAATTTATTAGACCTTTTTAAAATATATATATATATATATATATATTAGATCTTATTTACTTGGACAGAGGGTCGAGTAGTCAAAAGATTTTTTTAAGGATGAATTTATTATAAATTACAGTACCAAAATAAAAAAAAATTTGTTTCCAATTACTTATCTTAAGAAAATGTTTCTGCACTTTCCAACATTTTTATTTCATAGAGAAAAATAGGTACAAAACATTATAAATTGAGTATTATTATATGATATTTGAATACAAATAGTTTTAGATACAATACGAAAAATAAGATTTTGAGAATAAATTAGAACAAACAATCAGCATTTGCTATATATATTTTTATACTCAAATATCACATTTCAATACATAAAATGAAATAGTTTGTATCAATTATCATATATTATACCATATTTCAAATATTTTGTATCGATTATCACTAATTAGAAAATAAGTTTACCATTAATACCAAGACAATGTATACATATTTTATACTCAAAATTCATATAGTAGCGGATTTGAAACGGTTGATACTCAAATATCATATACTATATTTTCAATAATTTTTACTCATTTTGTGTCGGATAAAAACATGTGGTACCAGGGAGCCTAACCACATTTTTTTATATCAAAAGAGAATGCAAACACATAATCTTTCTGATAGGTATTAGAAGCAAATTTATATTCTGATATAGGGAGCTAAAACAAATTTACTTTCTTTAAACCAAGAAAAATTGTGATTGCCACGTTTGCTAATTTCAAAAGACGAGATGAAAAGTCGAAAGCGTACTCGATTATATTCTTCAAGTATTTAGAAAAGTGTAACAATTTCTCTTAGTTTTTCCTTCAATGATTTTAAGTAGTTCCAACGTATGTATTACTCAAAATAAATATTCTAAAAGCCATCTACTTCATGCGCTATTGAGGTCTTCTAACAATTTTTTTATATATATTACAAATCAAAAAATAAATCAGTTTTATCATATCATCTGTCTGGATATGAAAAATAAGAGGATTGTAAGGGTTAATATGGATCAAGATTGTGAGTTGCAATGGGGTGATGAACTTTCAGAAATTGTAATATTACATTAATATTTGAGAATTGTTATATAATTTGCGTGACTCAAAATATAAGCACACAGTTGCCTTGACCGCTTGTCAAGATTACAGTAAGAAGATTTTTAACAAATCTTGCTGTTGACTTGGATGGAACAGGGAAAAGTGTAAAAGTGAAAAAAAACAAAAGAAAAAAAAAGAGAGAAACACCAACATAATTAAAAGTGAAAAAATGTAAAGAGAGAGTGGGGTGACTTCTCTAATTTCTAACCTACTTGAGTTAAGTTGCATTTGATTTGGTAGTGGAATTCGATCCCATGGGTAAAAAAAGTGAGCCCCTTTGAAGCAAATCTACTAACTTTGTATTCTCTTTGATTCATTTGAGAGGCCCTTGATGGGTTTCAATTGGGTCAAGCCCCCACACCTCTCCTAAAGTGTGTCTACATACATATACATACATACAAGTTGTATGTATTATCACCTCATAGTCATAGACTTCATTTGCTTATCTGCGATCCCTTTTCGTTTTCCATCATCATCATTGTATTGTGATTATCTTTTTCTCTTTTTCCTGCGTCGTGTGTGTGTGTACAAGTACAAGTACAAGTACAAGTATTCTTGTTGAATAGAAAGAGACGCAGACGAGAATCTCTGTTTTCCTCTTAGATCCAAGTCATCATCAGTACCTTTCTTTTGCGGGCTTCACTATATATGGAAGTCCTATGCGCATAAATATTCTTTAGTGGGAGAACTTTGATTTCTTGGATATTGATTTCTGTAGTGTGCTGTTTGAGGTTTGATTTGACGGAATAAAGTTTGGATTTTTGTTACCTTGTTTTACGGTTTGTGGCTTCATTTGGTTTTTTGCGCTGCTATTAGGTCTCTGTTTGTTTTTGGGTTGATGATATGCTGATGATAGGTATTACTGGTTTGACTTGCCTTGCTAATTCGTGTAAAATATTCTTTTTTCTTGTTTTTGGTATCAGTTCTGATGTGATGTTTACTCAACCGGTCCTCATTTCCTGATTTGCAGTTTGAGCTTGCCGGATCCTATTGGTTTTAATGGTCAAAACTCCTGCTTGGTTTTGAAACTTAAGGCTTGAGTTAGGGGAATGAGTAGAGCTATTTTCAGCGTCTCCTTGAATTACTGGCTCTGGTGCTGGTATTACTTTTGAAGGAGTATCTATTTGAATTTAATGTTTGTTTGGATGACCGGGCCGATATAAAACTGTGATCATTACATATGCAATGGGTGGGATTTGTTCAAGAAGGTCCACTGAGGACAGTGCATTGGCTGGTGCAATTCCACATGTTAATGGTCACTTTACTTATGGGTCTGGAATAGTTTATCAGTCTCATGGACTGGATATCCAAGAAAATAATGTTACAGAAGATATAGAAGTAAGAGAAAAGCCTTTGAGAGAACCCTTTTCATTCCCAGAACTGGGGCCTATGTCTCATGGAACTGACATTGATGATGGGATCCCTCGTTTGTCCAGGGCGATGTCGCAGAAGTCTAGATCAACAAAGTCCAAGCAAGTAGCAATTGCAAAGGTTTGTAGTAAGAGTATTATTTTTGTGTTGGTTATTTTGGTTTTGTATCTCGCCACATTGTATTGAAATATCAGAATACATGAATGTAGACATTTTAAGAATAAAAATCAAGTAGTGCAAGCAAAGATTATTCTTGCTGTAAGACCAAGAATAGCTTTCCTCAGCATAATCTCTTGATCTTCTGTAATGGATGATGTATTCTTATTATTTCCCAGGTCTCAGAAGTTAGTTCGCTTCTCGGCAGAGCAGGTACTGTAGGGCTCGGAAAAGCAGTAGATGTTTTGGACACACTTGGTAGTAGCATGACTAATTTGAACCTCAGTGGAGGTTTCGCAACGGGGATGGGAACAAAAGCAATTAAAATTTCTATTCTGGCTTTTGAAGTAGCAAACACTATAGTCAAAGGTGCTAATTTAATGCACTCTCTTTCGAAGGAGAATATTAACCATTTGAAAGAAGTTGTTCTCCGATCTGAAGGTGTGAATAACTTAATAGCAAAAGATATGGACGAGCTTCTGAGAATTGCAGCATATGACAAGAGGTATTATGTTACAAATGGTTATATATGTTAAAATTCCATTAAGCATCTGCACAATTTGAGTTTCTTGCTTTCTCCTATCTCTCCTTTTTTCTTTGGGTGTTATGGCTTATTTGAGCGCACATATGTCTCAGAGATGAATTGAAAGTCTTTTCTGGAGAGGTTGTTCGTTTCGGAAATCGATGCAAGGATCCCCAGTGGCACAACTTGGACCGCTACTTTGAGAAGTAATTTCAAATAGCATTTCCTTAGTTACTATATCACTTGCTTGTTGATCCATCATCCAATTACAAGTATGATGCTTCATTCTGTTTTTTTTATATTAGGTTGGTGACGGAACTCACACCTCTAAAGCAATTGAGAGAAGAAGCAGAAACTGAGATTCAGCAATTGATGATTATGGTTCAGTACACTGCTGTAAGTTTCTACTTATTTCCAATATTTTCTTGCCAATTTTCAAACTTGCATTTTCTTTGTGGAATTTTCATATATCAGTATATCGGACGGCTAATATTGAAACTACCTGATTGACGTTCATGTCATTGAACAGACCCTCAAGAATATCGAGAATATGCAATGTCCTAACCTTGACTTAGAATCAACTGGCTAATATTATATTGGATGCATGTGTACCTTTTGTTTTCTTTTCTCTTTTTTTCTTCATTCACCTTGATTTAATGTCTCACAGCAGTTCACACTTGAATTTAAAGCTCAGTTCTGGTTTACTGAATGGTGAAGGATAGGTTCAGTGCCAACTATTACGCTACTAGTTTTTTTCTTTTGAAAAGGATGCTTAACACTATTAGGATGCAGGATCTATATCACGAAATGCATGCGCTGGACAGATTTGAACAAGACTGTCGACGCAAGGCTCAAGAAGAGGAGAACCCCAATACTGGACAGAGAGGTAATTCTTGTCATATTGATTTGTGCAGTTGGTATATGTTTAATTATACCTTTTGGAATCACCATAATGTAGCTGCTAAATGGTGCTTGAATAAGTTCAGTCCAGGAAGAAATCTGACTAGTTAAATTTTCTGCATTTCCTCTAACATTTATGAACTATAACTGCTAATAGTCTAGGCTAGCTCACATGCAAGATCATATTTTTCCTGCTTGCTAAAACTTTTACGACTTGCAATTTATTTATTTGGATTATTTTGAGCAATCACATTGTCCAACACATGGAATTGCACCTTTTTTTATGTGGTTAATAAGCTTCTATAACATTTTTTAATACTGCATCTTTAGGTTATATCTTTCTTCAGAAGGGTAACTGATGATAAATGTTTATATAGATATTGGCTTGTTGAGCAACGCTTCTGAAAGTCCTAGTGGTGCAAAGTTTTCCACAAATATACTTTGTTTTGTTCTAATGGTGGCTTCCAAAGCGGTATTGTGCTGCTAAAAAATATGAATCTCTAAGATTTTTATGTTGTGTAGGTGTAGTTTCTAATGGAGTCTGCTATGAATTGCTATTTCTTGACCCTTATATTAAGTTTACATTGTTTTTCATACATGTGTCATTATCCCATACCATGTTTTAATATCCCTTTTTGCTGTTCTGAAGGAGAGAGCCTTGCAATGTTACGAGCAGAGTTGAAAAGTCAACAGAAACATGTAAAAAGTTTGAAAAAGAAGTCACTATGGTCTAAAATCTTGGAGGAGGTATCACCTTAGTACAACTTAGTGATTTTGTGTTTCTTGTTGGTGTTTAATTTGTACTGGGCTTTTTAACTTAAGTTACAAGTGCAGTAAAAAATTCGGTGCCCAAGTGCGTAACATGCATATTTTATATTATTTTAAGGTAATGGAGAAGCTTGTTGACATTGTTCATTTTCTCCATCTGGAGATCCATTCTGCGTTTGGTAGCTACGGTAACGTGTTCAAAAACTTCAGTCTCTTTGCAGTATCTACAATGTTTGATCTTGTTAACTACGACTTTTGGAACTGGTTATAACTAGCACAACCCTCCTTTATCAACTGTTTTGTAACATTCTACCTATATTTATGTTAAATGGGAGAAAGGATTTAACACTTGATTGTGTATTTTTTTTTCGTAGTATACTTGTAAATAATGATCATCTTCTTTTGTCTGTTTCAAAACATTCACACGTGAATTCCATAATGCTCTCAACAAATTTAAAATGGGCAGAGTGTTCATTAGATAAAGATTGGGGACAAGGAATTCCATTATTTTAATGTGAACTCAAAATGGATTCCTTCATAAGGTCTACTCTTCTCTAATGATGGTTGATGGAAAAATCTCTCTTCTAATATAAGAAATTTACAGCCAAGTGGTTTTTTTTCCTAAGTTTTACATCGTGGGATCGAAAAATTGGATGTTCGATCAGTTACTGCAAAGCCCTTCCTAAACGTAAAGTTATTTGTTACTTATTTGCTTAGTTTTTGCCAGATTGTGGATATTTCCCAATCCTTTTTAAAAAGTAACATGTTAGAAACAAGAGACTACTGTTGCTCATGTTCTTTGATGGCAAAATGATTTACTAGTCACTTTTGTGTTCAAATATCTTCGTGTAATGATGCAATTCTACATTGAGGTCTTATGCATATACTTGTGTCTGTTCCTAAAAAATCCACGGTCCAGTTGTCATCGTTCAATTTATGTCCTGGTACGTTTCCTGAATTATACATAGCTCACCATATTTATGAAGGGTTTATTGTTGTAGATGGAGATAAGCCCTTAAAAAACAGCCATCAGAAGTTGGGATGCGCTGGACTTTCTCTGCATTATGCAAATATAATTACACAGATAGATACTCTTGTGAGTTGCCACATTTTCTTCGTGAATTCAATATATTCTTAATTCTATTCAGAATGTACAGCGTGAAGTGGAGTTAAATAACAAACTACCTATAAATTTCTATTCGACTTTTGTTTGGTTTTCCTTCGAGGATGTAAGGGATGATGATAATCTTTCCATTTTTAATAAGGTGACAAGGTCTGGTTCGGTGCCACCAAGTACAAGAGATGCTCTATACCAAGGACTCCCTCCCAGTATAAAATCAGCTTTCCGCCCCAGGTTACAGTCGTTTCATCTTGACGAAGAGGTACTTTTTTCATTCTTATGAACTGGTTTTTCCTAATCACTTGTTTTTCTTTATTGCCTGTGAACTCTATTATTGATCTTATTCGTCTGCATAGTGATTACGCATTGTCCTTCTCGACATTTCTGCAGATGGCAGTACCACAGATCAAAGCTGAAATGGAGAAAACTTTGCAGTGGCTTGTCCCCATGGCTACCAATACAACAAAGTAAACTGCTTTGTTCTTTTGTAATCTGCTCCTCCTTACCTTATCACAATATACGTCGAGTTAAAATTAGTGGAAATATAGTGACTGGAGAATGCAACACACTACATGATTTATGTTGCTCGACCATCAACGTCATACATTCGCGACACAATCCTCATAGAGGGCATATCTCTATAACTAAATTGCAATCTTATCGTATCAAACATACAGCATAGATTTAATATAAAATCGACTGTGATTCCAGAGTATGATCTTCGTGTTCTAACTACACCACGAGAAACAAACATTAAGCCTGAGGTGGACGAAATTAACTTTTTCGAGTTATCAGTTCATGAAAATTGTCTTCTATGGCCCTCCCTTACGTGATTTTCATGTACGAATGTCGTCCATTTGTTTTCTATTCTCATTTTCCTTCTTGGGTGCTTACGCTCACGGCTCATGTTTATGATGTGGCATTTTAAAACAGGGCTCACCATGGCTTTGGTTGGGTTGGAGAATGGGCGAATACCGGGTGAGTTTAATTCTCTTGTTTTTTTCAATCTAAACAACCCTCTTTTTGTTCTGTTTTATCGAATTCTTTGCTCTCCATAGGGCTGATGTGAACAGTAAACCTACTGGGCAGACCGATCTACTTCGTATTGAAACTCTGCATCACGCGGATAAGGAGAAAACCGAAGCCTACATTCTTGATCTGGTGGTGTGGCTTCATCATCTAACCGCACAATCGAGGGCTGCAAATGGGGTCAGATCCCCGATAAAATCACCAATCCGGTCCCCAAATCAGAAAATCATCCAGTTAACGCACAAGTCGAGCTCCTCATTGACAGTGGAAGATCAAGAAATGCTTCGCGATGTGAGTAAAAGGAAACTGACACCCGGAATAAGCAAGAGTCAAGAATTCGACACGTCGAAGATGAGGTTATGCAAGCAACATCGGCTAAGTAAGAGTAGCAGCCATTCGCCAGCATGTGGGAATAGCAAGGATCACTTCCCTGTGAAACGACCATCTTCCTTACCTATCATAAACTTCGAGCTCGACCGAAGCAAGGCATTGGATGTGATTGATAGAGTGAACATGGTCTGAAGCACATAATGGTCTGACCTCTTTCGTATTTGGCTAAAGTGTTCCGATTATGCATGAAAATGTCGGTTCATGGTGCTCGTTTTTTCGGCTTCTTTGTGCTCTTGGACGAGCTGTCTTCTGTTTTGCACGAGTTCTATCGTCAGTGTACAGAATGTGCCATATTTTTCGTTTTTTTTAATGTACCATTCTTTGTCATAATGCATAGATTTTCTTGGTTCAACTTTTTGTTCGAAATTTAGCATTTACCATTGCAAATTTGAACTCCATATGGGGGATCTTACTAGTTGATCATGTAATGTATTCATAATCTATACAGCCAAAGATCATTATGATAATCATATTGGTCTTATAAGACATACAATATTTTCTCAAAAATTACTCTTCCTTACAAAATCATGATTTTTATAATAAAACAAAGTATTATAGAAAGAAACTATTAAAAATTACGTGCTCGGATTTCATGCTATGGTTTAATGGGCATTACATTAAATTTTGTTAACACTCTTTTATTGCATGAGATAAAGTTTTTTTTAAGCCATTGACAAAGTAAAGTAAAGCATGATCATTTGGAATATGTAATTCCAAATCATCTGTAATTCGGCGGCCCTATTTGGACAACAATTTTTTTAAAAAGTTTGTAATATTTAGAAAAATTTTAAATATAGTGTTGACAAATATTTTTCACGATGTTTTTTAATTTTTTTTTATAAAAGATGTTCTTTAGATATATTTTTGATAAAAAAGATAAACATATAGTTTAGTGTTTTTGAGTAAAAAACATGATCCAATATGAGGCAAATTGGAACAACTCAAAACTGACATAAAATGATTCATTTTCTAAAAACCTACCATCGAATCCTCAATAAACTATCGTCTAAACAATTTTTTAGCCATAAATAATATTTATAAAATAGTTGTCAAATTTTATGTTATTTATTTATACAGAATTATTATATTTATTAAAATTTTATACTGAATTTTTTATGATGTGTTTATACTGTCATTTATGGATTGGTGTTTATACTGCTATTTTATGAATATATTTATACAACCTTTTTCGGGGTTTGCAGTGTATTTCGGGTTTTCGGGATTTTAGGGGAAAACCTTTTTTTGGGTTGTTTTTTATGTCTGCTTAAGGAAAAATTCTTACTTTTAAAAAAACTTTCAAAACATTTGCAAAAGTTTTTAAAAAACGATTCTATAATAATATTTTTTTTAAAAAAGAATTTTTAAAAAAATTATGACATTGGGCTTATAAATGGGCCCAATAGATTATATATCTCGGTTTGAGTTCTAACTCAATATTGAACTTAAACAAGCAGCCCAATTAATTATCTAACAGGGCCATTTGTTTCTCGCGAAAGAAATCCACCTGATCTTTAAAGTGATCCAAATCAACATCGTCGTCGGCGACGGAATCGGTGGTGGCGTCCTCTTCCGGCGGTGAATTTAATTATCTTGTAGTCTTTTGTTATTTTGTATATAAATGTTTTAATTTGGCATTAAATTTTGGAGAATTTGTATCAGCACCTTTCAATCTGTCTAAGAATTCGCCAGTTTGTTGCAGATTTAACTTGTACCTTTATTCGGACGATTGTTATCTGGTGGGTGTTTCTTGATTCAATTCTTGTTAAGAATTCGGATGGATTTGGCCCATTATTTGTTCTTATGGTTGCTAGTGTAAATTAGTCGAACTTAATTGATGATTGGCTCACCTGGCATTTCTTGTTTGGAGTCAATCTAAAAAAACTTGTTTTAATTAATGGAATTTATTAGTTTTTTTTATTCTTTTCCCTTTACTTGAGCTTGGTGGATGTTTTATGGATCATATATATCTCCTAGTTGGTCATTTTGGCGTCTTGCATCTAACACTAAATCGAGTTGTATGCTTAAATTTTATGATAGTGCTATGGGATCTTGACTAAACCAAGATCATTATCAATTTTTTTATGAACCTATTAGTTTCGAACATGGAAGGAAGACACCAGATGAGAGTTGTGTTAATACAAATGCTAAGCCCAGTAGGAAAGACAGAAATTTTACTGCCCAGTTACTTTCTTTCAAGTTCTTCATATTGGTTCAAGTATTTAGAGTTTGCCAGTTTGGCTTCCATGTTTTAGCTCATGATTTCACGTAACCTGCAAATTGTTGTGAAAAGTATTGCTTCGACATAAATTGAACTGACATATTCTGCTCTCATGATAATACTGTTGCGTATTTACTCGTGGAATGAAGTTTTAATCCATTAAATCTGGATATTTTTAAGGTACTCTGTAAGGTATATTAGTTACCATGAAGTTTTGTAGAAACTTGCATACATAGAAAGAACCGTGCCTTCATTTTGTGACAATTGTGCTATAGATGTATTAGTCATTCTGGCCAATCTAATTCTCGGATGTGTTCTCAGGGATAGAGAGTTCCTGCATGGGGAAGAGTTACTTTCTTATCTGCTCAAGCAGCCGATGAAAATGGATATATGTCCTATATATAGTGAAGCAGCTTTCCGTTAATGTCACTGATCCCTCCACTTGAGAAGGGGTTTTCCAAGCATATAAATGGATTCATCACTTTACTCCCACACCAACAAATGGAAAAAGAGATCCACAAATAATTGTAATTATAGAAATCCAGTCATGTTCATATCCGCCATACTCTTTTGCACGGTTTTTTTCACTGTCTCCAAAGTCTTATTTTCTCCTCCTACGCTTGTCTTCCAAAATTCTGAATCAATCCTCCGTACCCAATGCATGAGCTTCGGCTCCTCCGGAGAAAAGTTACTCTTTTATGCTCCTCACAGTGGGTTTAGTAATCAGCTCTCCGAGTTCAAGAATGCCATTTTAATGGCTGCAATTTTGAATAGGACATTGATCATTCCACCTATTCTTGATCATCATGCTGTTGCCCTTGGTAGTTGCCCTAAATTTAGGGTCCTCAACCCCAACGAGATGAGGTTCAAAGTGTGGAATCATAGTATTGACCTCATTCATGAACACAGATATATATCCATGGCTGATGTAATTGATCTTTCACCTGTAACATCCACTTCAACTGTGAAATTTATAGATTTCAGAGTCTTCGTATCTCTCTGGTGTGGGGTGAATTTCAATTTGATCTGCAGTGAGGACTTGAGTGAACATTCATCTTTATATGACAAGCTGCATCAATGTGGATCATTTTTATCTGGACATTATGGCAACATGAATAAATGTTTATATGCTTCCCCAGAAGATTGTCGAACAACAGTATGGACCTACCAAAGCGACCACAAAGATGGAATGTTGGATTCTTTTCAGGCTGACGATGAACTTAGGAAGAAAAAGAAAATTTCACTCGTGCGGAAAAGAAAAGATGTCTATAAAGCCTTTGGTCCTAGTTCTGCTGCTGGACAGGCGACTGTTCTGGCGTTTGGTAGCCTTTTTACAGCACCATACAAGGGCTCTGAATCCCATATTGACATCCACAAAACATCAAAAGATCAGAGGATACAGTCGTTGATTCAAAAGATAGAATATCTTCCATTTGTGCCTGAGATCTTAAATGCCGGTAAGAAATTTGCTCGTGATACAATTAAGGCTCCATTTTTCTGTGCACAGCTCAGATTGCTGGATGGACAATTCAAGTATCACCAGAAAGCTACATTTTTAGGAGTTAAGCAGGCTTTGGCCTCAATAACACAGAAGGGTCTTCTCCCAGTTCATTTGTTCGTGATGACTGATCTTCCTGTTCGTAATTGGACTGGAGGCTATTTGGGGGAGTTGGCAAAAGATTTTGATGATCTAAAGCTATTCTCTTTGCGAGAGGAAGATGAGATTGTTGTCCAAACTGCCAAGGAAGTTTTAAATTCAAGACATAGTATGAAGTTTCAATTTGCTAGTAGTAATTTTGATGTGAAAGAGGAGCACTGCAATATTGTTTCATTACCTGATGTCCTTTTATTTATTGAAGAAACTATATGCAGCTGTGCCACATTAGGTTTCTTTGGGACTTCTGGATCAACTATTGCTGAAAGTATTGAGTTGATGAGAAAATATAACACATGTTTATTGTGAATTCCCTCTCCTTATTAGCTGCTGATTTTATTATTTCTTTTTTTTTTAGGAAAAGAGACACACTCTTCAAGAATATAATCTCCTTACATGTTCACTTGTTGCTTCGGATATTTGGCAAGTCTTAATAATTTAGGGAAACTTAAGACATCACATCCTTGTACATTTTGTTGGCTTCTCTTCGAGAATGCCTAGCAATCCTGCAGAAATTTGATGCTATACCAAGGTTCCAAAAAGCGCCAAATGCGTCGAATTATGGCAGAGGAGAGAAGTTTGAAGTTTGAATGAGATTAAAACGAGTATAAAAAAAGCTTTTTTAATTTAAACTATAATTTTAGTTATCTCAAACAAACAAGTTGAGTAAATAATGCAAATGTATAATATATTTAAGTGCATTGCATTGATCTCTGATTCTAATACAATCTTATCTATCATTCAATCCATCTCTCATATGATCATATATAAACTAAATTTAACTTAACCACTAATATCAGCATCAATTTTCTTTTTAGATTGTAATTGTTAATATTGGCTGCATATTCGTCGTCACTACACCTCATTATCCAAGATTGTATATTGCTTGGATTACTTGCTAGTAAAATTTCTAATTTATGTTATTTTCATATTAATCAATCTTGCTTTAATATAAGTCAGCATTTTAAAGTGTTATTAATCATGATTTCACATTGCTAGCATCATTAACAACTAATAAAATCACTATGTATATTCCCCTTTTCTTCCTATTCATCGATGCTTTTTAAAAAAATTGATGAATAGCTGATGATGTCTACTCGTCAGATGTTTTTGGCTCTGATCCTAGAAATCATAGAAACTTGAAGCATCGTTGGTTGACTAGATCAAGAATGTACTGCACATTGGAACTCATTGGAACAACTGCACATTGTATCTCTTAGAACTGAACTCATTGGAACAACTGCACATTGTATCTCTTAGGCAGGCCTCAAACTTTCGTTCCAGTGTTGCCATTTACCACGATTTTCGGCTTGGATGAAATTTCTGCAGCTGATTCTCGTTTTACCAATGACGTCTCCTTTGAGGCGAGAATTCTTGCCTGTGTATTGAGCCATTGGTGCATCCATTCCAATGTTTCATGTTGTATTATGTCTTTCCAGGTTTTGCATTAGATGTTTAGTGGAATCCAATGAAAGCAAACCTTAGAATCATGCTTAAACAGGGCAAGTTGTTTGGATTGGAGAATGAGCAAATAACAGGTGAGTTCGATCACCTTATTTTTGTTCCTTTTTAACTCTAAAGTTTGGTTCTCATGTCTGAAATGAACCGTTAGCCAACTGGCCAGATTGTTCTACTTCTTTACAGTACACTACAACATCATGAGGATAAGGAAAAACCTGAAACCTACATTCTTGATCTGGTGGTGTGGCTCCGTCGTCTAATCGAGTGCTGCATATGGGGTTGGATCCCCGGATATATCGCCAATCGATGCTTGAAATAAGAGATTACACACAATAAATCAACTAAGTAAGATAAAAGAGAATGACAAGTTGTTTTCCGACAAACTCTGAATATTGATTGTCATTTTGATTTCGGTCACACAGAACACAAGCAACGAATAAGGTGCTTGTGCCAAATAATCAACAAGCATTTAACGATTGTCTGCCAGGTTTTGAGCCGTGAGAGCAAAATTCCATGTGGAATTCATCCTGCAATGTTATGGAAATTCATCCAGCAATGTTATCGTACCTTCACCGCAACGAAAATGAAATGTATGCGTTTAACGATGCCACCGCTCAACAACTGCAGTAATAAGATGGTTATCATATGTGCGAAATCACACTACAACACACCATAGAACCCCATATATTGTAAGTAGGCAAAAACCCGATTGTGAATATTTTGTCCCAAGTACAACATCCAGATCAGATTATCTGAACACTTCACATATGATGTGGTCAATGGTGTCGAATGATATTGCACTTGAGATATGTATTTCTTGAAGATACAAAACATTGTGATCTTCTGGACCTCGATTTGCTGTCATCCTTTAAGGAGTTCTAAAATAATTTCATAAATTAGTAACAATGATTTCATTATTAAAATTGAAAAAAATATACAAACTTATAATACACAATATCTGAAGAAATTATAAATAAAAAGTTGAATTATATATATATAATTAGGTGAGCTGGACATCGAAAAATAGAAGTATTGGTGCACGGGAAATAATAATTGAACGATGGTTTGATTTGGAATGAACACGAAGCTGAATCGAAATCATAGGACGCTAAAATGAGAAACAGATGCTTAATTGGCTGACAGAGGACGCTCAATTGATATGCGGACGCTCAATTGGATGTACAACACTGACGCACATGCCACAATTTATAGGCCAACGGCACATCAAACAAAAATGAGCGTCCGCTCTGTACATATGCAGACGCTCAAAAGGCTGCTTCTTCACGTGAACCAACGTGAAGCGATGTGACGCTCGTAGCGTCACATCAAATCGATTTTTGTAATTTAAAGAAGCATCCGTGCCACTAGACAGCGGACGCTACTAATTTTTTTTTTTAAAAAATGTCACCATCCACTGCCACGAGGCGCGGATGATGACTCGATTTTTTTTTTAAATTTCTTGCATCCGCTGTTAATAACAGCGGAAGATATTTTTTTTGTATCTTCCGATGCTGTAGTAGCAGACTAACAATTTTTTTAAGCGACCGCACTCTACGGTAGAGTTTTACTGAACAAATGTAAACTCTTCACACATACATTATATTTGAAATTTTTTTTTTACAATATTTTTGGAAAAAGCCCCATTAAATAGTGAAGAATTACTACAGTTCCACATTTATCAAATAGAGTTGAAAGGATTATTCAAACTCGTTGCCTGTGTACATGTTGCGTCCTTAACATATTTTTTTATTTGTGGTTGTTTTGTTATAATTTGTAATAACTATTTGCATGTTAATAAGATTGAATATTTGAAAGTAAATAAGATTGATTGTTATGTGTAAAAAATATTAATATGCTAATATATATCTTACGATATGTATTAATTCAAAATATTACCTTGTAAGTTGCTAAGGTTAATTATAAAAGTCAACTTGATTTTTGAAGCAGATTTACACATAATCATCAAGCACTTACTCAACATCAGAATTTTCATTTTCCTCTTGAATAACAGTTTAACATGTCGAAAAATCCAAATATGATCTTTGTATTTATCAATAAACCTGTATTAATTTATTATTATTCAAACTAAATCTGATATTTCAGCTAGTAAACATAACATGAAAAGTCACCACAACTAAATCCACATTAACAATGGTCAATAACAACGGTTTTACACTTAAACCGTTGGCTTTTACCTTTTAACAACGATTTAACCGAAAAACGTTGTCTATAGCCATCTTTAAAAAGAACATCTGTTTTTTTAAAATCGTTGTCTTTATTTTTTTTTGGTCTCAACGACAACGATTTCATTAAAATTGTTGTTATTGAGCGAGTGTTTAAATTATGTCGGGGCCAACGACAATGGTTTTAATAATGAAATGTTGGTTTTAGCTATCTTGAGGATTAATCAACAATTCGAAGTACTTGCTTTTTGCATCAAGTAGAGATTTTTTCATTTGGTAAAGCACAACGCGAGTTGTCCCGATTTGAAGGTACTGAAATAAAAGAGAAGACAGATATTATAGCCATCTACATACATGTTTAATAATTGCAACTCTTCTTATACACTTCAATGGTACTCTACTCAAATATCAGTAAACTAAAAATATCTCTCTTATCTGCAAATCATTTTTTGAATCATGGTGCATATAGATACAAAATAGTCCAATGGGACAAGAAGATTGGAACGTTTCAGTTCATAGCAAAAGAGCCTTTTACAAATATTGCTATCGATGATGTATTAATCAATATTCTATTGATTGGTCTAGATATAGGATCTATAGGTGACGCAAAATTCAAAGTCTCAAAAGTTGAATCCATTCATACAATATAAAACATTGATAATCAGGAAAATTATATATATATATATATATATATATATATATGTATATGTATATATAGACACACACACACACACATATATATATATATAAATAAGTGTGTAAGAGCCACAACCAAATACCAGTAATAATGGAATCCCTATATAAGTTGGTTTCGTGAAATATATAAATTACGTTAGAAAGGTGATTTATAGTAAGTTTTGACGATTTTTTGAAAAAATAAAAAAAGTACTTGATTTTTGCATTAAGTGGAGATTTTCATTTGACAAAGCATAGCGCAAGTTGTCCCGAATAGAAGGTAATGAAATAAAAGAGAAGCCGGATATTATAGTCATCTACATATGTGTTTAATAAGTGCTAACTCTTCTTATACATTTCAATCAGGGGCGAAACTAGGATTCTTTAGCTGTAAATTTTATAATTTACATAAAATTCATTAACAAAAATTTGTGTATTACGTTTCATAAACATGTAGCATAAATATATAATACTACAACAAAATATTTTAATAAAACTATATAACAACAAAATATTTCAATAAAATTCCCACGATTACTTGAACTCATAGATTCATCATAACCTCTAAAAGCACACCCTTGCATTGCTAACCATTTCACAGTTTCTATTGAAATCTTAAGCCGTAGCCTATTTTTATCAATTTCTTCCAGTGTGATCTTATTCATAACCTTGTCAATGTGTTGACATTTGTTAAGCAAATTATTCCACTTCTCCGTAGCAAAATTATGCAATGAATCATGACTCCCTTCATGTTGTGCAAATGGACATTTTTTTCTATATTTAACTCTCTTCAAATCTTGAAACCTTTCACGAGTAAATGTAACGTACTTCGAGGAGCAACTATCAAAAAGATAACATGGAAAGGAGAACACACTATTTTTTGCAATCGAAGACTCTAATCATGGGAATTGGCCAAACCAAGAATATTGAAAATGTCTCATTTGACTTGCATATGAAATGGATGGATACTTACTCAATTTTGGTTGGCATGGTCCCAGTTTAATATAATCCTTTCACATATTATCACGCATATCAACACGATATGACCAAATTAGCAAACGTAACTCGGGATCACGTTCCAAGTAAGGACCATTTGTATTTGATGGATTTATCAACTTTATCGACTTCATCTGTAGGAGGATTGGGCAAAGGATATGAGACATCTGCATTAGCTGAGTCGCTAATTGTTTGACCATCGTTCATTTTATTGTAGAAATGATGAATAGTCAACTTTGATTTCCCCCGTTGAGGAATTTGTTCGGTTGACATAGTAATCAATAGCCTATAATAGCCAATGAGTAAATCAATCATAAAATTTTATCGAAAATTTTAATTGAAACCCAAAATCTAAGAAAGAAAACCCTTATGCCCCTCTTCCGTGGCCATCTTGCTCAATTATTCCCCAATCTACTTCCCAAAATAAAATAATTATATATTTAATCCTGCAATTATATAAATATATATATACATACATATATATATATATATATATATATATCAACATGATATGATCAAATTGACAAACGTAACCCGGGATCACGTTCCAAGTAAGGACCATTTGTATTTGATGGATTATCAACTTTATCGACTTCATTTGTAGGAGGATTGGGCAAAGAAGATGAGACATCTGCATTAGCTGTGTCACTAATTGTTGCTTGTTTGTCCATCGTCGTTTTGTTGTAGAAATGATGAATAGTCAACTTTGATTTCGCCCGTTTAGGAATTTGTTCGGTTGACATAGTAATCAATAGCCTATAATAGCCAATGAGTAAATCAATCATAAAATTTTATCGAAAATTTTAATTGAAACCCAAAATCTAAGAAAGAAAACCCTTATGCCCCTCTTCCGTGGCCATCTTGCTCAATTATTCCCCAATCTACTTCCCAAAAAAAATAATTATATATATATATATACATATACATATACGTATATTATCGGTTGATTTATCGATAGTCAAAGAGAAAGATTCAACCTTTACGCATAAAACAATACGTACAGAATCTGCATATAAATAGTTAAGAGGGGTGACCATTACCTGGACCTGAGACGAGCCTATTGTCTGGAAATTCAGAATATTTTTTCTGGAAACTGTGTTATGGAAAGAGCAGTGTACCGTATTATCGCGGTGATAGATGAGATAGATACAGGCCAAACATAATATAGCCATATGTGCTTTATTGCAACCTGGGCTTCATATATATTATATATAGCTTATGGGCTGCAGCCTGGGCTTCATATATATATACCCATGTAGGCTGAAAATGAGTCTGGGCTGAAGCCCAGGCCAGCCCCCACTGTTGGGCCGCCCCTGACTTCAATGGTACTCCACTCAAATATCAATAAATTACAAATTTTTCTCTCTTATATGCAAATCATTTTTTGGATCCTAGTGCATATAGATACAAAATAGTCCAATGGGACAAGAAGATTAGAGCGTTTCGGTTCAGAGCAAAAGAGCCTTTGCAAATAGTGCTATCGATTATGTATTAATCAATATTCTATTGATTGATCTAGGTGTAGGATCCAGGTGATGCCAAAGTCCCAAAAGTTGAATCCATTCACACAATATAAAAAAACATTGATAAACAGGAAATTCATGTCCCTATCATCCCTATATATACACATATATATATAAGTGTTTGTGTGTGGGTGCCAACCAAATACCAGTTATAATCGAATCCCTATATAAGTTGGTTTCGTGAAATGTATAAATTACGTTAGAAAGGTGATGGAAATGACAAACACGTCGTCGTCGTGCCTCATTGTCATCCTTACATAGAAGAGTTAATTACCTCTATGAGGTTTCTGACAATTACAAAGAAAGCCAAATAATCCTCCCTTCGGATTTGTATATATCTTACATATAGCACCCTCAATAAAAACTAAATAATCCTATATTCCAAGTTTACTCTTTTATTAGTATTACCCAATGCAACATGGCCAAGATACCCTTTGGTTTTAAGTTTTAGTGTCTTCATATTTTTTTCTTTTAGAAGATTTAATTTAATGATTGGTTAGATTAAATAGAAATTTTTAAAACTTGACAATATATTATGATCAAATATAATATCATTTTAAATTAGTTTTGTTTTGAAATAAAAGTGCCGATTACATTATATATAAACAAATTAGGATAGTATAAACCCATTACACTTTTATACATTAAACTAAAATAAAATTAAAATATGACATACAACAAAATCAAATATACCCTTGTAAATTGGGAAAAAAAAACAGTTTCACCAATATGAGTTCATCGATCAATTGTAATATTCAGTCGCGCCTTCACAAAAATACAACATTCAGGCATTTTTGTTTCAAGTATAAAATATATATATATATATTATCAATACTGTATGAGCATCTTTGTGGGCACCTAAAACCCGACATCGTGTTTTACGTGAGTGTTGTAGCGTGTTGTAAATGATTAGGCTACAACACTCAAATATGCTTGTTGCTTTCCTATGGATCGTAGGCCTTTTTATAGGCAAGTTTTTTGGGATTGGTAGTGTGAATGGTAAAGGTAGATCAATGATTTGGTTTCCAAATTTGATTTTTGAAGAAGGTTTTTAACATAAAAAGTAAACAGAAACTTGTATATGTATTCGAATAAACGACAACATTGTTAATAAAAATTTTTCTCCTCTCACATCTATTTTCCTTTACTTGAGTACTTTAGCTTTACATGTTCAATAGATTAGATTTCAATGAAATGTATGGAGACCTATCATGCAAATAAAGTAGCAAATTAATAATTGCATCCATCTTGCCATCCTTTATAAATAGCCAACACCATTTCATTGGAAACGCAACAAATATTCCTCAAAGATTGATATAAACAACAAAGAAAAGTTCATCGGGAGAGGAGAGGAGATGGAGAAAGTGATTATAGCTTTCGCATTTATGCTATTCGCCGCAAGGAGTGGGTGGTGCGAGGCCGCCACGCCGCCTCTTGTGGTGGATTTTTATAACGGAAAATGTTCCGATATCGACGTTGAGGCCACCGTAGGGTCTCTCATTGCTTCACTTTATGAGCAAGATCCCGCCATTGCTGCAGCCCTCCTCCGCTTGCAGTTCCACGATTGCTTTGTTCATGTAAGTAGAAATCTCAGGAAGGATCAGATAATACTCCACAAACATGCATGATTCGACGGGTGATTTTTTTCTACTTAGTGAACAAAGCAATCATGGAACTGCATGTGGGAATAGCAAGGATCATTTCCCTTTGAAACGACCATATTCCTTAAAAATCTCTTCTTAGTCGTATGAGCAAAGTGTTAGCGAGTGAGGGATAATAACATAGGCAAAGTGAAGTAAAGCATGCTCATTTGGAATATGTAATTCCAAATCATCTATAATTCGGCGGCTCTATTTGGACAATAATTTTTAAAAAGTTTTTAGTATTTAGAAAAATTTAAATATATGTGTTAGATATATATTTTTCACGATGTTTTGAAATCTTATTTTTAGAAATATGTTCTTTAGATATAGTTTTTGATAAAACTATTTATCAAAACTGACATAAAAATGAGTCATATTCTGAAAATACACCATCAAATCCACAATAAACTATCGTCTAAACAATGTTTTATCTATAAAAAAAATATTTATAAAATTGTTGTCAAAACAATGCTTACTTTTAAAATAACTTTCAACAACACTTGCAAAGTTTTTTTTAAAAACTGTTTTATCAAAATAGTTTTAAAAACCTCGTTTGAAGAATTTTTTTAAAAAAAATTGTGACATTGGGCTTATAAATGGGCCCAATAGATTATATTTCTGGGCTTGAGTTCTAATTCAATATTGAACTTAAACAATTAGCCCAATTAATTATCTAACGCGGCCATTTGTTTCTCGCGAAAGAAATCCACCTGATCTTTAAAGTGATTCAAATCAACATCGTCGTCGGCGACGGAATCGGTGGTGGCGTCCTCTTCCGGCGGTGAAGTTAATTATCTTGTAGTTTTTGTTACTTTGAATATAATGTTTTAATTTGGCATTAAATTCTGGCGAATTTGTATCAGCACCTTTCAATCTGTCTTAGAATTCGCCAGTTTGTTGCAGATTTAACTTATACCTTTATTCGGACGATTTTTATCTGGTGAGTGTTTCTTGATTCAATTCTTGTTAATAATTTGGATGGATTTGGCCCATTATTCGTTCTTATAGTTGCTAGTGTACATTAGTCGAACTCAATTGATGATTGGTTCAGCTGGCTGCGGTTAAATTTCTTGTTTGGAGTCAATCTAAAAAAACTTGTTTTGATTAATGGAACTTACTAGTTTTCTTTTTTTTTTTCTTTTCCCTTTACTTGAGCTTGGTGGATGTTTTATTGCCAATTTTTCATGGATCATATATATCTCCTAATTGGTCATTTTGGCGTCTTGCATCAAACACTAAATCGAGTTGTATGCTTAAATTTTATGATAGTGCTATGGGATCTTGACTAAACCAAGATCATTATCAATTTTTTTTACGAACCTATTGCTTTCGAACATGAAAGGAAGACACCAGATGAGAGTTGTGTTAATACAAATGCTAAGCCCAGTAGGAAATACAGAAATTTTTACTGCCCAGTTACTTTTTTTTCAAGTTCTTCATATTGGTTCAAGTATTTAGAGTTTGTCAGTCTAGCTTCCATGTTTTAGCTCATGATTTCTCGTAACCTGGCCAATTGTCGTGAAAAGTATTGCTTCGACATAAATTGAACTGGCATATTCTGCTTCCATGATAATACTGTTGCGTATTTACTTGTGGAATGAAGTTTTAATCCATTAAATCTGGGTGATTTTAAGGTACTCTGTATGTTATATTAGTTACCATGAAGTTTTCTAGAAACTTGCATACATAGAAAGCACCGTGCCTTCATTTTGTGACGATTGTGCTATAGATGTTATTAGTCATTCTGGCCGATCTAATTCTCGGCCGTGTCATCCGAAACCCATTTGGCGAAATTCGCGTTCTTTGACTGAAGATGGCTCAACCTGAAATTGAAGAACCGTTGATGAAGATCCCGAAACTCCACCAAAACGGATTATCCACTGATAAACCTCATGGAATCACTTCGTTTTTTAAGGTGAAAAGCTCTCTGAGAAAGCAGTTTTGCCCTCAAGAGGATCGTCTCTCTCGGCTGGCTACGATCTATCCAGGCATATTTCTTCACGCCCATAATGAAGTTGGTGTGATCGAAGTTTTCTTTCGGTTGACTAACTTTTGTTCTGTTTCTGCTTCGATCTCTATAGTGCGGCAGACACAAAGGTTCCCGCCAGAGGTAAAGCCATGATTCCCACGGATCTGAGCATCGCGATTCCTGAAGGAACTTACGCTCGTATTGGTAATCTTCGAGTACCCCTTTTTATTCACAATTTCCTGTTTCGTTGGGTCTCCCAGATTTTGGTAAATGGGTTGCTCTCTGTGTAGCACCGCGTTCGGGATTAACATGGAAGAGTTCAATAGACGTGGGTGCGGATGTAATCGACGCGGATTACAGGGACCAGTTGGGGTGATTTTGTTCAATCATTCAGATGTGGATTTTGAAGTGAAGATTGGTGATAGGATCGCGCAGCTGATTATTGAGAAGATCATGACCCCTGAGGTTGATGATCTTGATTCGACTGTCAGGGCATTCGGAGGGTTTGGATCGACTGGCATTTAATTTTTCTAAGATGCAAGTCTAATTAGGCAACTTTCTTATCTCAGTCTGCTGCGGCATTTTCTCTAACACACGGCAGATATCATTACTATCATATGTAGTTTCCTATTTAACGATCTTTTTTTATCGAATTCACTAGAATTTTGGAATGACCGTATTTTTATATTGTAATCTATAGTTTATACATGGTGTGGGGGCAGTGGGCCTTCGATGACGATTCAAGGGTGATTGCTTGCATGAGTTTGAATGCGAACACTTTTGAAGAAGGTAACATAAAAAGTAAACAGAAAATTTGTATATGTATTCGAATAAACGACAACATTGTTACTAAAAATTTTTCTCCTCTCACATCTATTTTCTTTTACTCGAGTACTTTAGCTTTAAATGTTCATTAGATTATATTTCAATGAAATGTATGGAGACCTATCATGCAAATAAAGTAGCAAATTAATAATTGCATCCATCTTGCCATCCTTTATAAATAGCCAACACCATTTGATTGGAAACGCAACAAATATTCCTCAAAGATTGATATAAACAACAAAGAGAAGTTCGTAGGGAGAGGAGAGGAGATGGAGAAAGTGATTATAGTTTTCGCATTTATGCTATTTGCCGCAAGGAGTGGGTGGTGCGAGACCGCCACGCCGCCTCTTGTTTTCAAATAGTGCTATCGTTATGTATTAATCAATATTCTATTGATTGGTCTAGGTACAAGATCTATAGGTGACACAAAATTCAAAGTCCCAAAAGTTGAATCCATTCATACAATATAAAAGATTGATAATCACGAAATTCATGTCACTATCATCCATATATATATACCAGTAATAACGAATCCCTATACGTTAGAAAGGTGATTTATAGTAATTTTTGACGATTTTTTAAAAAATAAAAAAGTAACAATAACTTACATGTGAATTCACCCAAGCAAAGACAACAATATTGTTATCATTGTTAATAACTTTGTACCCCTTTCACATCTAGTTACTTTATTTCGATGCTTAAATTAGGTGCATAAATTTTTGTCTTTGGTTCAAATCAGATTTCGGTTAAATGTATCGAGTACCTATCTTGTAAGCAAAGTAATGGATTATCATTATATAGATTATCCCATTTGTGTAAAATGTCAATAACGAGCCCAATTATAGAAATTGTATATTTGTAATATGAGGAAAGTGATATTTTTTAAAAAAAGAGCATACTAGGACACTAAGCTATTCTAAGCTAGGAAAGAAAATAGGGTGAGTTTGGCCAAAGTCAATATCAGATTTGTCGTGAAACCTGAAAAGTCCAATTCTAATTCAACCAAAAAAATTAATTTTGTTTTAACTTTATTCACTACATAATAAATTTTATTTAAAAATTAATAAATCAAGAGAGTCACTTTCCAACTTTATACTTAGGAATAAATAAGTATATCACAATTAAAATCTGTATATTTATATTCAGTATACACACACATATGTACGTATGCGTGTATGTGACGACCCATGGTATGCTCATATTATTATACAGATAGGAATGACAATTTTCCTCGTCAGTTTGGGGTTCCGCGAGAAAAACCTGAAATAGGGTGGGTTTAGAAAATTTTTAAATCCCCTAACCAAATCGCGACTAGGAATGGAATAACATCCTCATTCCTGAACATGTCCCGATTATATATATAATTTTATGACAAATTATTTAAGTGATAATAATACTAAAATAGTATTTGATATATTAAGTATAAGGATACATTAATAATATATAGTAGTAAATAATATATACATATTATTTAGGATGATGATTCCCGTCCCCGAACCGATATCCATAGGGATGAGGATGAAAACCCCTAATTAATTCGGGGGCGATGATTGAAATGGCAAACATGTCGTCGTCGCGTCTCATTGTCATCCTTACATAGAAGAGTTAATTACCTCTATGAGGTTTATGACAGTTACAAAGAAAGCCAAATAAATATAAATTGATAATCCTCCATTCGGATTTGTATATATCTTACATATTAGCCCCTCAATAAAGAAAAATAATCCTATATATTCCAAGTTTACTCTTTTATTAGTATTACCCAATGCAACTTGGCCAAGATACCCTTTGGTTTTAAGTTTTTTAGTGTCTTCATATTTTTTCTTTTAGAAGATTTAATTTAATGATTGGTTGGATTAAATAGAAAATTTTAACACTTGACAATATAACATTATCAAATATAATATCATTTTAATTAGTTTTGTTTTGAAATAGTAGTGCCGATACATTATATATAATCAAAAGGAGAGTATAAAACCTACCCTTGTAAATTGGGAAAAAAAAACAGTTTCACCAATATGAGTTCATCGATCAATTGTAATATTCAGTCGCGCCTTCACAAAAATACAACATTCAGGCATTTTTGTTTCAAGTATAAAATATATATATATATATTATCAATACTGTATGAGCATCTTTGTGGGCACCTAAAACCCGACATCGTGTTTTACGTGAGTGTTGTAGCGTGTTGTAAATGATTAGGCTACAACACTCAAATATGCTTGTTGCTTTCCTATGGATCGTAGGCCTTTTTATAGGCAAGTTTTTTGGGATTGTGGGGTGCCATCATATCAAATTTGTATATATAGATATATATAGGCATGATGTGGTGGGCGCCCACAATGGGCGCTGGAGATGCTCAGCCGAGCATCTCCACAATTTCATGAGATGCTCGGCTGAGCATCTTCAGGCGCCCACACAAGCGCCCATTATGGGCGCCACACTATCAACTTTATATATATATATATATATATATGCTTGTTGATTTTCTTGGGATGGAATTGGAGCTATGGATCGTAGGCCTTTTTATAGGCAAGTTTTTTGGGATTGGTAGTGTGAATGGTAAAGGTAGATTAATGATTTGGTTTCCAAATTTGAATGTGAACACTTTTGAAGAAGGTAACATAAAAAGTAATTGTATATGTAGTCGAATAAACGACAACATTGTTAATAAAATTTTTTCTCCCCTCACATCTATTTTCCTTTACTTGAGTACTTTAGCTTCACATGTTCACTAGATTATATTTCAATGAAATGTATCGAGACCTATCATGCAAATAAAGTAGCAAATTAATAATTGCATCCATCTTGCCATCCTTTTATAAATAGCCAACACCATTTCATTGGAAACGCAACAAATATTCCTCAAAGATTGATATAAACAACAAAGAGAAGTTCATAGGGAGAGGAGAGGAGATGGAGAAAGTGATTATAGTTTTCGCATTTATGCTATTTGCCGCAAGGAGTGGGTGGTGCGAGACCGCCACGCCGCCTCTTGTGGTGGATTTTTATAACGGATTATGTTCTGATATCGACGTTGAGGCCACCGTAGGGTCTGTCATTGCTTCACTTTATGAGCAAGATCCCACCATTGCTGCAGCCCTCCTCCGCTTGCAGTTTCACGACTGTTTTGTTCGGGTGAGTAGAAAAATAGTATATCTCAACTACATGCAATTCGAAACCAACCCGAAGTATTGAATAATTTCTACTAAAAAACTAACATATGTACTCATGAATAATTTTCTGACTAAGGGATGTGATGCATCCATTCTAATTGATGGGCATGACACGGAGAAAACATCTCCCTCTAATCGAATGGTCAGAGGTTTTGATGTTATCGAGGCCGCCAAATCTTCCTTGGAAGCCATCTGCCCCGGAGTCGTTTCGTGTGCTGATATCATCATAATGGCCACAAGAGATGCAGTTTCCTTGGTAATCACAGGAAGGATCAGATAATATTCTACAAACATGCATGCATGATTATACAAATACTGTAAAATATTACTGCAACTTTGTAATACTACTACATGCATTATAAATGACTCATGCATGCAAGATTATACAGGCTGGTGGAGAACGGTACACCGTGCAGACAGGGAGGCGAGACGGGACCGTCTCTGTTGCTGCTGATGTGAAAACGCCAGCTGCATCAATATCTGTCACAGATTCTATCAAAGTTTTTGGCGACAAGGGCCTTACTCCCACTGACATGGTTTATCTTCTAGGTAGCCATGCATCAACAATTTGTTTTAGTTGAGTGATATTATCACTGATAAAAAAACATTTTGACACTTTCCATATTTCATCTAAGTGGTGTCGAGTGTCATGTGTAGGTGCTCACACCATCGGCGTTGCTCGCTGTTCGACTTTCGAAGATCGTCTATACAACTTCAGCAACACAGGGGAGCCAGACCCCACGATGGACCCCACTCTGCGTGCCACGTTAATCGACAGTTGCCCAAGAGACATAACCACTGATGAGGACACTGTCGACCTAGATCAGGACCCGTCAAGTTCATCGATAGTCGACAGTTCCTACTTCAAACAGATTCTATTGAACAGAGGAATCCTGCAGATTGATCAAGAGTTGGCTCTTGATCAATGGACACAACCAATAGTGAACGCCATTGTCCAACGTTCGGACTTCGCCACGAGGTTCGGCGAAGCCATGGTCAAGCTAGGCGCTGTCGAAGTACTCACTGGCGAACAGGGACAGGTCAGACAATTCTGCAACAGAATCATTGAGCAGCAAAAGTAACACATGAGTGTTTGGAAGCATGCAAAGGATTTGGTGTGATTTGAATTTGCGAATCCTAGTTCAGCACTTTGGCCAGTTGGACTTTATAAATGTAATGAAGCAGTAGTAAGAAATTTATGTTGGAATGATCCTATATGGTTTGCTTAGAAAACCTCAAATTGCTTACCAGCAATGCAGTCCAGTATCTTTTAAACTTTTCTCGAAAAAGTTATTCTACCAATCGGGGTTAAAACTGGCATATGCGAGAGAAACATGTGAAGACACTGAATTTATCCCTTGTACGTGTATTAATTAAGACAAGTTTAATAGCTAACAATTTAACCAAGCACACTAAACGATACATAGCTAACAGTTCAAGCAAGCACACTAAACGATACACTGCTGAATATAAAATACAAGTTTCAGAATTCTCTTGAGAACAATGACAATTTCTTACAAGAGAAGTCAATTAAAATACACCATGTTAAGCGTGTTAATTCTTTTATTTTAAAACAGGAATACTCAGTTCACTGCGGAAGAAATTTAGTGGGTCAATTCCGGCTTTTATCTTTGCTAATTTTTCGAAATTTCCCTTGAAATACTTTTCGCCCCACACTTTTGCCACAGTGTAGTTACAGTGATAGTCGTTTCTCCCCAAGTCGAGATCTTTGTAATTGAAGTACGCAGTTCTTGGCCACTTAGCCACATATGGCGTCATTTTCTCGTGTAGTGATCTCTTGAAAGCCAAGTGCTTTTCAGCTACTTGGGCACTGTTATCACCAGACCAATTTATCAGGTATTGTATGTTGAACAGATTTCCTTTTCTATGTGGAAAAGGGATTACATATTCTGGAATCTTGTCCATTCTTCCTCCGAGAGGATCGATAATCATGATAGGACTATCTTCAGACAAGAACATCTGGCGTATCATCTTCCATCCCTGATCAGGAATCGGTGCCTCCAAGAAATCAGATGTCCCCTTATTGAAGAACCTGGTGTTTTTGAATTTGCTAAGCAATGTCTCTACTGGCTGGTCGGTTTTTCCTCCGCTGAAAAAGACAGCAGATTGAATCCAGGAAACCTGGTAACATTCTTTCATGATGCATGGCATACTAGTGCAGTTACCGTTTCCAGCGGGTGCCCGAAAACAGTCTTCAGTCTCCAGGCCGAATTCAGGGAATTTTTCTCTCAACAGTTGGACTAGTCCTGCGGCAGGTCCTAGAAACATGCCATTATAAGTTACCTGGACAATGCTTGCGTTCCCTCGACCATCACCAACTTTCTGTATGAGGACTCGAATAAAGAGATCCTCCGGGAGCTTATATGCGGTTTTTTGCCACTTATGGAGAAGACGTAGATTTCCAAGATCCAGTCTACGACGAAAGTTGAAAACTGTAACCTGTTCGGGGACTCGAACCAGCTTGAGTTTCCATGCGAGTACAACTCCAAAACTTGCTCCTCCTCCACCCCTGAGAGCCCAAAATGTATCTTCTCCCATAGCGTTCCTATCGTAGAAGTAACCATCAACATCCATGAATCTTGCATCGATGGCGTTATCGGCTGCAAGCCCGTATTTTCTCATCAATGTTCCCAATCCTCCACCGCTGACGTGCCCCCCCAAGCCCAATCCTTTGCATAATCCTGCAGGGACCGCATGAGTCTTGCTCTTATTCGCGATTTCATAGTATAACTGCCCCAAAGTGGCCCCTGCCTGAACCCAGACTGTTTCCTCTGTAAGATTAACGCTGATGGAGTTGAGATTGGAGAGATCAATCATGACAAAAGGGTACTCTGAGCGGACCGAGAGTCCTTCATAATCATGGCCACCACTCTTCACCCTTATTTGGATTTGGTGCACTTTGCTGCAGCTAACAACAGTCCAAACGTCGGTTTCTTCGACCGGAACCACGATTAGATATGGTCTTTCGTCAGTTTCATTGAACCATCTTGGATTTTGAGACGCCGATTCCAGAACTGATATGTATTTAGAAGAGTTTCGGGTGTAAACATTTTGCAGAATATCACCAGGACGTGCTGATTGGCGCGACAAGCATCGGAGGAAAACATCCTCATCGACACCGACACGGTATATTGCTGTGCATGAAACTGAAAGGAAAACAATGGAATACAAAAATATTGCAATGTTTCCCATGTTTACTTAGAAGATATGCAGATGCACAATACATTACAGAATCTCAAATATATATAGTTTCCTTGAACCATTAATATGGGCACCATTAATAAGTAGTAACTGCAATTAAAATATCAGTAACAGACGTCCTAAAACTTTATGTTATTAGTTTTTTATGACGACAGAACTCGTCATGGATGTTATGTTGCTACATAGGCTGATTCTGAAGGAAGTACATCTGATTCTAGGTAAGTTAAAGTTATATTTCACATGAAATTTACGAATTTATTACTCATTAAATTTCATTTAATTTAGTTAACGTGCTCATTTAGCATGGCATAATCTTCACTAAAACAAGGTGAATGAATATTAAATTGTCGATGCCTGTCACCAATGTGTGTACTTCAAGGATTTTCACATTTTGCCAATCCATCCCATTTACTGGGTTCCACTGCAGTATCGAGCAGGGAACAGATTACTTCAACAAACTTGCAGATTACCACTAATGTCGAATCTGTTTTATAGGAAAGGCAAAGGCAGCATAAACTTATGTAAAACGACGTTTGTGGCAGCAAGAAACGAGAAGGTGTTTGATCGGATTAATCCAGATATGAAGTTAAGATATTTCGCTGTTTACATAATATGCTTCCCCAGGATTCTTATTTAATGGTGTGATTTGATTAGTGCTTTTTTACTTTGTTGAATTCTATTGTACTGTTTGGGAATGCCCCGTATATTTGTATTTAGTTTGATCGAGTCATAATTTATTTACTGACAAAAAAGCCTATATTTGTGTCCCTTCATATGTAAGATTGGAAGGAACACTTTTGCGTTCAATGGTAACTGATGATCATGAAATTTTCACTTATTGCACAGTGCTCAGCCTGTGGAGATTATTGGATGCACAGTTTGATGGCTGCTCTCTCGTCCACGCGATAACCAGAATTTTCTTCGAATCTACAAAGTTTTTTTACTGATAAGCAGGTTAAGGTTGTCTAGTTGGAATTCGGATTGTGTATATTTAGAGCAGCGTGTTATTTGCAAGAGTACATTATGTTCTACTTCAGCAGAGCTCTTGCCCAGAAATTTCATGTGACTGAAACAAAATAAGTTTGAATCATCTAAAAAGTCTACTTGTCAAGCTTGTGTAGAGGAACAAAATTTCCTAACCCCTCTAATTTTCCTGTAATCGCACTTGCAGACGTTGAAAAGGCTCTAACTTCTGGATGAAGGAAAGACAAGTTGACAGGGAACCACAATTACACTATTCATTTGTTCTTCAAACTCCGTGCCCTTGATTAGTCAGAACTGATGTCGACCCCATTTTCTTTCAAATATTCCTTTGCTTCTGTGATATCCTACATGACAAAGCACCTCTGAAATCTCTAAACAGGGCATAATTCAAGCTTATACCCAAAGTAAAAGAAAAAAAGGAAATAAAAATTCACTAGCCATTTTTTCAACCTCGGTGCTATGGGGTAACCGTCATCATTCTCTAGTTTTCTATAGGTTTAGTTGTTAAGGTGCATTAAGGCGGAAAAGGCATCTTAGAGCATGAGGCATGAGTCGCAAAGGGATCATAGAGCCTGAGCCACTCGCCTTATATCAAAGCAAGACGTGAGTCGCAAAGGGGTCATAGAGCCTGAGCCACTCGCCTTATATCAAAGCAAGACGTATTATCGATGTTTTTATAAATATCTATATACTATATGATTAAATGGCATAATGCTAAAATTGAAATAATTATGTTTGTCAGGAAAAAATTCATCAATAGAAATGATTCTCTGTTTATCAGCTTTGAGCAATAAGCTTTGCAGCAGATTTTTTGTTAAGAAAAAAACAGAGAAGGTGACATCCTTCAATAAATCAGAGCAGCCTTTCACTCAGGCACACTTCATTTGGGTGGAACACAATAAAAGGGGCAGTCTTAACTCATGCGCGCTCGAGGAAACACTAGAGCTCGCATGAGTACCCGCTATGCCTGGGAATGCAGGCTCCCTGGTGGCTCTCTTGCCCAGGAAAGAGGTGAACGCCTTCTACAACTATGGGTTTATGTATTTACATACTTGATAATCCACAATAAACAAAACATAACGACTTGGCCTCTCATAGATTTTCGGAGTCTCAAATTCTGTACCTCCTACATGAACCGAGTGGTCCCTAAACTATCACCGACTGCTGACAAACTAAAGCAACAATATATCCAACACCACAAAACAAGAATCATGATCCACGATGGTAAGACTGTGAAATTTGGTACATACCTGTTGCAACAGAATTGCCTCCTGTGGGCAAGTTGGAAATTGCATCAGGCCAACTCCAACCATTAACAGGCCATAGCATCCAAGGGATACAATGAAGTAAAGAGGCAGCTGTTACATGTAAATGAAAAGAATGAAACAGAATGTATGCTTGAATAATACACGAAAGTGCGTTTAACAGGCTTACCAACCAAGTGTAACTCTTTGGAATTATGGATGCCTGAAGCAGGCCAACCCAAAGAGCTGATAGGGTTACCAGCAACGTCAAAATCTTTACAATGTGCTTCATTGGATCTGCAACAAGAAAAGTGATTCACTTAAAAACAGTACAATAATGCAGTTAATATCTTAGAAGATCAGACCCATCCCGTAGTATCATAAGCTATAATTTGTAGCAACATTGTAAGTCAAATCTTTTATGTTGTAGAGTAAGTCAAGGCCACTCCCACTCTTTTATCTCTGTCTCACATACGTAGCCATACAAAACAATTGAAATAACTGTTAATATATAAACCCTGCAATCTCTCCTAACAATTGCTCTTAAAATTAATGAAAATAGCAGATAACTTTAGCTCTAAACGGCATGTGTAGGATCATTCATGCCACATGACCAAATATAACACTGATGGTAGTGGTATAAATAAAAAATCTTAACCACTCAATGGTTCAAACATTAAGTTCAATCAAAATATTACATAAACAAACAAGACATTGGCCTCAAGCATACCCAACTAATCTTGTTTGGGAGACCTTGGGGAAGCTCTAAGATGAACTCACTAGGCTTTAGGCCCACTAAACCAGCCCACAACTCTTAAAAAATTGCATTGCAATAAGAAGGGATGAGTATGCTTGTAATGCCTCTATCCCTTCCATGCCCGCATAGCTGAAGGAAATCAATGCTATAGTGCGATGCCTAAAGGTGCAATGGCAGCTTAAATCCATACTCAGGAAACATTATTTGAGCAAACACGAGCACATAATTCCATTTCAAATTCCATCTCTTAATGATAGATGTGATTGGATTACATTGGATAAGGAATAATGTAATTATTTGAGCAAACACGAGCACATAATTCCATTTCAAATTCCATCTCTTAATAATTGATGTGATTGGATTATGTTGGATAAAGGAATAATGTAGATTGCCATACAAGATCTCACATCTAAACATTTAAAAATCTCATATCATATTATAGATTTAATGATGCAATACATCTAACAAAAGCATTCAAAAAGTACATACTGATGAAAACAAAAGATCAAATCTTTACTAAGAACCAAAATCTGGTAAACATGTCACTAAAACAAATCAACAACTGAAATTTTGATTAAGTTCATAACATAATCATTTAGATCGGTATTCATTCCCGCAGATGGAAAAAGTCAAACCAGCAACTCCACAAAAAGATCCCAACCAGAAAAAATCAGGGAAAAAGAAACAAAGCACCTCATGATCAGTACAAAAACTTCAACATATACATGCTAAACTGCAGCAAAATAAAAATTATACAAACTCAAACAAAGGAGATTTACCTTATAGAGTAAACAAAGGAGCTAACAAAAGGGCGCCGGTAACAATTACGCCGATGTGCTTTTCGTGTGGGAATCCGAATCGACGAGTATCTTATTCGGTGACGGAGGTAGTGGTGGCGCCGCCGTGTATGAGCGGAGGGCTTTCCCTTTTTATCCTTCGTTCTTTTTTAAGTTTGTATCGTTCAATTCAGTAATTATTTTTAACGTCATCGATTGTATATCTAGTTAGTACTAAACAGTCAACACTACTAGAAACAGAACTCAGCATTGTGTACAAAATTCAACATATTATATTAAAACTTATATAATTTAAAATAATCTTAGATATTATATGATTTGATAGATATTAGATTGAATGCAAGTTTAATAAAATAAATTTCGTGAAATAAAAATGAAGTATATTTTTTGAAATTTGATTAGAAAGGGTTATTTTTGGCTTATCAAAACACATCAAATTAGTTACTCTACATAAAAAAAAAGGGATATTATATTGTTTCGGCTAACCTAGCATGCTCCGTCGATTGGGACCAACAAGAGGTAGTATACGAATATTGACCTGTTGCTCATCGATTACGTCTTTCCGTCAAATTTTTACGTCCCCTGAAAACATTAAGGACAAAAATCAACTACTTTTTCGATCCAAATTTTCTCTAACTTGACTGGAAAAAAAAATTTACCGAATTATACTTAAACTTTTGATGCTAAAAAATGGTTAAATAATTCTTCAACATATCTATTCACTCTTATAGTTGAGGCTTGAGAAGTTAGGAAAATTCTTGCCCACAAACCACATACACATGCATGCAGAACAATTGAAAGGGGGCATATGCATATATGATAACTCTTTTATCTCTTTACATATACTCAGCTGGTCTGGAATCATTTGAAGGAGAACTTTGATAAGGTTAATCGATATCGCATTTCCTCAAGTGACTACGCTCGGAAATACGTCGGACATGATCAACGAGGAAAGCTACTTCAGTTCCTCATAGTAAATGAAATGATAGCTATCTTCATATCGGATGCCAAATTTTCATTATGAATCCTCTTCCCTCTGTTGCTGAGGTGTTTCCGATCATCCCACAAAAGGAATGACTCGAAGTTTACACTCCGCACGATAGATTATACAATACAAATGATGGTAAGGGTCAGAATCAAAGGAATAGCAACAGAAACACTATCTCAGATAGAATATGTTGCGAAATGGAGCTACGGATGCTAATACCTCATATGCTACCTATGCATCTTGTCTCGCTTCTACGCGATGTTTCAGCGGCGTGTGGAGATTTTAAAGTTTCTTGGAAAGGATAAAGCTTCAACTCCATCTAAGGCTCTTCCAAAATTCTGCTGGAGTTTGAATATAGATCCCCGCTGTTTAGTTCGAACAGCCGGACTTCTTCCTAGGCGACTTTCGATGCTTTCAAGTTTGATTTGTATACAACTACCAAAGGGAAACGAAGCAAGATCTTTATTATTAATGACAAGGTTTGAATCCATCTAAGTCTGTAAAGTGGAAAGATATATTACAAAATTATTGAGGAACATAAATGTAGAGTAATTTCTCCATGTATTTATGAATTTTAAGTAACATACATATCAATAGCATTAAGAATATTGATACCATTAACGACCTGACTTGAAAGTTCTCACGCACTAATTTTGTGTTAGAATGAGAGAACTCCATTTAATATTCGAAACTCCATGTCACATACAAAAGCCATTGTCAATCAAATATTTGGAATTCTGTAATGTGTAGTGTGCATCTTCATATCTAGTGAAGATGGGACGTATTGCAATCTTTATGTCCTCCTTTCTTTTCCTTTCGTTTTCGTGGACAGCAACGTCCCATGTCCACGAGAAGACCTTGCTCAAATGCATGTCAAACCATTCAAAAAGTCGTGCCAAGATTCTGCAAAATATATTCACCCCAGCTTCTCCTAAATACATATCGCTCCTGGAATTGCCGTCGCAGAATCCAAGATGGTTCAATGAAACTAGGGAAAGACCATTTCTGATCGCGGCGCCTCTCGAAGAAACTGATATTTGGAGTGTCATTCGTTGCAGCAAAAAGCTCGGTGTCCAAGTCAGGATCAAGAGCGGTGGCCACGACTATGAAGGCTTGTCTGTCCACTCGAAGTCCCCGTTTGTCATGGTTGATCTCACCAATCTCAACTCCATCAACATCGATCTTAAAGACAAAACAGCCTGGGTTCAAGCAGGGGCCACTTTAGGACAGTTATACTATCAGATCGCCAGCAAGAGCAAGACTCATGCATTCCCTGCAGGACTATGCCAAGGCTTGGGCTTGGGAGGGCACATCAGCAGTGGCGGATTGGAAACATTACTGAGGAAGTACGGACTAGCAGTAGATAACGTGCTCGATGCTCGATTCATGGATGTTAAGGGTAACATCCTCGACAGGAAAGCCATGGGAGAAGATCTGTTTTGGGCTCTCACGGGTGGTGGAGGAGCAAGTTTTGGAGTGATACTCGCATGGAAACTCAAGCTGGTTCGAATCCCCGAACAGGTTACAGTTTTTTTCTTTCGTCGTATACTGGATCTTGGAGATCTAAGTCTTCTCCACAAGTGGCAAAGGACCGCACATCAGCTCCCAGAAGATCTGTTCACTAGAGTCCTCGTACAGAAAATAGGTAATGGTCCAGGAGCCGGAAATATTGTCCAGGTAACTTATAATGGCATGTTCCTAGGGCCTGCGGCAGGACTAGTCCAACTGTTGAGAGAAGAGTTCCCAGAATTCGGCCTGGAGACCGAAGATGTTTGCAGGCACCCGTTGGAAACAGTAGCTGCACTAGTATGCCATGCATCATGAAAGAATGTTACCAGGTTTCCTGGATTCAATCTGTTGTCTTTTTCAGCGGAAGAAAACCCAACCAGCCAGCAGAAACATTGCTTAGCAAATTCAAAAACACCAAGTTCTTCAACAAGGGGACGTCTGATTTCTTGAAGGCTCCCGTTCCTGATAACGGGTGGAAGATGATACAAGAGATGTTCTTGTCCGAAGATGGTCCTATCATGATCATTGATCCTCTCGGTGGACGAATGGACAAGATTGCAGAAAATGCAACTGCCTTTCCGCATAGAATAGGAACTTGTTTAACATACAATACCTGAAAAATTGGATTGGTGACAATAGTGCCCAAGTTGCTGAAAAGCAAATAGCTTTCAAGAGATCTCTCCACAAAATGATGGCGCCATACGTGGCTAAGTCGCCAAGAACTGCATACATCAATTACAAAGATCTCGACTTGGGGGAAAACGACGAGGACTACAGCTACACTCATGGAAAAGAGTGGGGCGAAAAGTATTTCAAGGGAAATTTCGAAAGATTGGCGAAGATAAAAGGCAAGGTTGATCCAGGAAACTACTTCCGAAATCAACTGAGCATTCCAGTTTTTGTAGAGGAATCAACTGAAACTGAATGAAAAATGATTAAAATGGTGTGTTTCAATAATCCTGGGTATGTACCAGACAAAATAAGAGCAAACCAACTATATCTGTAAAAAATTGGCTATGTTTTGCGAAAATTTAGTTTTTGGAACGTCAGCTTCAAGCAGTGAACAGATGCGCTTGATAAACTCGAAATTTCGAAACAGCAGTATGTAAATGTCATTTAAACTACAAATATGAAGTCTGAAAACTAACAAGCTTAATCAAAGAGTAAAGAGTACATAATGCTAAATTGAAGATCACTACAATAAAAAAAATACCAATCACAAAAATCATATTTACTGTATTCCAATATCAAATATGTTTGTCAAGGGTTACAAATGATTTAGTTACCTTGGCAATTTAATTACTAAGAGAAAGTTACAGCATTTACTGGAAATAAAGATACAATGCGATCAAAGATAAACCCGAAAATGTAGATATTTATTTAATGTATGGATGAAGTATTAGTACATGGCCACAACATATGACTAATATTAGTCCAACATATCATTCGAAACAGAAATCATCCATTCTTCTGGGTGTAATCCGAAAGCAGGAAGGAAAACGAACTTTCTGAATCTTCAAATGGTGGTCGAGGAAATTCATGGAATCCACTGATCCCGTTCGTTTCAAAAGGCGAGAAAAAATTTGCAAGATCCTCTCCGGCCAACCCTTTTACATCCACCAAGTTTTGAAATGAAACAGGGGTTCGAGCATTCAACTGATTGTCGAAATTTATCTGTTCAACCTTGCTAGTGGCTTCATTGCCTTGCCCTTCATTGGCTGGTGTTGAAAGTCCTTTAGAATCCTCCACTGGAATCGCTGGAGTATGGCCTTGAAAAAGAGCAATATGACCGAAGAGCTTATCTTTCCTTGAAAAGGTCGTGCCACACGAACAAAGCCATTTGTCTCTCCCACAGTGTTTTTCGTGCGTTTTGAGATCTGCAAGAACTGAAAATTTCTTTGCGTTGCAACGGCTACAAGTGTAAGTCTTGTCACAATGGGTTCTCTTGTAATGATTCTTAACGCACAAGATCGTTTTGAGAGGCTCGAACTTCTTGTGATCCCTGTTCCTTTTGCAGCCAATGTATGGGCATGAGTATCTCTTGACAAGAATTTGCTCAGAGGTGGATTCCTTACTAGGCTTTGCAAGAGCAGCCGGAGTTTTGTACTCGTCTCCATGGCCTCTCATGTGCATTCTTAAATTAGCATCTCTCTTGAATCCTTTTCCACATATGGTGCAAAAATGGGTATGAGGGGCGAGGATTTCTTCTTTCTCGAGTTGCAGAATCTCGTACGAGCCTGGGGGTAGGTTCTCCCCTTCCTCAGCATCATCGTCACTTTTGTTTTCTTGATCTTCCATGTTGGAAAGTTCTGTACCACAAAGACCTGTTGTATCGATAAGGTTTGAGTGATCTTCCACCTTGTTTAAATTTGTATTCTTTGGAAAAATGTTTCTTGGGGCTCCATTTGAAGGATTAGCGACACTACTGAAGTGCCCCAACTGGTTTATAGGATTAACTGATGAAAGGTTATGATTGAGAGATGGAAGAAGGCTGCCTGCCGTTGATATCAGCTGCACTATAATCGAGGTTAGATCAACGGTGACCAGCTGTTGCTGCTGAACTAAAAGCTCGTCTGGTCGACCACTGGATTGACCTTTGCGTCCAACAAATGAATGTATCAAATCTTGAAGCTGATGAATCTTTTTCTCCAGAAAACATAGATTGTTTAGCATTGTTCTTGGATCCCACTCCTGAATGTTAATTGGTTCAGTGGCGTTGCCTGTATTATTACCTAGTGGATCACTTGTTTGGTTTTGGTTATCAGTGTCGCAAGCAAAGGAGTTCCGAGAGTCGATCCTCATACCATAATCAAGAAGTGATGATTCTTCCCACTTCTGTTGAGCTGGATCAAAATTAGAAAAAGATTGATTATTTGTTGGTATGTGCGTATCACGGCTTGAAGAAGGCTCAGTCCATTTGTCTGCATGCATCCTCTTCTCATGATCCATATCGGGTTAAATGTTCTCTTAACTAACAAAACCAGTGGCATCAAAACTGTTAGACGTCACGACGAATTCTGTGGTACAAAAAATTAGGCCAAAAGAAATAATATTTCAGAGCAAGAATCAAAACAAGATGTTGACCTAAATTAGAAAGTAGCCTGCAAAACACATTAAACTACTTGGCTATGAAACATTCATCTGACATAGCACACAAAGATCAGATTTGCTATTGATGTTATTTTAATGTTTGCGATGCTAATACTCTTCCTTTACAACCGTTCATGACATGATGTCCGAAGTTTTAACTGTACATGGTCATCAATAGATTCAATTGATGATTCTACATTTTGTCAAAGAAAATTCTCAGTGGAATGGAAAGGAGATGCATATAAATCTTGCTAAAACTGAATCACATCTCTCTAGTTCCTATATCAGAAACGTCAAAATGAATCTGGCACCAATTCATAGAAGAATGTGTTTGGGAATCACTAGTTTGAATAGATATAGGATTACATAGGTGACTTTTAAATTCATTATGGAACTAACTTAATAACCTTTTATTAGCAAGTGCTGCGTGACAGATTTCAGACAAATTCACTATGGATCTCATTCGTATCCCAAGTTAAAAATCTTTTCTTGAATCAAATATCTTTGTCTAAACAAGATACATCCATGATCCATCCAAACACAAATTAAGCTTATTCCACCGATTTTCCTCTAAAAATGAAAGCAATGAGGATGAAAGTTCATATACTAGAATACAGTGCCTATCACACAGGTTTGACCACAACTCTCATAAAAAAAGCTCACAGCTCCAAGTCATATCTCATAAATTCTTCTAGGTATGGCACGAAAGTGAAAATCGAAATGAATTTGGCATGCATATGCAAAAGATGCATTTGGGAATCGCTTGTTCGAATGTATAACAAACATAGGAGAATATCAATACACGGCGGATGTCATTTACTGTCCTATGTTAAAAATGATCTAGAATCAAATATCTTCGTCTAAACAAAATACATCCATCCAAATGCAAACGAAGCTTGTTCGACGGATGTATATATAATAAAGGAGATGAGGACAAAAGTTTTTATGAGATTCATAGTCAAACTTTTGTGGTAGGTTCATTAAAGTAACTCATAGTCATATCTCCAAAAAAGCCACGCCAAATAAATTCTTCTAGGTATGACACAAAATTGAAACAAATCAGACAAAATCCCCTGTTATCAATCGGAATTAGCCAGATGTAAGATCCAAAACTCCTTCGACATTCTCAGAGAACAAAAGAATCATCCAAGAACAAATCAAAAGTCCCATAGGGAAAAAAAAACAATCTTTCCCAAACTTTTTACTCTTCCTCTTTTATACTCTACAGATTTTCAAATAAATTTCGACCCATAGGTGAAAAAAACAATCTTTCCCAACTTTTTACACTTCCACGTTCATACCCTACAAATTTTCAAATAATTCTCAGAAAGTAAGTCAAGATTCACTCCCTTCAATTAGTATTAACGTCAGTAGAATTTTTAACTAAACAAGATGTTTAAACCATATCCTAAGCCTCAAGATTTAGCATCACCAAGCACACACCAAAACCATAATCAAGAAACATCAAAAGAACCATAAAAAAAACAAGAGTTATAACATCGATCCGAGCAAGAACCGAGTAAAATAGATGAAAACTTACCGGAATAAAGAGAGCCCAGATACCATTTCGCCAAGTATTAGCTGGTTGAAAGCCTGGTAATAGATGGAAGGAAGGAACACAAACGAGAAGTGAGCCTCATACTCAAAGTCAATCAATATATATATATCAGCATCAATTTATTACTAATATCCAAAAAATTGATAAAATAACTTATATATTCATCTTAATAAAATTCTTTTTGTATTTCTTGGTCAATGAAATACGTCGTTCCAAGAAGCTGAGTTCCCGTCTTCCCGTCTGTCTCCCGTGGCGCATAGGGTGACCAATTAATTATTATTTCACTTCGCTTTTATATAATTCGGGGGGGCCTCTAAGGTGTATAATAATGATGGCTTTTATTGTTTCATTATTATTCTTTATTTGTTCATGGACTTTTATTTGGGAAAGTTGATGAATAACCTTGTTATTTTATTAAAAAAAAAACTAAGAATATTCGAATTTTGAGGTTTGAATTTGAGGACTATTTTGAATTTGAGGACAAACTAGTATTTTTTCAAACTAGGATCTCATATGTTCGATGCAGAATATTATTTTAAGCAATTAAAGATTAAATATAGTATGTATGAGTGTTCGAATAACAACTTAAAATTTTGTATAATGTATGAATATATATTTAAATTATAAATATTACTATAGAAAATTATTGTATCAAAAAAACATATGCAACCAAGGATCAAGTAAATAGTAATCTTCTACTATAAAATTGAGAAACCTTTGAAAACTAAGTTCATATAAAACTGTTTATTCGGACAACGAATTTTACATACCGCGGTTTTTCCAAGGAAAGCTCATCTCTGAATCAAAATTTATCATCGTGTGTTCTTCGGATAAAATAACGATCGATTATTTTATCCGTTTGAGTTGCAATAACTATGGTTTTTGAAATATTTAATGGATGAACTAAGCATTGAGATATTATATCAAGTTTGGTTTCAAATCAAGTTGAAATATATACTCTACATAACCTTGTTAAGACTGATCAGCTGTTAAGACTGATTCAGCAATTTGAAATCATTTGAAAGCTAGAAACGAAGCAAAGTGGAGAACTTTACTTCCAGATAAAAAGTTTTACTTCCAAACTCCGATTAAAAATACTTCAAAAGATTGTACTGATAAATTCTTTATCCACTTTGGTTCGTTTGCAGATAAAGCAACATTTTTTTTTTCCACCTACCCAACTGAGGTATTCATTGGTCAAGTGATATTGAGAACAATAGATAAAATGTTTCACCAAATGGAAATATGTAATGCAATAAAGAAACAAGATAAATGAATTTGTTTATGTAACTTTGAAAACTCAATCCTTCTATATATTCCTTTCTTCTGTTTTCATAAGGATTCAACTTATAAGACTTTGATTATACAACTCTTTATATAAACTCATTCCAGCCATATGTACACAATAACACGCACGGGTCTAGGTCAAACACGTTGACCATGGTTTTCCGGGTCAACCAGACCCATGGCCAGGTCTAGGTCTGGTGTGACACTCTTACGGCTCACTCGGCCAATTCGATCAAGTTGTGTAACATCAATAGCTTGAAATATGATAGCTTTCCCAAGAAGTTATCCATCCAAGTAATACTCTTACTATGCACGCCTAACTTCACCTCACTTTGATACCAATTATTAGAATCAAACACTTACCACTTGGCCAAAATATATAAGTTTTCTAACTGCTGATATTGTCTCACATCCCTTTGTATTTGTCTTACTCATTACCCTACCACCGACCATATTCCAACAGAGATAGTACTACCAGTTAATATATGACATCACATTTTTACGACCGACCAAGACAACTAGATCAATCTTCGCAACGTCAGCAACTTGACGTAACTTATCTTAGTATTACTCTCATACATGCATGCTCATCCAACGATACACATCTTGGAAAATAATATTATTCATATTATAAATGTTAATAAACGAGATTAAAATAATTAATATCATATCATAGTTTAACGTTAGTTGAATTATATCATCTATATTAACTAATATTCATGTGTATTCCATATGCTTCTAGATAGGGATGGTAATTTTTCTCGTGAAACACCTGAAATAGGATGGTAATGGGATTTTTTGAAATCCACGAATCAAATGAGGATGTGGATGGTATGTTAGGATCAAACGCTTACCACTAGGTCAAAAACTATAGTTGTTATCCAAGGTGCAATTTTATTTCCTTATACAGCGCAGAGTGCACCTATTGTGTGCGTTAGAGTTGGGCTGTTAAGTCCATGAGTTATGGGATGTGCATGTCTAACTGCTAGTGTTATCTCAATTCCCTTAAAGATCAGTTTTACCCTACCCCTACCATCGACCCTATCCTCAGCAAAGTTAGTATGACCCGTTAAAATCTGGTATCACACTTTTATAGCCTACATGACCAACCAGATCAAGCGCCGTAACGTAGCAGCTTGACGTACGAGAACTTCCCAGGAGGTCACCATCTCAGTACTGCTCTCATCCATGCACGCTTAACTCAACAATTCCTCCCCCCCCAGAAGTATAGAATTTGCTTCTTGGGAGACCCACACCCCTGACCTCGCTTTGATATTAATTGTTAGGATCAAACGCTTATCACTAGACCAAAAGCTATAGCTATTAGCCAAAGTGTAACTTTATTTCTTTATAATGTGGCAGCGCAGAGTTCACCTATTGTGTGCGTTAGGGTTGGACTTTTAAGCTCATGAGTTAGGGGAGGTGTGTGTCTAACTGCTGGTGTTGTCTCAATTCCCTTGAAGATCAGTCTTACATTTTCCTTACTGTCGGCCCTATCCCCAACAGAGATAGTATTACCCGTTAAGATCTGACATCACACTTTTACAGTCCACATGGTCAACCAGATTTAGCGCTTTTAAAATACTTTTGTGGGCATATTGATTAAACGTGTTTCTTTCTTAGTCATTCTAATTCATATATATATATATATATATATAGGGTGGGGTGTGTATGTATGTATATATATGATTAGGTTAATAGAAATATGCGCCTTAAAGATTGTTATGGAATTATGTACTCACTTGGAGAAGTTAGTGGCCGTGATTAAATCTCAAAACCAAAATCTATGTTAACTTTGCATAACTACCGTAGATCGATTATAAGTCATCGAATCCTGCTTTATAGAGATAATTATAATTTATTTCCTTTTTTTATAAACAAATTGGACGAACGTAAAGGCTTCACACGATGCTTGTGTAGACCGAACATCAAATATTAATAAATAATAATACAAAAGCTCAATTATTCAAATATTGAAGTCGACTTATGAAGCTATCCAAAAGTCCACATTTTTAAAACCATTCCGGATATATTAATTAAAGTATTTGGTGCAAATTTATATTAGATATTCTCATAAATGTGTGCTAGTATAGGTGATATTTAACTACGAATTTTCCATAAAGGTCATCCTAAAACTAGAAGCATATTTACTCCATGATCGAGTTGTTGTCGTTCTACCAATGTCTATAGCAAATTTGGCGATTTAACTCCAATATATTAAATTATACATTAGATCAAATATCGCTTCTCAACCAATCTCTAGTAGGATAAATTATTTTTTAGGACGATTACACCAATGTTTTCATAACCGAATCGATAAGCGAACGGCTCTAGCCTTTAAAAGCAGTCCGATAAGTTCGACAGGTTCCATCGGACGATCGAACCAGAATGCTATATATTAATAAAATATTTAATTTCATATAATGAATAATACATTTTAAAATTTTGAAAATCTAGAAATGATATTTATTTTAAAATTCTAGAAATATATATATAAATATCGTTAAAAATTATATATAACAAATATTAGTGTTACGGATTAAAATAATACGAAGTCGAATTTTTTCTTAAAAAAATGGAAGATCAGTTGAACCCGTTCGACCGGTTTAACCGACATTTGGTCGGTTCAACCGCTTCTTCACCAGTAAACAGACAAAATGATTATTATATCTTACCCGGATCGGACCAACGACCGGTTCACGGCCTAACCGATAGGATCGACCGTTCCGATCCGATTATAAAAACAATGGTTTACACATCCAAGAAAATTTCATGTTGAATTCAAGTAAATTTCGAATCCATTTTTACACATACTAACCGAACCGATTGGATATAGAATCTTCGAATAATCGTCCCATCCTTTAGCTTGCATGGTGTAGGTGGCCAACTTGGTTTTTACTTCTCGGTTGCGCTGACGTCACGCATGATCTCAGTCAGTCACTGATAGCTACGAGCGGGGGGCCCGGGGGCATGTTTCATATCTGGCCTTCCACAATCTGGATACTTAACCATATCATCAGAATACAAATAAATAAATAAAATATATACATACACAGAGATAAATTATCAGGTTTTCATATAATATGTAATAAGAAATGATATGGTGGCCCCCAATATGGGCACCAGGCTGACGTGACACTTCCAAGTGCTGCCATGTCAGCCTGTTGCCCACATGGTGCCCATGTTGGGTGCCCACAATATCAAATTTGATATGTAATTCTATTCTTCTTAGTTCCTGCGTCATTTTTTTAAATTTCACCAATGAAATTACCATCATGATGTCAAAGTTACTACACTTTAAGGTGTCTCCAAAATTCTACAGAACTATAAAAGACAGAACATGAGATACAAAAATTTCTTGCAGATAATTTGCTCCAAGAGATATACACCCAGCCGGAAACTCCATGATCGTATGTGCTTCGACGCCTCTCGGTTTTATGTCGCATTGGTCTCACTTAAGTGCCCTTTCCTTCCTGGATGCACATAGTTAAATATGTCGATCCGTATGCATCCCCAAAATTTCTGGTCTTGTATATGGTCGTAGCCAATGTAGGCAGCATTGCACCATATATCTACTATGTGATTGCTTTCAAGCCTTTGAGACAAATAAGACGACTCCATCAAACAGACGAATGGATGGTAACTGCAATTTATAGACTTTTATAGGTGCACACATGATTGCGTTAATGTTAGTAGATATTATCAAATGGATCCGAAGTGCTAGGAAGACTCACCATTCGAATGGGATTCATTTCGCGCATTGAGCTTCCGAGTTTGCGTCAAAAGATGCATAAAATTTGATAAAATAGTGGGATCACACTGTGCATCCCTCCAAGACAGCCACCTCTCATCGACATGGACATCAATATCTCTGCAATAGGCAAAACTCAAAGATAGGAACAGAAATAGAACGATATAATAGAAATACTAAATGAGACATTTCTTCCAAGCATGGCAAGAAGATGAGGAACCGAGTCGGCTCGTGATCCATCGGACTCAGGCTTGATTATTATCGAGCTTGAATATTTACACGACCATTCAACAGCCTTGGCTCAGTCGTGAGCATGTTGTTGTTGTTATTAATATTATTATGATACTGTATATATTTTATATGATATACATAATTACTGAGAGTATGTTATTCATCATCACCATCATCACCATCACCATCATGATGATGATGATTATTATTATTATTATGATTAGCTGCTGCTACTACTACTATTCATTTCTATACCGCATATATTATATATGATATACATAATTAGTGATACTATGTTAATTACAAATCAATTAAGCTACTTCTCAAATATGACTATTTATAGTTTAACAATATTGATCCAACCGTCTCTATGTAATACGATAGGTAATGTCTGATAGCGCAATAAAGTCAGATGGTGTAAATAGGCCCAACCCAATAGTACAGGTTTACCGAAGAAGGCCCAAGACCCAATAAGAAAAGATAGGAGCAGTATAAGTAGAAAAACGGAGGGAGAAGTAGGATATGAAAAACAGTTAGTCTCAACTCATATCTAGCTAGACTAGAGGACAGGAGAAATCCTGGGTTAGCTCGTCCTTTGTGTTCATTCCTAATCTGTAACTGCACCGTAATTCTTGTCTACGATCAATAAATCTTTCATCTTTTAGCTCCATTGTGTGCATTGAGGGTCTTTACGAATGAGAACGTAACAAATTGGTCCGATCCTGCCGTTCCGACAGTAGCGCGGAGGAGATCAGTTGGCGATGGCATCGACGAGGTCGGAAGCTAAGGTCGAGGCGTTAGAAAAACAGATGAGCGCCGTTCACGAAAACATCAGCAGTATAACGAAGGCGCTCGCCAATTTAGCCGAATCACAGGCGAGAATGGAAGCAAACATCGAAGCAAATCAATTGCGCGCAGAACAGGGGTTGAATCACACAAGAGGTCAATCGCGAAGAGGCGGTGGAGTAAATGTTGAACATGGTGCCGAGGAAGAAGAGACTCGCGATTCGTACAGAGACTCACGCGTGGGATTTGATGATGAATTGCGCCACGCATTGAAAAGAATTGAGATCCCAGGATTTGATGGAGTAGATCCCAGGGGATGGCTGGGCCGTGCTGAGCAGTATTTCAAATTGCACAACACACCGATGGCTCAACGTCTTCGCTTAGCCCACATTCACATGGATGGCGCCACTTATCACTGGTTCCAGTGGATTAGAGCGAGAATTCCAGACATTACTTGGAGCAGATTTGCTGAGGAATTAATTAAGAGGTACGGAGGACGTAGGCAGTCGAACCCGTTCTTTATGCTGGCGTCGCTGAAACAAGGGGCACAATCGCTGGACACGTATATTGAACAATTTGAAGTCTTGTTAGCTCAAATTGGAGATTTGCCTGACGATCAGTGCTTAGGCTATTTCATCAGCGGCCTACGGGATGAAATCAGTAGAAGAATAGCCATTCATGAACCAAGGACAATTCTGCGCGCCATGGATTTGGCGCGGGCCATCGATGAAGAGATTAATGGTTACTGGGGAAAGTATCGCACAGGCTCAACTGTGGGAAATGGATCACGAGTATATCGCTCAACACCACAGTATGAACGACATGATAAGACCGGAGGCATGACTTGGGAAAGGAGTAAACAACAACCACTAAACAATATCACTAATCGGAGGGAACAACAGGGCTATGTGCAAGACAGGAGAGTAGAGATCAAAACACCTGTAGAAACAAAGATAACAGAAGGGGGTGAGTACACAGGGGGAAACTCTCAAAAGAGGAGTGAACTCAAGAAGGATGGTAAAATAATTTCTCCACAAGAATTTCAAAGAAGAAAAGAAAAAGGTTTATGCTTTCGGTGTGGCGAGACATACTCTCCAATGCACAAATGTGCCTTTAAGTTGATGCAGGTGGCAGTGGTAGAAGAAGAACTGGAGGAAGAAGAGGGGGAGTTTGTTGAACAATATGAGTTCGGACAGGAAGATGAAACGAGAAACCAGAACTATGGAACACTGGAATTACCACTGTTTTCAATCAACGGCTTGACACAGCCCCAGACACTAAAAATACGAGGGCGCATCAAGAATGAAGAAGTTGTGGTGATGATAGATAGTGGCGCTAGCCACAACTTCGTAGCCCGTAAAATGGTAGAAAGAATGGGAATGAAGATCGATGAAACGGTGAAATTTGGAGTGTGTTTGGGCGATGGGACCAAGATTCGGTGTCAAGGGGTATGTCATGGAATCGAAATCCAACTCGGCACATACAAGACAACCATTTCGGGGCATCTGTTTGAACTGGGGGGCGTTGATGTAATCATGGGTGTGGACTGGCTGCGTACGCTGGGAGAGGTTTTACTGGATTGGAGTAGACTGAAAATGTGTTTCACAGAAAAAGGGCAACGGGTAGAGTTGAATGGAGATGCGACATTGCAGCGTTCTATGCTTTCGCTAAGGTCAATTTACAAGCTCACTGATGTGGACTACTCAGCGGCGTTGTTTCCAGTAGAGAAGAGTAGACAGAGGAGCGAGACCGAAGTAATAAAGAAGCAGCCAGAAGTGTTACAAAAAGTGATGGATAAATTCAAGGTGGTTTTTGATAAACCAGTGGGACTACCACCAAATCGGGACCAAGATCATGCTATTATTATCAAGGAGGGGCAAGGCCCGGTGCAAGTTAGGCCGTATAGATATGCACACCATCAAAAAAATGAAATAGAAAAGATGGTCACAGAGATGTTAGATGCAGGGATCATACAACCGAGCACCAGTCCATATTCGAGCCCTGTCATTCTAGTTAAAAAGAAAGATGGTAGCTGGCGCTTTTGTGTGGACTATAGAGCTCTCAACGAAGTCACTATTTCAGATAAATACCCAATACCAGTGGTGGAAGAATTGTTAGATGAGTTGCATGGGTCAGTTTGGTTCTCCAAACTGGATTTACGGGCAGGGTACCATCAAATACGAGTCAGGCAGGGAGATGTGGAAAAAACTGCGTTTAGAACGCATTTAGGGCACTACGAATTTCTCGTAATGCCATTCGGGTTAAAGAATGCACCTTCTACCTTCCAAGCAACAATGAATAATCTCCTATGCCCTCATCTACGGAAGTTTGTATTAGTATTCTTCGACGACATTTTAATATTCAGCAGAAACATAGAGGAGCATGCGAATCATCTTCAGATAGTTTTGCAGATTCTGCAAGATAATCAGCTGTATGTAAATGCGAAGAAATGTGAGTTTGGGCTACAAGAAATTGAATATCTGGGACATGTAGTGTCGGGAGAGGGAGTAGCGGTTGATACAAAGAAGGTTGAGAGTGTACAAGCATGGCCCCGACCTCGCAACATCAAGGGGTTAAGGGGGTTCCTAGGCCTCTCAGGATATTATAGAAAGTTCATTAGAGATTATGGAAAAATAGCTAAGCCCTTAACTGATCTGTTGAAGAAAGGAGCGTTTGAATGGAACACGGAAGCAAACACAGCATTTGAAGAGCTGAAACAGAAACTAACCACAGCACCTGTATTGAAATTGCCTGACTTCGAGGAAGAATTTGTTGTGGAATGTGATGCTTCGGGGAGGGGAATTGGAGCAGTACTAGCTCAAAAGGGGAGGCCCATTGCTTTCTTTAGCAAGGCATTAGCTGAGAGAGCATTGGCCAAATCAACATATGAAAAAGAACTTATGGCTTTAGTGCTAGCGGTGAGACACTGGAGGCCTTATTTGCTTGGCCGCAGCTTTGTTGTCTTGACCGATCATAAAGCATTGAAGGACTTGTTACACCAACGAATTACGACACAAGACCAGCAGCAGTGGTTGGCAAAGTTATTGGGCTATGAATTCCAGATTAGATACAAGGCAGGAAACCTTAACGGAGCAGCAGATGCATTATCAAGATGTGTTGAAACAGAGGGGAACAGTATATCTATACCACAGTGGCAGGATATGCAGGAGATTACAGCAGCGGTGCAACAGGATTCCAAATTAAGAGATATCATGGACAAAGTGGAGAAGGGAGGAATGACTAACGCTGCATACACCATAAGCCGTGGCCTCTTGTGGCACAAAAACAGAATGGTATTACCAAGAGCATCGAAATGGGTAAACAGAATTATTGATGAAGGGCATAACTCAGCAGAGGGAGGACATGCAGGGGCATATCGTACTCTAAGGCGCATCTCTAACAATTTTTATTGGGCAGGGATGAAAAAGAATGTGTACAAGCATGTGGCTGAATGCCTGATCTGTCAACGCCAGAAATATCAAACCTTGAAGCCAGCGGGATTGTTACAGCCATTACCGATACCAGAACAAGTATGGGAAGACATCTCAATGGATTTTATAACAGGCCTACCAAAATCAAAGGGATTTGAGGTTTTGTTTGTCGTGATAGACAGGCTATCGAAATATGGGCATTTCATTTTATTAAAACACCCGTACACAGCTCAAGGGGTAGCAGAAAAATTTGTTAAGGAAGTTGTACGCCTACATGGTATTCCCCGATCCATAGTGAGCGACAGAGACTCGGTTTTCATGAGCCATTTCTGGAGAGAAGTGTTCCGTTTACAGGGGACTAAATTAACAATGAGTTCGGCATACCACCCTGAGACGGACGGCCAAACTGAAGTGTTAAACCGATGCATAGAAACTTACCTACGATGCTTTGTGTCGGAACAGCCACGAAATTGGAGCGCATGGGTGCATTGGGCTGAATACTGGTATAACACGGCATATCAAACAGCGGCGGGGATGAGTCCCTTTGAAGTGGTGTATGGCAGGAAGCCTCCGGGGATCAAGAGATTCTTACCAGCCGAAGCAAATGTAGCAGCAGTAGCAAGGGAGTTGTTGGACAGAGACGAGGTTCTCAAACAATTGAAATATAATCTAGAGAGAGCCCAACAACGCATGATCAGGGACGCCAATGTTCACCGAAGGGATGTGATGTATGAATTGGGGGATACGGTGTTTCTCAAGCTAAGACCGCATAGGCAGCAGTCAGTGTGTTCCAGAATTTTTCAAAAACTAGCTCCAAAATATTTCGGACCCTTCGTGGTAACCCAGCGAATAGGCAAGGTTGCATATAAGTTACAATTGCCTGTGGGGTCGAGAATACACCCAGTCTTCCATGTTTCACAACTAAAAAAGGCAGTGGGGAAACATGCAAATGTCCAGGAACTCCCGGCAGGGTTGGAACAAGACTTATCTTTTAACTATGAACCTCTACGGGTAGTCGGCCACCGACAGAAGAAACAGGCTGGGATATTGGTTCCACAGGTATTGGTTCAGTGGAAGGGAAAGGCACCAGAAGAAGCAACTTGGGAGGATGCCGCGGATTTTCAAGCGCAGTTTCCGAATACCAGCCTTGGGGACAAGGCTGCTTTAGGAGGGGAGGCTATTGATAGCGCAATAAAGTCAGATGGTGTAAATAGGCCCAACCCAATAGTACAGGTTTACCGAAGAAGGCCCAAGACCCAATAAGAAAAGATAGGAGCAGTATAAGTAGAAAAACGGAGGGAGAAGTAGGATATGAAAAACAGTTAGTCTCAACTCATATCTAGCTAGACTAGAGGACAGGAGAAATCCTGGGTTAGCTCGTTCCTTTGTGTTCATTCCTAATCTGTAACTGCACTGTAATTCTTGTCTACGATCAATAAATCTTTCATCTTTTAGCTCCATTGTGTGCATTGAGGGTCTGTTACGAGTGAGAACGTAACATTTACCTTTTAAGCTTCGAAGGTATTTCTTAAAAAGCTCAAAACGTATATCATTAAGCAATAAAATAAAAATAAAATGTCTGGCTAGGTGGCCAGGTACAAGATTAACTGAACTCCCAGCATCTTCTCAGGTTGGATGTGTTAAGCACAACTTCAGATACCTCTTGACTACAAAATCCTAATTTTCTACTGTGTAGAAAACCGATGGGAAAACAATTCCTTATATTACATAGTTTGCATTTATAAATATAAAGACAAAAACCTTGAAGAATATTACTGTATTTTGTTGTTAGAGAAATAAATAAGAATGAAGTTTCAAATAAATAAAAAGGTAAAACAAATTGTGTGAATGTAAGTGCAACAAGTCATTTGTAGAAGTCATATGTGCATTAACTCACCACTTCTATCTTCTTGCGAACTGAAATGCAAGAATCCATATCATACTCATAAACAGACGGGGGTGTCCTCATTGAGCTATAGTGAAACCTTAAAATATTAGAAGAGAATTGAGACTCCAGGGAATCCAATGAGTATATAGGATCGACAAAATCCACGGTCTGACCACCTTGAAGTTTATCAAGTGGCTCTCCAACAGCTGGAAGGTGATAAATCATTATCTTGGGTAAACCACCTTCACGCTCATAAACCACAAGATGATTGCTAAAGAGTTGGATCTCCTGAATATTTGTACTGGTCAAAGCATAAAAATTTCTACATTAGCTTATCAGCAGAAGGAAACTCAATTTGAACAGAATTTGCATGGAAGTGATTCATAATCTACTCAGTAAACATGAAAGCAGGATGGATAAAACTTAACACATTCATATGATGTAAATTCCCAGGGAGAATCTCTTTCCAGAACATCCAGTTCTACCGACGTTTAATCATCCCAACCAGCATCGGTAGGGACCAGAGAGCTGCCTTCGCTTTTGGCTCTATCGCTAGAGATGAGCTCAGCATTTAAGGAATTTCCATTATCTGGTGTATTGAAACTGACTTTATTTGCATAATCAAAAGAATTTTGTCACAAGCGCACGTCTTTCGTGTACCTTGAACATACATAGACCATTTTTTTAAAATAAAATTCAACTGTCATCCTCTAATAATTTTAATTTCTCAGAGTAAACAAATTAACCTTCTTCGCTATCATAATAAGTTAAGATGAAGTATGTCTTAGAGACAAAATCTAGTACTTTATGCAAATCATCATGGGTATAATAATGCATCATCTCTAATACTTCCTGAACGATTAGTGCACTTTATAAAAAAGATCATGTGATTCTGTACATTATCAAGTTCATTAAAATTTATCAAGTAGGAGATTTCAAATTATACTGTTCCTAGTCACAATCATAATAGTGATAAGTATCTAAAATCCATAAGAAGATGCAGCCTCTTTCACGAAATTCAACAGTGATCAATCCAATGCTGTTGATGTTAGGGAATTTGAGAAGGAAAATATAGATAGGCCCAAGCCTCTTATAACTAATGTGTATAGCAGAAGGCCCAAGGCCCAAGGAAGAAACTAGTTATAGAATAAATAGGAAAGGGAGCGAAGGAGGAAGGGCATTCAGTTTAGTTGTTAGCAATCGTCATCTAGCGTAACAGAGTTAGAGGTTACAGGCATTGCCTGGGAGTCCATAACTGTCCTGTAATAGTCATTCTAGGGCAGGGAATATACAATCCATATCTTGATCCATTACGTTCATTAATTGATCTTACTTGTTGTGATTGAGATCACAACAATTGGTCCGACCTGCCGTTCCCACATCAGCGCGGAGGAGTGAATGAAACAATCGGTGGAGATGACGACGAGATCGGAGTCCAAATTAGAAGTCCTTGAGAAAACTATGAACACAGTTCAGAGAAATGTGGAAAACGTCCGGGAGCGTCTGGAGAGCTTGACCAAAGCGATAGCGGCGATGGCTGAGTCACAAACTAGAATGGAAGCCAATCAAAAGAAGCTGGAACAATGGATTTACAATACGAGGGGATACCAGAGAGGAGGCGAGGGACAAGGTGGCGGTCACAGTGAGGAGGAAGAAACCAGAGGATCAAACAGAGACTCAAAATTAAGCGGAGAAGGGGAAATACCTGGCTTCGATGGCGTAGACCCACGGGGCTGGCTCGGTAAAGTAGAGCAATATAGCTGGAGGAAGGAGACAAGCCCGTTCGAAGCATTAGCTTCTCTGAGACAGGGAGATCGGCCGGTGGAAGATAGAATGGGGGAAGCCCAAAACCAGAAAGGAACGAAGGGTAGGTATGACCTGCCGCTATTACATCTGGGCCGGAACGAGGATGTCTCTGGCCCAGCTAATACATCAACTCAGGCCCAACAGTCTACGGGCCAGACGTTGATCAATACCAGCGGGAGCAGTCAGACCGGAGGTTCGCTACGGGAGGTGGTTGTCAACGGGAAATGGAAGCAAAACGGGAAACCAATTGCGGCTGGGCTTGATTATAATGGCCAGGCTACCTCGTCGCCCAACTTACTGACGAGCCCTAATCAATTCGTGGATAAAATTCCGGATCAGAAGAATGATACACGGCTTCGTATATTTTCTGGAAATGCGAATCCTGCGCTTGCTCGGGGAATTGTCAATAGATTGCTAGAAATTATGCCGCCTCTTTCAGATAGGAAGCTGGAAGAACAGCTCAGTGCATCTGGGAACGCTCTTTATCAACCCCCCTATTCTCTTGCTGAGCTCCTCCGCCTTCTCGTTCGAATCGAGGAGCTTCTGTCAAAAGTGGAGCTATCGCCTGCCAAGCCCATGCTTACTGCCCTTTCACCACAGTGGGATGCAGTGATTGCAGAAGATTTTTTGAAGCATTCTGATGTGGATGTCAAAGTAGGAATGGCGTCTTGCATCAGTGAAATCACCAGAATTACAGCCCCAGATGCTCCATATGATGATGACAAAATGAAGGAAGTTTTTCACTTGATTGTATCCTCTTTTGAGGATTGGTCTGACACATCTAGCAGATCTCATCGGGCTGTTGCTGCTTTTCTGCTTATGGCTGTTGGATTGCTTTGCGCGTATGAGCTTTGCGCCGTGTATGTTACAGCTGGTGCAAAAGCTTCGGAGCGGATGGTTTTCAATGGAAATGGTTTAGATATTGATGAACATGTCAGAAGGGCATATAAGTTTGCTTATTCCGATTGTATTGAAGTGGGTCCTGTTGCTTGCTTACATGAACATCCAAATCCAAATGACTTATATCCTCGTCAATCTAGAAGGGCACTGCACCTTGGCCTTCTCTATTTTGGTTCTCTTGTAGTTCTGCTTGTCTATTCCATCTTGTACGGCCTAACAGCCAAAGAATCACATTGGTTTGGAGCGATTACATCAGCAGCAGTTAATATTCTTGATTTGGAATGTGGGAACTTGCCTGTATGGGTTCAAGCTTCTCGAAAGTCGTGTTGCTGCACTTTTTGTAGCTGGGGCATCTCGTGTCTTCTTAATATGTTTTGGTGTTCTTTATTGGTATCTTGGACACTGTACTAGTTATGCTGTTGTCGCATCTGTGCTGCTAGGTGCTGCTGTTGCGCGTCATTTATCAGTTACTAATCTGTCAGCTGCAAGAAGAGATGCATTAGAGAGCACAATAAAATTGATAAACGCTACACAACAACAGTTTGAATTGGGCATCGCTGTGCTGTTGTTGTCTCCTGTCATCTGGTCAATTATGGTTTTCCTAAGGTCACTTAAATATGAAGAATTGTCCATGACTTCAAAACCTCGGAAGTATGGCTTTGTTGCTTGGCTGGTGAGCACTTCAATAGGATTGCTACTCTCCTTCTTGAGCAAGTCGTCAGTTCTTCTGGGATTATCTTTGACGGTTCCTGCATGCCTCTCGGTCGGCATCCCAATTTGGATATGCAATGGTTACCAGTTGTGGTATTCTGGAGGTGGTAGTGAAGACCGCACACAGAATCATGCAATTATTGGGAAGATGGAGAATCATGCAATTATTGGGAAGAGGGAGAGAATTGTTCTTTTTGTTTGCATGTTCTTGTTTACTGGATCCGTGCCACAAATGAAGATGGAGAGAATGGGGAAGATGGTGTTAGCATGTTGGAACAGGTGGCCAATGCCACAAATGAAGTGTTGGAACAGGTGGCCAATACCACAAATGAAGTGGCTGGAGATGGCACCACGTGTGCTGCTGTTCCCACAAACCAGCCTTGGGGACAAGGCTGCTTTCAACAGGGGGAGTATTGTCAGGGAATTTGAGCAGGAAAATATAGATAGGCCCAAGCCTCTTATAACTAATGTGTATAGCAGGAGGCCCAAGACCCAAGGAAGAAACTAGTTATAGAATAAATAGGAAAGGGAGCGAAGGAGGAAGGGCATTCAGTTTAGTTGTTAGCAATCGTCATCTAGCTTAACAGAGTTAGAGGTTACTGGCATTGCCTGGGAGTCCATAACTGTCCTGTAATAGTCATTCTAGGGCAGGGAATATACAATCCATATCTTGATTCATTACGTTCATTAATTGATCTTACTTGTTGTGATTGAGATCACAACAGTTGACAACTTGAGGCGAAGTGTTAGGAGCTTAAAGAGCATGACCTGAAGTCATTTCTAAGCATATGAAATAATGTGCATAAGAATATGAAGAGGATTTAACAGACAAATTTCCAACAGGTCATGCACCAAAGCATGAAAGGTAAAAAAGATGAGCCGAAATTTGTATTCAGATCCAAGGCTTCTGATTCGAGTACAAACGGTAAGACATGGCATTAGTAATTAGAATTACGTCTACGAACAGCTCAGTGATGTTCTAAAAAGTGAATCACGCATTGACATGCTGTCATGACGAGGCTATATTATCAAACAGTCGTATATCCTGCATTATGCTGATTTTTATCAACGGTGTAACTGTCACTCATTACATAACTTTGTGCCATGCTCGAAATTTGGTGGATGCCTGTGGTTGCATCATCCTAAGCATCTATTAACTCACCAACTCCTCATCTTTCTTGAGGTAAGACTTCCATGTCTCTACCACTGCAGCTGCTCAAACTTCACTTCCCATGGCTGCTTGCTGATCGAGCATGAGAATAATCTTTCGGACACACAAATATGAACTACTGTCGTTATGATGTTTCCGGTGGAGTTTAATAACTTATATGCTTTCCTTTAGGTTTATTGTGAAGTCACCCACTAGCATTTTACTCTACCCTACTGACGCTGCTAAGTAGTAGGTGAACAGAAATAATCAGTGAGAATGATTACCCTTTTTACCCTTTTCCCTATTTTACCATAAATATGGTGCGTTACTGTTTACAGGAAACTGGTTATGTCCTTACAACAGAAATTCTAAATCTTTTTGTCATCCATTTGACAACTTTTGAGGTGTTTAACTTCAAATTTTCCTCTCAAACTAAATTTTATATTATGTACTGCATACAATCTAAAACTCGATTAGAGGACCATGCTGCACTACCTCAGTCAGCAAGCAATCATTTCATATTAACTTTCTTACGAAAGTTGGAGATTAAAAAAAATTCAAGGGTATGCTAAATTTCAGTTGAGTGAAGAATTATGACATCAGTATCATTACCTTGACCGGTGAGGAAGTATTACTGTGGTATCTGATGTATTATCCAGTGGGCAAACCAGTACCTCAGAATTATAACATTCTTCACTTCTCCTCTTAATGAAGAAATGATTCCCACAATGACTTATGGATGTGTCTATGCCATCCAGACGCGGTGTCAAAACGATTAGCCCATTTTCAGGCTTTGAAATGTCAAGGTAAAAGACGAATCTGGTCATTTTGCTTTCAGAGGCAACAAACAGAAAATTTTTGCTCTCAGAAGCGGCAAGATCTAGAGAAAATCTGTCGTCCTTTTCATGATAAAGGCAAGAATCTGATGATTGTTCAGTCCCCAGGTTATGTAACCATACCTGCCAACATTAATACACCATATCATTAAATCTCAATCAAAAACAAACAGTAAAGCAGTCAGGAAAATTTTCTGTGTTTTGCATTAAGGAAGCATGGCTCCTTCACCGTGCTCATGTTTTGTAAGGCTAAACAAATAATGATTCCTCATTATAAGCGAGGAGTCCCCATTTTTGTTTCTGGCCTTATTTTAATTTTTTTTACAGTTTAGGTTTCTCATTTTAGTCTTTGAAACCCCAATTCCACACTAGGCTAGAAGGTTACTTTACAGAATTCGGAAACAAATCAAAGTCCTGCAAACCTCAACATACCTCTACATATTATCCTACTGTCTTATCCAATGCATGTCCAACTAGTGACCACAGCTCTCCGCCCCTGGTTCATTCCCATTTGAAGTTTTCAGCTCTTTCACACCCTCAAACACGATCTTTGTCATTAACAGCATCCCTGCATACATCCAATCATCAAACTACAGCCTCTTTTCCTGTCCATGTACATCCACCAATGCCTACTACTCACCATACAAATAAAGTGCTTTTTTTATTATCATTCTATTATGTTTAATTCCTACCACTCTCCATACAAATAAAAGTGCTTTTTTTATTATCATTCTAATATGTTTGATTCTTTTTTACAGTCAAATTTAGGGATGGCACCGGGGAGGGTTTGGGCAATACTATAATATTAATAATATATGTAATATAATATATATATATATATATATGTAATATAATATATATATATATATATATATATATATATATATATGGTTTTATATAGGTCCGGATTGAACCCAACCCATTGTCATCTCTAGTCCTATTGGCATTTGGATGAACTTTCAACCAGACTAAACTAAATATACTTTGAATAAAATTTTTAAATGGATTTTGAGATAATTACTAGATGTTGATTTGACAAGTAAAAAGAGGATGCTATAATGATGGAATCAGAAGTAGAGAGAAAAAACGAAAAGTTGTGCAATTCTTACGTTTTAAAATAGATAACTGAAATTATGAGGTAAGAGTCGGAGTAAACTATGGGGAGGGGAGAAAAAGATGGATAAAGATATTTGAATCTTGTAGTCAACAATGATTGGGATTTGAGTAGCCATTAAAAAATTGTCTGACTTCTTTGGTAATGGATTTTGGTATCAGCGGACGATTTTGTCTTTATAGTTTTTGGCTTCACTCCATTTTCCTTACCTATAACTATCTCAGGGCATTAGCATTGGAATAATCTTTCAGTATTGTTCGGGCCTGTGTGTGGATCAATCAACTAGAAGAATCAGTACATTAGCTGGAAGATTTTCTGCAGAATGGGAACTCATTTGGGATAGATATCAAAAGAGAAGCCTTGGGATCCCCCTTGAGACTGTAAAATAAATCCGTTGATTACAGGATTCTTATTGATACACTTCGAAAAATGAGTGCTTGACCATATGGTACTCTTTCTTATTCTGGGAAAAGCTCATCTGAACTATTCTTCAGAATGTGGAGTGCTCCAGGTTGTCTATTTGCCCTTCCTTCATGGTATTATCGATAAACTTTATCCTATCTGCCGCAGGTTTGTTTGGAAGTATAAGCTCTCTCCTATCTCTTGGCAATCTTTTTGTTCACCTAAGAGCGTAGGGTTTGGGATCTTCGTATTTTGATTAAGGCATTATTTTTAAATGATCTTTGGATAATCACTCGCAAAAGGACGTCCTTCAAGTCAAGTGGATACATTGCACATTCATTGTTAATATGGATCTTTGGCACGTAGAACCTAGGTACATGGATTCACGTTAAATCAAGAAAATACTTTCAATCAAAGAAGAAAGCATTCTGCGTGCTGGTCTACTGCTGATTCTACCTCTTGTCAATATCTTCTGTCAGGCTTATCTCTTCTTCAGTTCTCCCGCCTTGCCAATGTCTATAAGTTCTTTGGACTTCTGGAGAGCTGCCAAAACATGCCTTTATTTTGTGGCTTTGTGACAAGTAAAGCTTCTTATTAAGGACAGGGGTCCTTTTGTTCAGGACAAGTCTTGTGTTATTTGTTCTAGTTGCAATGAATATATTCATCACCTAAATTTTCAATGCAGCTCGTCAACAGCTTTGGGGCAAGATCAGATTTTGGTTGCATCCTTATAACGTGATGTATACCTTTACAGCTACTTCAAACATGCATCCTTCTGTTATCAACAAAGCTCGCCTGTTTTGCTTCTTTGCGTTCAACATTTGGAGAGCTAGGAATGACTTGACCTTTTGAAGAGATTGTTCCAGATGTGGACCATGCTTTCATCAGGATTATAGTTTCTATATTTAGATGCTTATTTATATTTCCTAGCAACTTGTAGTTTTCTTGATTAATTATGTCATATGTCTTGATGATGCTAGGTTCATATGATACTTGTTTTTCTTGACTGCTCTGGCATACCGGGGAATATTTAACTTACCTTTTGATCTATAGATTTGCATTCACTGATTACAGAAAGAGACTTTAAGCAATGGTTACCTTGTCAGGGCGGAGAATCTCATCCATAGTAACATAAAGTAAAGCATTGTCACCAGCCCATTCAATCTGTGATGTAACTCCAACTAAAGGCTTCCCAACAGGTGTTTGAGACTCGGCATCAATGATATTAATAGAATAGATTTCATCGCCTTTAGTGTCTTCTGCATAAGCAACCAATTTATTGTTCGGGGTAACCTGAAGACAATGTTTCAGAAAAAACGAGAAAGAAAAGGGAACAGTCGGAAGAAAAACTTCAGCCAAGGATTAAGCTAAATAAATTAAAGAATGGATGAAAATTGAAAAATAAGGAGGTCTTGCTTTGAAAGCACCAATGACGTAAAATCCATGTTCTTGAGCCTTGATATTTTCATCAAGAATGACATGCTCTGGAGGTGCATCTGGTCCAGTTGGCATCTTGTCATGAACAGAAGCAGGTATATCGATATCAGCAACCGGGCGGCGGCAATGCTGCACATATTCTTTACCCTCCAAGGTCCTTTTGTAATAATAATAAGATCCCCTGCGCAAGGGAGCAGATATGTCGTCTTCTTTTATACGACCTCGTATCTCGCTATATATTTGATCTTCTAATTGTTTGGTTCCTGAGCAAGAAGAAATTAAATAGATATAAACCCAGATATGAAAAGACCAAATCCATATATTCCAGAAAGATTGGATTCCGAATCAAATTTACCTGCTTCGGGAGCAGCTTTCGTTATATTAGTCATCTCATGTATGATGAGGACAAAGAAATACAAAGGCACCCCGAGGATTAGAGCTATTCAGTTATTTTAGTTATGTTTTCCCATTAATGAAATACCCTATACCCTATCTAAATAGTCAGGCAGACTACAAATCAGCAGCTATAGGCTATCGCTCCAAAGCAGGATGCCAAGAACATAAAGTATCAAATTTTAAAAAAAATCAACTATCCAATCCAATCAAGATATCATAAGAACGAATCGCAAGTGTTTGTTTAAAAAAGATGAACAACGAATCGCACGAACCAGACATGACATGATCGAAGTACGCATTTTCCTGTTTGAGATAAGCAAGAACCTCAGCGTCGGAGCGAGAGTCGTCGCGAAGCCAGTAGTAATTGTCTACTCTGAGGTCCCCCAAACATCTCCATCTCATGCTTCACTTTCTTCGCCGATGGAGGTTCCATTGTCGATGAAGATAACACACTGAGAGTTCTACTGTGGGGTGATTGTGATGTAAACGAGGACCGAAAGTGGTAAAGGGGGAGTGAAGCGCATTTGGTCACTACTGATAGCGTCATAGCTAAAAATACTACAATTCGAGGGATGAATCATGAATCATTATAAAATAGAATTTATTCATTGAAAATAGGAATATAAATAGACCCGGCCACAGGCCGGTTCCGGGTCGGAACCGGCGGGTCCGGGTCCGTAAATCCCGGAACCGGAACCGGAACAGTGAGAACCGGTTCCGGTCCGGGTCTGGAACCGGCGGTTCCGGTCCGGGTCTGGAACCGGCGGTCCGGGCCGGTTTCCGGTTTTTTTTTTCGAATTTTTTTTAATTACAAAAATAAAAATAAAAAAAAATAAAAGAATTAAAAAAAAATAAAAAAAGGATTTTTAATCGGAAAAAATGATATTAATTTAAAAAAAATTCCTTTTTTGAAATTTAATTTTGGAAATTCAAATTTTCAAATTCAAATTTTGAATTTAAATTTGTTATTTCAAATTTGAATTATAAATAATTAGAACTTTAATGTAAATTTTTTTGGATTTTTGAATTCGAATTTTAATTTGTGTTTGAATTCGAATTTAAATGTAAAAGAATAATAATTGAGATTTGAATTTGAAATTTGAAATGTAATTCTTTTTAAAAAATAAATGTTATTGAATAACAATACAAATAACTTGAAATTACAATAGAAAATAAAAGATATAAATTGAAAGTTAAAATACAAATAACTTGACTAATCACATTCACTAGTGCCTCCTCCTCCAGTTGTTGTTCCAGAAGTGCCCTCGGTGTCTTCGTCGTCATTTGTTTCGTCTTGGTCTTGTGTTCTTGAGGCAGCTCTTGACCAATCGTTGAGAAGACATTGGGCTTCCAAATTCTCCGGCCTAATGGTAGATCTCCTCTCGTCCAGCGTGTTTCCTCCCATGCTAAATGCTTGCTCCACCGCAACCGTTGAAACAGGACAAGCAAGAATCTCCTTTGCCATTAAAGACAAAATGGGATATACTTGTTTCTTTTGGGCCCACCATCTCAAGATGTCGAAAGTGACCTCATCCTCTGTAGTACTAAAATCAAAAGTAGTAGTTAAATAATTCTCAAGCTCCAGATTGGAACTTGAGGATCCTGACGTTTCGTCCGGTCACGAATTAAATTTTGGGCCTTGGCCCGGTTTGGCCCGGGGGTTTGGGCCCGCCGGGTCGACCGTTATGCACGTTTTTCGATTTTTTTTTTATTTTTTTTATTTTTGGTAACGGTCGGCCCGTCGGGTCCAACCCGGCCCGGACCGGCGGGTCGACCGTTAGAAGCAAATTTCAAAGTTTTTTTTTTTTTTATAAAATTGTGGAACCGTCGGGTCGGTTCCGGGTTGACCCGGCGGGTCGCCGGGTCGGCCAAATCATAAATCGGAACCGGCCCGTTTTTGGCCGGTTCCGGTCCGGGTCCGGGTCGAAACCCGTTGACCCGATTAACCGGCCCGTTGACCACGGGCCGGTTCCGGTTCGGGTCCGGGTCCGACCCGAACCGTGGCCAGGTCTAAATATAAAGGGAACCTATATAATAATTATAATAATAATAAATTAGCCTATCCCGAACTCGTAAGATAGTTTCTGGTAAATGATAATGGCTTCAAGCCTTAACTGAACCATGGGAATCCCAATCGAGACAAGGAGAGGTGGCCTCATATCTCGTCTCTGGTTCAGACTCTTCGAAAGCAGAATATATGTGGACGACAGATGGATTTGAAGTTGTGGGAAACCTGACGGACAAATACTAATAATAATAATAATAATAATAATAAACATGGCGTTATATGTAAATTGTCTGTTTTACAAATGGTGGTTTAAAAAAACCATTAATTACTAATTCTGCTTCTATTTTCAAGATTCAATGTTAACGACTCCAGAACTATACTACCTAATTGCACTTGTAGAATTCATCAGAGTTCATTATTAACACGAATTTATATTTATTTGAAGCATATAAGTCTTCCAAGATAATTATGATTTCAAGGACATCGTGGATTAAGTCCCACGACGTTTTTGTTGTCCTCCTGTACGTGATCAAACCGATAATTGTGTGAACTATAATGAAATTATCATTTTCTCAATTAATTTTTTTTATCATTTCATCTCATTTTAGAAAGTAATAATTAATTGCATATTATCTATATTATATTATATTATTTCATCCAATATATGGTTGATTTTACAATTTCGGAAACTCACTCGGACTCAAATCATAGATGAGGAGACTTTGTCAAATTTTCCATCAATAAATATTATATTAATAATTCGTAAGATTTTCACACTATATCCTATTACCTTTGATAAAATGTTTATACGATTTTTATTCACATTTTTACAAGACAATACTCAGTCCATAAACTAATTACAGAAATGAAATTCAGGGAAGAAAAAATCGAAGAAATCCGTAATTATGTTACGATGACAAAAGACAAAATGGGGCCCCACGCTTATCAAAGAATGCCACGTGGAGGTCTACAGGAGCTCGAGCAAATGAATTCCCAGATTCAACTACCGTCGTCACGCCGGCGTTTTCCAGTCTCCTCCTCGGACCAACTCAAACATAAACAAATCACAATACAACTCAAAAATGTCCACTGCTATTCATTCCCCAGTTCCCACTTCATCTCTCTGTATCAATGCACCTCAGAGCCCGCAATTTTCAATCCGCCCGCTACCCATGACCCTCTCCAGGCTCTCACCACTCCGCCACCTCTCCCACCACCTCCGCAGCTTCGGGGTATGCGCTGCCGCAGTTCGACAAGACACCACTCTCTGGACACCTGCGCCGCTCGTTAAAATCTCTCCCGCCGCCGAATCGCTCTTCAACATAACAATCGACGTCTCGGATTCCCCCGAATTGGCCTCGTCTTACACCAAGCCTGGCCAGTATTTACAGCTCCGCCTGCAGGATCCGGAATCGAGACCTTCGTTTCTCGCCATCGCATCGCCGCCGTCCGTTGCTTGGTCTAAAGGTGTGTTCGAATTTCTTGTGAAATCGGTTTCCGGGTCAACCTCCGAGCTGCTTTGCGGGCTACAGAAAGGTGATGTTGTGGAATTGAGTGCGGCCATGGGTAAGGGCTTTAATATTGATGAAATCTCGCCGGCGGAGAATTATCAGACGGTGCTTATTTTTGCCACGGGATCCGGAATCAGGTAAATAGCCATCCTAATTAGTTAAAAATTGAAGAGCAATTTTGTTGATGTGTTGTTAGGTTTCTCGGGGAGGGTAAGGTAGTCTTTAATTGAATGTGAAAATCTCATTTTTCAAATTGGTTCTCAAAACTTTGTGCCGCGATCAGTGATTATGCTGCAATCTTAATCCCTTTAATCTCTCTACATTTTGGGACCTTCTCTGCTTCATTTACCATTCCATGCTGTAAACCATTCAAAATGGTCGATTATGTCGCCATATACAAAAATACTTCAGCGTGACTAGATGAATCTATAGTCTTGTTAAATACGCGACTAACAGGTGAGCATGCACACATCCATATTTCTCCTGTAGCAGTTCGTGACTGGCCTAACCAGAGTTTTTGTGCGCTATGAACTGATTTTTACTGGTTTCAAGCATTTTGTTGTGATGTGCCTATTACAAAAATATTGATATTCTGGGTTACAGGGCAATCCCTAAACTCATTTCCTTGCTTATAGTGTCTATTGCGTTGTGGAGAAATGAATCCTAACCATGTACCATTTTGATCGTGTCCTGTTTTCATTTAGTCTATTTACTTCCTTCTGGGATTACCACATGCAGCCCAATTCGATCTTTGATTGAAGCAGGCTTTGGTGCTGATAAGAGAGGTGATGTAAGACTCTATTATGGTGCTAGGAACCTTGATAGGATGGCATATCAGGTATTAAGTTGACGATTTCACATATGCACTTGAGCTTAGAAGTGAAACAAGCACTTAGGATTAAAATTTGGTAGCTTTGTTAGCTAAGTTCATGCATTTTCTTTCCAGGAAAGGTTTAAAGAGTGGAAATCTACTGGAGTTGATATCGTGCAAGTGCTATCCCAGCCAGATGATTGTTGGAAAGGGGGACGAGGTTACGTGCAGGTGGTTATCATGCTTATGTTTCAGGAATATGCAATACCTATTGTTATTATATTTTGTTTATGTTAAGACCTTTGCTTTTGCAGGCTGCATTTGCTAGAGAGAAAGGAACCTTTAGCCCTCAGTCCACTGGTGCAGTGCTTTGTGGTCAAAAACAGATGGCTGAGGTAGACATTGCTTACTGCCATTTATTAGTTTTGTAGCTGTGTCACATTGATAATGTGCAATCATCTCAGTGGAATTGTGTTCATGTCCGTGGTTTGTGTTTCTTTGTGCAATTCAATGGCAGTCACTCCAAGATCATATCATTTGCCGGATAGTATGCCCTGGTTCATGAAACCAGCATCTTATCAAATTCCTGGGCAATTCGCCACAGCAAATATCACATACAAGTGTGGTAATAGCCATTGGATCCCATGGACACAAATGATTTCATGTGGGATTCCCCACTTATTTTGGGGATCCATTGGTCCCCGCTCCAAGTGGAGCATAGTTTGACCCATAAATTTTACTGCTGTTTGGATAACTTTTGTCTATTGGAAATGTCCATTAATGGCACGCATGACTCAAAGGCTAATTTGCTGTTTAAAAGCCTCAGAGTCAGGATTCTAGGTTAAACTGAGCTCGAGTCGAGCTTTGACTGAGCTGCTTGACGAGCTTACACCCCTACTCAGGATTCTTGGTTTGAATTGTTTTTCTTCCCGAATCAGTAATAGATACAAAGAGAGAGTTTTAGTCTTAAATTTTATTTCTGGACAGAGTCTTTGGCCAAAAAAAACTAAATCATGTCTCAAATTCAGTACTTCCTCCACTTGTTCTCACTTTTAACATGATATCTTATGTGTGTTGGACTTGGGAAATATGCATGAAAATGCAGGGTGGTCATTCTGACCCCATGGTTTAGTTTTACGGTACGATTTTTTTTTTTTAGATGTGATGAAATAATCTTTAGTTATTAGCATGAATGGTTGTCTTGTACCATCACAAGTCCCATAGACTTGCTTCCTGGCCTTGTTCTCTTCAACGGTTTTTTGTCCCCCGAATTTCTTTATCACAAGAGGAGCAAACTTTTACGATGCAAAGAGCTTGAAGCATAGACTCGTATTGGGAGAGTGATTTGTTGAGCATAAGTAGGAAGCTAGGTCCACAGCAAAATAGTGGGAATACAACGTTTGGTGCCTGTCAGCCTTTTTAAGCCGGTGGAGGTTAAAATTACTATTTACTGGTAAAATTTAAATGTTCTTGGGCAGCTGAAATCTTTTATTTTTGTAAAGCAACCATACAAGGTTGGATGAGAAACAAAATATGCTGATTTTCTTAAACATCTTGTTTTATTTACAATGATATGTTCAAATCGAGACCAAATTATTTTACATTGTAGTAATATAGTTTAATGTCATATCCGTAGTTGCCAGATTATTTTAAATTTTTTGGTGCTGCAGTATAGCCATTTGGTATATATGTGTTCTTTATTTGGTGATTCTTACAGTTCTGAAGTAAAAATATATATTGTCATGAAATAATCATTCCCTTCAGTTTTAAATTCTGATTTTCCGAAAGTGGGCCACTATTTGCGACTATTAGAAAATAACTAGACTGGGGCTATAAATTTAGAGAACTTGGAGATCAGTAAGAAGGATTTTATATAGGGTTAGAGCATAGTCACTTGGGTAATTACCTCTCTGTTTTTTTCCCTCGTTGAGTAATTGGAAACTAAAACTGTGCATGTGCATGTTCTTCGTGTCGAAATTTCCATTTTAGGCACTTGCAGGATATTGACGATGATATATGCTTTTCTTGCAGGAGGTCACTTCAATTCTTGTGGACGATGGAGTATCCGGCCAGAAGATTTTGAAGAACTTCTGATGTTATTGTATTGGGAGATTCCAAATGTATTATTGTAATGACTCCAGCATCCTCATTCGTTTGCTCCATTTGAGCATCAAGGATCACCTTATTAGAATCATGAAATAAAACCAATTTTGTCAGGTAAATTTATACACCCAAAACTTTGCCACAAAAGCTTCTTCCAGACAGTATAGGCACAAATTTGATGTAGTCCATACTAATAAAAACCAAGTGCGGCTTAAAAATTTGACGAAGTGGGGATTTCAGGGAAAATTCGATCCAACGTCCCATGTGGCCAGCACATAGACTGGATTCCGGCCAATTTTTAGTTACTCTGTTTAACTTTCACTCACTGGCCTGGGTGCTGGATACCTTTTGCTAGTTTCTTGAATTCGCTCATAAGGAAAATGTGTTTCTTTTTGTGTACTCTGTACTTATTATCGGTGAAATTTCATGTCGTATAAAGGTTGAACAGCAAAAATGTTAAACGTCCGATGATTAGTGTTACTTTACGAGAGCTCATCGACTATTCACTCTGTGCGCAATATTTAAATTTTTTTAAGTTGATGAAAAAAATGTCACCCTGGGCATAAGATGTAATTTTATTTTTAGTCAATGAATAAAATTAGCAAGTATGAGCATTTGTAATATGCAAAGAAACTAGTACAATTACAAAACAAAATATAAATTCAGATGGAAAAGTTCCTTAAAAACGTTTTCAACTTTTCACTTGTCAAAATGTTTTTACCCCTGGATTTTGTAATTCTCGATATAGCATAAGGAAATTGATGTCCACCTGGTCAGATGAATAGCTGTTTAAAAATAAATAAATCATATAATTTGAATTTAGCAAAAAGGCGAAAAAAGGTACTTTAACGAGATTAGAAAGTTATACCGTTTGTGATATTTCTTGACTGATGTTAGAAACATTGTTTTAACGGAAACGTGTAAATTATCAACTGATCCCAATCGATCAACTGATGTGAACTCAAATGAAGTTATGTCATATAGGTAAAATAGTCATTACAGATTATAACACATTATATTAAATACTCTCAAAACATAGAATAAAACTTTAATCACACCTCATTTTTTTCAAAAACTTACTCTATAGTCCTAATAAAATCATTTTCGTTGACAGTTCCTCCAACATTGTTTGAGCAAATGTCGCTGAAACAGTGCTTGATTGAATTTATTGATTTGCAGACAGCAATAACCCGAAACATAAATGACAATAATATTAATATTTATTTTGTATGTATAGAATGAATATATATTAATACAAAATTGAATATTTTAAATGATCTTTTACAAAATTCCACAATGTTTCCATTTACTATCGTCCTGGTGATATGGGATGTATCCACTGAAAACACGTATTTCAACCCTAAATCACTTTGCTTGACATACTTGAAGAATGATAAAAACTAGTCATTTACATACTTTTCCAAGTATAACATGTTGCCATCAATAAAGCCCCCTCGTAATACATTATAGCTTATTGTTCCTAAAAAACAATAAAAAAAAAAACTAAAATAACACTTGCTATGGATCTTCTAAGATAATTCAAGAAGCTTAGTAAAGAGATCACCGAATTCTCTACTCTGAAGTGAGTCTCGATAACCATTTTCCAATGACGTCTTGAAAATGGAAAAATCATAAGCTATAAGAAAATCTGTTAGATCACTTATTAATGAAACAAAGTCAAAATAAATTTAATTAACATATCAAAAGATATGGTCTCATTAACAACTTCCATGTTATTCAATTCATCAAAGGACCTGACTTTATACATCATTAACTCAAATCATAAAAAAAATTCACATACATGAGTTTTTGGATAATATAATCTTATATGTAATTTGTCCTTGTCCGGTTCGACTAAGTCATATTTGTTATTAAGTAATATTTCTAACATAAAACGTAATCTTTTTTCATGTACTTAGATCTGTCTCATGAAATATACGCGAGAACTCAAATTCAAGTTTGATAATATAAATTCAAAAGTTCACAAATGACCAAAACGCGTGGAAATGGCTTAAATAAAGAATGATGACTTAGTTAAATTATAGTCATTATGACCTTAATTACATGACCTTACAATCATCTCCATTATCCAATATAAACACCAGGTCTTTGTTTTAAGAGCTTCACACAAAATTTTTTGAAGATTTCTTCGTTATTCTAGAACAAAGAAGCTGCAAAAGTATTATCCAATTTCTACCATGTTTCTAGAAGAATTAAAGATAAGAGGACTTTTACTATTTATATTCGTTTAAAATAAAATATATATTATCCATATCATGTTATGTTTTCGAAATTATCATCCGAGTACTTGCTTAGTGTCGAATTCGTATTATGATCAGTGTCGTGTTTTTATCAATGCTATTATGTATAATCTACACTCTCAATCATATGATATATAGGTGGCCACAGGCCGTGTTAGCCCGTTATCCGACCCGAAACCGGCCCGGTGTCAATGGACGGGTTAACCGGATCAACGGGTTTGGACCCGGAACCGACCCGGAATCGTATAGAAACGGGCCGGTTACGGTTTGCCCTATGTCCAACCCGTCGACCCACCGGGTCGAACCCGAAACCTGCCCGACGGGTCGAGTAAAAGTATTAAAAAAAATTGAAAGTAACGTTCGACCCGCCGGTCCGGGCCGGGTCGGAACCGGTGGGCCGATCGTTACCAATTAAAAAAAATTAAAAATACAATACAATGGTCGACCCGGCAGGCCGAACCGGGCCGACCGTTGAAAAAAAAAATTGCCTATAAATACCCCAACCCACTTCACTTCATTCCACACCAACTTCTCTCAATCTTCTTCTATATCTCAATCTTCTATCTCTCAATCTTCTATCTTTCTATCTCATATTTTTATCTCGTAACAACCCACTTCACTTCATTCCACACCAACTTCTCTCAATCTTCTTCTATATCTCAATCTTCTATCTCTCAATCTTCTATCTTTCTATCTCATATTTTTATCTCGTAATTTCTTAAGCTTTCGTAAATCCCTAATTTCTTCTTTTTGTATACTATCAACTACTACATTACAAATGGCAGAATCAAGTCGTCGTAGTGGTAGTAAGGGAAAATATGTTGTTCCCCCTACCAGAGATTTTTCTCCATTAAACATCCAAGATCTTGATTTTCTATTCGACGACGATGAAAATACTCAACAAGAAGTTGAAGTCCAACCAACTCGTCAACAAAGTCATGGCACTCAAGGTAGCACATCGATACCGTCGGCGTCTACAGTATCGATGAGTGGGAGGTCAAAATTCGACATTTTCATCAAACATTTTGATAAGCGACACTTTCCTCTGGTGATCTTCAAGCAATTTGCGAGTATTGTTCAAAATCCTACAAATGGAAACATAGAGGAGGATACGGCACCTTGAACCGGCACATCGAGAAAAATCATCCGGTGGAAATTGATATTTCTAGAACTCAAACTCAAATACCTACATTTTCTTCCTGATCTGGTAACGACTCTCAACTTTTTAAATTTTTTGAATCTGGATTTAGGGATGAAACTACTAGATTTGTTGCTGTAGAACAACTTTCATTTAGTTTTGGTGATAAATTATCTTTTGAAAATTGGTTTTCATCTAGTGCTAATCCTGCAATTAAACGCATCTCACGTAATACACTTAAACGCATCATTCACAAATAGTTGCTACACAAAAAAAGGAATTTATTAAAGAATTTGCTAGTTTAGATAATAACGTTTCTTTATGTTCTGATATTTGGAGTGATCATTGACAATCGTGCTCATACATGAGAATTACTTGTCATTGGATTGATAATGCATGGAATATTCAAAAACGTTTGCTTGCATATCGTTGTTTCAATGATCCACACACTGCACAAAAAATTTCCCATCTGATGTTTATTATTTTAGAAGAATATGGTTTGACTTCAAAAAATTTTTCAATTTCTTTTGATAATGCAAGTGCAAACACTTGTAGTATTAATGAATTAATTAGAATGTGTCAACCATCGATATGTGGTAAATTTTTTCATATTAGATGCACATGTCATATTTTTAACTTGTGTGTTCAAGATGGCCTTAAAAGTTTAGAACGCTATATTAAACCAATTTGATCTGCAATTCATTATCTGTTGACACATCCTCAAGTTATGAAACAATGGGGTAAATTTTGTAAATTAAATGGCATGAGGGCGAAACGGTTTGCGCGTGATGTTTCAACACGTTGGAACTCAACGTACAAACTTTTGTTGTCCACATTCGAATATGAAGATTTACTATGTGGATTTTTGGGCAAATTGTTCAATCTTCTAATATTTATTTATATTCAAACCAATGAAATATTTGTACCACTATATGTGAAATTTTAAAAATTTTTAATGATGTCACCGATTAACTTTCTGGTGTTTATTATTGTCACGCCCCGAGACCGAGACTCATGACATCGGCAATATTAAACAATTTAAAAAATTGTAAAACATTAAGCCATCATAGCATAGCTCCAGTATCTCGAAGGGTCCGACATACGGGGGGGTTTAACTTTCCGGCCTTATCGAATCGGACTACTCCTTTCATTGGTGAAACCTTAAGGTACACTTTTTCACCTACCTCGAAGGTCAAGGGTCTTCTCTTCAGATCTGCCCAACTTTTCTGTCGATCCTGGGCTGCTTTCAGTCTCTCCTTTATAATGGCTACCTTTTTCACTGTCTCTTGAACGAGCTCAGGTCCTGTGATAACCTTCTCTCCGACTTCATCCCAGTATAACGGTGATCGACATTTCCGTCCATAAAGGGCTTCAAATGGCGCCATTCCGATGCTGCTGTGATATCTATTGTTGTATGCGAACTCTATTAGGGGTAGGTGTTCGCTGCAATTGCTACCGAAGTCTAATGTGCAAGTCCGCAGCATGTCTTCTAGGGTCTGGATGGTCCTCTCAGTTTGACCATCTGTTTGCGGATGATAAGCAGTACTGAGAGTAACCTTACTTCCCATGGCTTCTTGGAAGCTCTTCCAGAAACGAGATACGAACCTTGGGTCCCTATCTGACAAGATGCTTGTTGGAACTCCGTGCAGCCTGAAGATGTTGTCCATGTACAAGGAAGCAAGTTTCGCCAACCCATAGTTCATTCGGACAGGCAGAAAATGCACGGATTTTGTTAGCCTATCCACGATTACCCATATTCCATCATGGCCTAGTCTTGTCTTCGGTAGACCGACTACAAAGTCCATGGATATGTTTTCCCACTTCCATTCTGGAATTTCCAGTGGTTGTAACAATCCTTCAGGTCTTTGATGTTCTTCCTTGATTTGTTGGCATACATGGCACTTAGTAACAAAATCGGCAACGTCTCTTTTCATCCCATTCCACCAGAAGTGTTCTTTCAAATCTCTGTACATCTTTGTACTTCCCGGGTGGATTGAGAATTTGGACTTATGTGCTTCAGACATCACTTCCTGACGGAGGTTATCGACGTCGGGTACACATAGTCGTCCATTCATCCAAAGGATCCCATCTTGGTCCGTTCGGAAATCAGGCGATTCCCTTTCCTTGATCTGTTCTTTCAGCCTCATAAAATCTTGCTTCATTTTGACCAATTCTCTCAGGCATGGTTGGGCTGAGAGCGATGATAATACCACCTTACTCATATTCTTCCGACTTAGCGCGTCGGCCACCTTATTTGCTTTTCCTGGGTGGTAGTTGATCGTTAAGTCGTAATCCTTTAACAGCTCGAGCCATCTTCTTTGTCTCAAATTCAATTCCTTCTGAGTGAATATGTACTTGAGACTTTGATGGTCGGTGAATACTTCGCACTTTGCCCCATAAAGATAGTGTCGCCAAATCTTTAGGGCAAAAACCACCGCAGCAAGCTCTAAGTCGTGAGTTGGGTAGTTGCGTTCATGTGTCTTCAGTTGCCTCGAGGCATATGCAATTACTCTGCCATCTTGCATGAGCACACACCCTATTCCTTCTTTCATGCATCACTGTAGACGGTAAAGCCTTTGTCTCCCACAGGTAGCGTCAGAACGGGGGCAGACACAAGCTTCATCTTTAGAGTCTCGAAGCTTGTCTCACACTCTTCGTTCCAGTTGGACTTGGAGTTCTTCTGGGTGAGTCTAGTGAGTGGTAAAGCTATAGAAGAGAAGCCTTCTACAAACTTTTGATAGTAGCCGGCCAATCCCAAGAAACTTCTAACCTCTGTCACCGTCTTAGGTGCAGGCCAGTCCATTATGGCTTCTACCTTCTTTGGGTCTACTGATACGCCTGCTTCGGAGATTATATGGCCTAGGAATGCCACACTCTTCAGCCAGAATTCGCACTTCTTGAATTTGGCGTACAGTTGTTTCTCTCGCAAGGTCTGGAGTGTAATTCGGAGATGTTCCTGGTGGTCTTCTTCGCTTTATGAATATACTAGTATATCATCTATGAACACCACCACAAATTTGTCGAGGAATGGTCTGAATACACGGTTCATGAGGTCCATGAAGGCTGCTGGTGCATTGGTTAGACCAAATGGCATCACTGTGAATTCATAATGACCATACATTGTCCTAAATGCAGTTTTAGGGACATCCTCATCCCTGATCTTTAGCTGGTGATAGCCTGACCTCAAATCCAGCTTGGAGAAGGTTGTAGCTCCCTTGAGTTGATCGAAGAGGTCGTCAATTCTTGGAAGAGGATACTTGTTCTTGATTGTGATCTTGTTCAACTCTCGGTAGTCGATACATGATCTCGAACTCAATTTCTCGATCAGGCACTTTTCCAGGTAAGTCATCTGGAAATACATCCGCAAACTCTTGCACTACTTGAATGTCCTCTATCTTGAGCTCGTCTCCTTCTTTTATTTCTTGGATCATTGCCAAGAGAACTTCTGCTCCGGTCTCCATGACTGTCCATGCTTGGGCCGCAGAAAGTAGGGACTTTCTCTCCTTGTTCTTCCCATAGTAAATCAGTTCTTCTTGGTCGAAGGTTTGGAGCTTCACGCTCTTACCTCGGCAATCCACCATTGCATGGTTCTTAGATAGCCAATCCATCCCTAAGATGGCGTCAAACTCGACCATGTTGAGTTGTATCAAATTTGCGGAGAACGAATGGTCGCTTATCGAAATCTCACAGCTTCGATGGATCTTATATGTTTCAATAGTAGCATTGGTAGGAGTTGCTACTCTATAGGGTTTAGATAGAATTTCACGCTCTAACCCTAACTTCTTAGCAAACTTCCTAGAGCAGGCAGCTTGTTGATGAAAATGGTACCTGTCACCACGTCGCTGGCGTTTTCAGCTTCTTCCTGTGTCATTGCGAACACACGAGCATTGGGATTATTCTCCCTAGGCCTTGGCTTGCTCGGAGCCGTATTGCTCGATCCAGCTTTTGCGCCTTGGTTCTTCGGACAATCCGCAATTCGGTGGCCCAACTTTCCACACTTGAAGCATGCACCACTCTGCTTGCGACAGTCTCCAGGATGACGTTGGCAGCAGGTGGAGCAAGTGGGCAATGCCGGTTTATTCTGTGTAGGAGCTGAGCCGCGGTTGTTGAAGTTTGGCCGCTTGTTCCTAGGCCCACCTTGCGAAGTCCGAGCATTGAGGGGGCGCTTGTTTTTGTTGTCCGCTTCCCGCCTCTTTATGTCGGTCTCAGCACGGATTGCAGCTCCCATCAAGTCTTCAAGACTCGTGGCTTGGTAAACTGCGAGGGCTGACTGGATACGGCTGTTTAGACCTCTCTTATATCGGTGCATCTTTAGAGTGTTATCCACCATAAGGGACGTAGGTGCCCAACGAATTGAACTTGGAGGTATACTCTACAACCGACATGTCTGTGGTCTGAGTGAAGGTCTCAAACTCGCTGAGCCTTTGCATTCGTACTTCCATGGGAAAGTACTGTTTCAAGAATGCTTCTCGAAACCTCTGCCACGTCATAGCTTGTCCATTGGCAGTCATGGTGGGCTCGACTGCTTCCCACCATTTCTCAGCTTTACTGTCGAGGAGTGGTGTTACCACATCCACTTTGACTGCGTCTGGGACCTCCAGAAGTCGAAGTTGCGTCTCGATGTTCTTCATCCAGGTCTGAGCAACTTCTGGGTCATGGCTCCCATCGAAGGTGGGGGCTTTATTCTTACGTAGGGACTCGTAATAGAACTTCGTCCCACGGGTTGGAGGGGGAGGAGGTGGAGCTTGGTTGTGGTTGGGATCAACCAACCCTTGAAGTGTTGTGGCAATCATTGTAGCTATTGCCATTAGGTCTTCTCTGCTAAGACCAGTTCCGTTGTTTGAGGGCCCTTCGCCTCCATTGTTCCTGTCGCTTCTACGATCGCCTGCCATATTCTGTCATAGGAGTCTTTATTAAGAATGGCAGTATATAACTGTGAAAGGTCGAGAATAAGATATCTTGAAGGGCTAAGCAATTTATCGAATGAAAGATGAATTGAATCAAAGCTACAATATATCCTATTCATCATCTATCTTGTGGCAATCATTGTAGCTATTGCCATTAGGTCTTCTCTGCTAAGACCAGTTCCGTTGTTTGAGGGCCCTTCGCCTCCATTGTTCCTGTCGCTTCTACGATCGCCTGCCATATTCTGTCATAGGAGTCTTTATTAAGAATGGCAGTATATAACTGTGAAAGGTCGAGAATAAGATATCTTGAAGGGCTAAGCAATTTATTCGAATAGAAAGATGAATTGAATACAAAGCTACAATATATCCTATTCATCATCTATCTCTCCCTCGCCTAGAGGAATATCCTCAATCTCTTCCTCTTCCGGTTCCTCTTCCGGTTCTTCCTCCCATTCACCATCGAATGGAGCAGGGGCATTGTTAGCTTCTTGGAGACCGTGGATGGTTTGAAGTAGGCTATCCTTCTCATCCACCAGGGCCTCGATGATCAAGTGTTGAGCTTGCATCGAGTCTTCTGCTTCGTGGATGCGAGCCTGGAACTTCTGATGGCACTCCATATGGTTTGCTCTAACTTGTTGTTTCTTAACCTTCATCCTTTCAATCTTCTTGGTCATGCTAAGGCCTATATCGGTCAGTCCGGCAATAACCTTATGTGAGGCTTCTAAGGCTACTTGCGTTTCTTCAAGTTCCTTCTTCGTGGCGTCCAATCCTCGTCTCTCAGTGGCTAACTGGGCTCTAATGCGCCTAATTGTGCGGTCTTGGTTATCGAGGGTAATTTGTTTCATACGGAGGGCAGCCGCAGCACGAGTACGGGGAACATAAGGGGCCATTTCCTAAAATCGAGGATACGTTCAAAAATATAAAGTCGTGAGGTTAATCCATAAACAGAAGATACTAACCAAAGGGATTTCAGAACAGCTGACGGAACTAAAATCGGAGTCCTGTACAAAAAGTTATTAAAATTCTAAAAAAAATGGCAAAGTATGTTTTCGGAGGGCAGCACTGGTCTTTCGCCAAAATCTAAAATTCTTCCTGGACCTTGAAAATTTAAGATTTGGTTTCCCAGCTGGATTATGAACCTGGTGAGCTCTGATACCACTAAAATGTCACGTCCCGAGACCGAGACTCATGACATCGGCAATATTAAACAATTTAAAAATTGTAAAACATTTAGTCATCATAGCATAGCTCAAACCAGTCTAGTCACGCCCCGAGACCGAGACTCATGACATCGGCAATATTAAACAATTTAAAAATTATAAAACATTAAGCCATTATAGCATAGCTCAAACCAGTCTATTACATATCCAAAATAATATCGTTTTTACATCGGAAAATCAGAGAAATTTGCGGAAGCGAAAAATTTAAAAATGTAATTACATCAACAAAACGAAATCTTCACCAGCCCCAAAACTGATCTTGTTGTTCTTCTTCTTCTACCTGCTCTTCATTCTTATCTGGGTGGAGAAGTAAGGGGTGAGTGTTTGGGGAAACACTCAGCAAGTGGGGGATACCATTCGAGCATAACAAATATACATATATATATATGACTGAATTCAGAGCAGAACATAACTAGAACATAGCAGAGCATAACAGAGCTGAGCATAGCATAACAGAGCATAGCATAGCATAACAGAGCGTAGCATAGCATAACAGAGCATATCCTGACAGATAGCACTGATGATTACTTCGTGTCTATGGTTTACTGATCAGTCCCTAAATTTTGCTCCTCTAAGAGGTCGAGGCCATGTGGTTACACCAAGTAACCCAGAGTGCGGAATATTCCGTAAACCCATATAACGACAGAATCGTGTTTATGGTTTACTGATCAGTCCCTAATTTTTACTCCTCTAAGGGGTCGAGGCCATTAGTTACACACATTAACCCAGAGTCCGAAATATTCCGTAGACCCATATTACGATAGCAAAAATCAGTTCAAGCGGAGTTTGAATGGGATAACACAATCTGAACAAGAGGTGCTCGAACAGTAGACGAAGAACTGAACTTTCGAAATGAATATATATAATATAACCAACGAAATATATATTAGCAAAAGCCCACTTACCGAAATCTGAAATTTGGTAGAGTCTGGTATATGAATCTGGGGTGAAGCCTGGTAGCACGAATCCTGCTATTTGAACGAATTCTGGCAGTAAATCGATTACACGAATTCTTCCTAAGTCTCGCACCTGCTGGATCGTCGCTTGCACAGAACTTTGGTTAAGAATCTGCTAGAATTTCCGCAGCACTTTGTCGCGAAGAAATGTTGCTTTTCTGACTGTGAATTTCGAAATGGTGTGAGGAATTCTGTGGTCGTCATCTGGTATTTATAGGCACAGAGGTGAGGAAGTCGAGCGTCCGCCATTAAAGGCTCTTAATTCCCTCATTACGTCGACTGTTACAAAATCGTTAACGTGGGAATTGATTTGGGTGAGTAACTCGATCATTAATCTCCTAAATCGGCCGTTACACCGTGAAGTCTGCCTTGTACGCATGAGGAATCTTTTCGAATTTCCACGGATTGATTTGGGTGAGTAACTCGATCATTAATCTCCTAAATCGGCCGTTACACCGTGAAGTCTGCCTTGTACGCATGAGGAATCTTTTTCGAATTTCCACGGTGAAGCTTTTCTGTTCAAAAAATCTTGCTTTGCGTCGAGAACTTTCGTGGAGAAGATGAAGTCTGCGTCACTAAACGCCAGCTGCTGAATTTGTGTCGCTGCTGAATTTGCGTCACTGCTGAATTTGCATCGCTGCTGGTTTCTCTTCAAGCTCCACGACTGATCTTTAGTGTTAAGTCCAAACGTTGTCGTGTCAACTTATTCAAGCGACGCCGTTTTGATATCGTTGTAAAGCACCTGCTGGTTATCTTTAAGTAACGCACCTGCTGATTCAAGATAACCGTAGCTATCTGCTGGTTTTAATCATCGCACAAGCCATCTGTTGAATCTTTAGCGCGAAGGCAAAACGCTGTCGTATCGACTTATTCAAACGACATCGTTTTGCTATCGCTAAACTTCAAGTACCAACTGCTGAATTAGCGATCAGCAGGCCCCGTGCTAATTTCTCACAAAAATCCCTCGCTGCTGGTTCCATACGAAACACTCAAACGCAGCGTTTCAACATAACGAAACGACGTCGCTTCACTTCTACGACTGGTTTCCCAAACCAACAGCTGGTCACTCTAAACTCACGCATCTGCTGATCCAGCAGTCAATCACTCAAAAATGTTGACCGACACGTGTCGCTCTCTCGATCACTCTCGCGTCAAAAGCCACGCCTGCCAGCAGCAACCTCTAAGATCGGGACGCGCAACTGCTGGTTCCACGAAACGATGGCGTTTCACTCTCGCGCCATCAACTGCTGAATTTCGACCACCTGCTGATTTTCGACCAGCAGGTGAAATTTTTTTTTTTTCGAGCTAAATTTTCGGGTTTTCATAATTATCCTACATATCGTTTAGTTGTACACATCTTTGTAATGTTGCATGTATTTTTAGCGAGCATTTAAATTCTAATGATCATGCATTAATTGAATGCATTATTAGTATGAAAACAAAATGGGAAAAATATTTTTTTAATTCCCGATATATTTTTATGTGCTATAGTTTTAGACCCTAGACTTAAATTATATGGTTTAGGTGAATTGCTTATATTGTACTATGATTCCTTGGATCCAATTACTGACGCATGTCCTTCTTCTTCCATGATTATTTTGAGTGTTAGAAATAGTTTAACTGAAATTTATACTGAATAAAATGAAAAATATGGTTCACAAGTTGCTACACAAGCACAACAACACACCATCTCTAGTAGCACCACATCACGACTATCCAAGGCTCAAAATTTAATTCGTGATCGGAAGAAACGTCCTCGAGGATCCTCAAGTTCCAATCTGGAACTTGAGAATTATTTAACCACTACTTTTGATTTTAGTGCTGCAGACGAGGACACGTTCGACATACTGAGATGGTGGGCTCAAAAGACGCAAGTATATGTCTTTAATGGCAAATGAGATTCTTGCATGTCATGTTTCAACGGTTGCAGTGGAGCAAGCACTTAGCATGGGAGGAACACGCTGTACGAGAGGAGATCTACTATTAGGCCGGAGAATTTGGAAGCACAATGTCTTCTTAACGATTGGTCAAGAGCTGCCTCAAGAACACAAGATAGCCAAAACGAGACAAATGACGACGAAGACATCGACGGCACTTCTGGAACAACAACTGGAGGAGACACAAGTGATTAGTCAAGTTCCCAATATAATTCGTCTTTTACTTTCTATTGTAATTTTAACTTATTTGTATTGTTATTCAATTTACATTTATTTTTTAAAATTATTTAAGTTTCAAATTTTAAATTCAAATCTCAATTATTAAATTATTCTTTTAAATTCAAATTCGAATTCAAACACAAATTAAGATTCGAATTCAAATATATATATATATATATATGTATATATATATGTATATATAAAGTTGTGACTCAAATAGTTTCCGCACTTGCCTATGTTTTCCCAAACACTCATTTCTTTTTTTTCCCACCTAAATAAGAATGAAGGACAAATTAAAGAAGATGAACATGTTTGGGCTGATGAACACTTGTAAATTTATGTTATTTCACTTCCAGATTTCTGTATTCATTCTGATTATGTGATATGCTGGTTTTTTATCTATACTAAGAAGCTTTAATTGTTAAATATCACCGGTTTCATGTGTAGGCTGACAATATGGTCCGTGACACTTAACAAGTTTTTGTCTTCTAATTTTTTATCTGTATTTTATCTTACACTACCTATACCTTACTTATACATATGAATACATATATCTGACACTATTTATCTCATACTATCTATCTCACATATAAATAAATATATGAGCGTTGAATTGGAAATATTTATAGGCTTTATAGAAATTTATATATTATGCATTGACGTAAATGACTTATCTATATTTGTATTTCATCATATGAATATTGAATTGTTTCAATATATTGAAATTTTGTTGAAAAATGTATCAAGGCCGTTAGAATCAAGCGCTTACTATTAGACCAAAAGTTATAACTATCAGCCAAGGTACAACTTTATTTCATATAGATATGGTCATACATAGTGCATATATTTTGTGCACTACGGTTGGCTTGTTGGCTCATGAGTTCGGGGAGGTGCGTATCTAACTGTTGGTGCTGTCTCTTTTTGTCGGAATGAAAGACCAAGACTTTCCTATATAGAAAAATATCCTATTTTCTTTGTAGTTCCGTTCCCGCTTTGCTTACCTTATTCGAGAAATGAAAGTCGGGGCGTTAATTTACCTACTAAAATATCATCCGTCTCTACCCAAGATCTCAACTTATAGATCATCATTCTTACATTTTCCCTGCCATCGACCCGCAACAGAGATTGTATTACCCATCAAGGTTTCACATCATTCTTTTACGGTCATCTAGCCAACCAAATTAAGTGGTACAACGTCAGAAGCTTGATGCACGAGTGTTTACCAATAGGTGACTCATCCCAGCACTACCCTCACTCCACTTAATTAACAATCCCCAAATAAGTATGAAAATATGCTTATTGGGAGACGAACAATTGACCCCACTCTGATAGCTATTATTAGGATCAATTACTTACCACTAAGCTAAAATTATAGTTATTAATGAATGTGCAACTTTATTTGCTTATATATGTGGCAGCGCAGAGTGCACTTATGTGTTGTTATGGTCGGGCTGTTAGGCAATGAGTCCAGGAAGGTGCGTGTCTAACTGCTAATACTGTATCATTTCCTTATAGATCAATCTTATATTTAACTATCATATATCAGCGGGGATAATATTATTCGTTAAAATTTACGTCACTCTTTTATGATCCATATAGCCAACCACATCAGGTGACATAATATCAATTTGACATAATATCAATTTTACGTAAGAGAGTTACTTATGAGGTCGTCATGCACCTCACCCATCATAGCACCATTATCACTCATTAAATAATTAACTCAACAAAATATGCCATTAATTTAATTTTGCATTGCACAAATTATTAATATAGTAGTTATGATCTATTAATAGAATATTTTTTTTTATCAAGTGCCCATGAAATCTATGAGACAAGGAGATTCACTCGTAAATTTTTAAAAAAGTTATTGTTCTTTACAATTAACCCTTCTTCTGTTTTTTAAACCCAATCAACCCTTCTAAATTTGTTCAAAACTTCAAATCATAATTAGACCTGATCAACTCCATCGGTAAAGAACTCAACCGGTTTCCATCCGATTGAATATACACAGCTACTGCTCCGATTCACCGCTGCCACCACATGACGTCGTCGGCGACCACCTCGAACGTCATGCTGGCGATCGTTGAAAAGAAAACGAACTCGATCGATTTCTACTGGCCGCTTCGTAACTTCATAGTGATGAATTATTCGGAGCGTGAGGCACATAATTTGGAGGACGATCTCCAGACACTAAAGCAGCTCCGCTCTGACGTCGAGAGAGGAGGCTCTTACGATTCTCCGTCCGCGCGGCGTGACGTCTTGCGGAATTACTACAAGGCCCTTTGTGCGGTGGAATCAAGGTTCCCGATCTCGCCGGACAAGGATCATGTCAACACGGTGTCGTTTACGTGGTTTGACGCGTTTAAGAGCAAGCAGAAAGCTACACAGCAGAATATTCATTTAGGTGGGTGCTTTGTTTATGTTCTGACGAAGGTATTTTATTTTGTTTTGTTATTTGATTGATTAGTAGAAGGGTATTTAAAAGAATGATTGGATGCTACTGAATTATATATTGAAGCTCCAGCTGCTAAAGCACTTAAATGTGGTGATGCTGATCATGATATAAACCAGTGTGGTGCATCTTGAAATACATTGCTCTGCTTGTTTTCCAGCGATGAATGATTTAGGGGATTTAAATGTTTTGATGTTTACTGATTGAACCGCAAATGATAGGAAAAGATACAAACACAGTACTGACATTAAAGATTTGGAGAAATTAGTTACTTTTTGGCACTGGATTGCTATTTTTCAAAGGAATTTCATCCTTAAAAGTATATAATTCATGTAGAAAAAGCTGCTGTATTGTTTAATTTGGGGGCAGTGCACAGTCAATTTGGACTGAGCTGTGACCGATCTTCTGTGGAGGGAAGGAGGCAGGCTTCACATTCATTTATAGCGGCTGCTGGGGCATTTGCATTTTTGAGGGATAATGCGTCCATGAAAGCATCAATGGGAAGCTCAACCACTCTGGATGTGTCAGTGGCATGTGTAGGGATGCTGGAGAGGTTGATGTTGGCTCAGGCTCAGGAGTGTGTGTATGAGAATACCATAGCCAAGGGAAACAGTCATGGAGTCTGTGCTAAAATTTCTCGGCAGGTAATACGCAAACTGCAATCATGTTACCTTCTGCTTCGCTTCTGTATTGATTGGATGCTGGTTGATGTTTCCTAACTATAAGGAGTGGGATGTTTTTGTGGGTGTTAGTAAAGGTTGAAGAGTAATTGGAACCTCCTGATGTCTCATACAACAGTGTTAGGACACCCAAAAAATTGATAGTAGTTGTGCTCCTTGTTACTCTGAAAATTGGAAGGTTCTAACTATTGCCCCTTATCCTAAATTTGTTTTAACAGTGCATAGTGTCAGATATTGAGTAGCTCTTATGTATTGGTTGGTCATGTTGAAACTGATCTGCTCAATTTTTTAGTGGCATAAATTTACTCAATTGGGGCCACGAACTTAGCCCTTTCCAGTTAGGTTCTTGTATCTCAAATGTAATGTGATGTCAATTGTCAAATGACCTTGGATTGCAGGTCGGGCTTTTCTATGAAGAAGCCTTAGCTGCATTGAATGTTTCCCCTTTGAACCAGCATTTTGACAAGGTCTGGATCACTCATGTTCAGCTAAAGGCTGCTTTGTTTTATGCAGAAGCATGCTATAGATATAGCTTAGAACTACATGAGAAAGAACAGATCGCTGAGGAGATTGCACGTTTGAAAAGTGGAGTTACTGCTTTGTCTGAAGCCAAAAAATCATCCCCTAAACTAGCAGCTCAGCAGCTATCGGATGCAATTAACAAGCTAGAAACTAGTTTAAACTGTAACCTTGAGAGGGCTGTGAAGGAGAATGAGAGAGTGTACCTGATGAGGGTTCCACCAGTCAACACTTTATCACCACTTCCTAGCTTTTCCATGGTTAAACCTCTCCCGATGGCTGAGGTTTTGGATGCTAGCAGAGAGAGGATGTTTTCCAGTCTTGTTCCTGATAGCAGTGCAAAAGCACTCTCCAGGTACACTGAAATGGTTGATGACATCATCAGGACACAGGCAGAGAAATTGCAACAGGGAAGTGAACTAGCTCGGGTGAGACTTAAGGAAATGGAATTGCCTGATTCAGTTATTGCTTTGGAAGGGAACGTCTCATTGCCAACAGCCCTGAAAGAAGATGTAGAGGCAGTTCAAATATGTGGTGGACCAGCTGGTTTTGAAGGGGAGCTACAGCAACTTAAAGATTTGCGGAGGGTAAACCAGGAGTTGTTGGTTCAAACGGAAGAACAACTACAGAAAGAGGCAATAGAGGATGCACAATTTAGAAATCAATTTGGAACTCGGTGGACAAGACCACAATCCAGTACCTTAACTAAGAACTTACAGGACAGGTTGAATATGTTTGCATCAAATTTGAAGCAAGCTGCTGAAAGCGATGCTCGTATTGAGAGATCTGTGAGAGAACATTCTGAACTTATGTCAGTACTCGACTATCATCCGGTAATTGAACTTAGTTCCCTGAGAATTTTCTGGACTTTGCGAGACTTATGTTTTATGGTGTTATCCTTCTGATAGTGGCTTGAAATGTCCATGTTGATGATGTACTTAGTTATTTCGGGGGTAGGTATTCATTGAATGCATCGATAATCTTGAAATGTTTGGCATGCTGCACACTTTTCGGTTTCTATATGTATTATTTAGACGAGCATTGATGGATTAGTTATGGTATGCTTAATGTGGTTTTTGCCTTGCAGAATGTGGCAAGTGTCTAAGGCCTTAATATGTCCCAAAGTTTTTTCTAGCCCACTTTTAACACAGCGCTTTTATTGTAGTTGAGATGGTTTTTAGTTAATATACTTCTTCAACTTTCAGTTTCCCTTTTAGTGTTACAGCCATTATTTGGTTTGAAATAGGCACAAATGTCTCTGTTTTGCTGTATCACGATCAAAGAAACTTATAATAGCTGGATCTGTCCTTGACAACAAATTGATGCATTCCTTCTACAAATTAAAATTTCCAGCTTGAACTGTAGTTTGCTTATGACTATTGTTTTTACCAACCTGACCCCTGTGTCGTATTTAAATTTTGATTAGATTGAATCTGCACTTCCAAGTCTTGCAAGGCCAATTGTGTCTTTGGATGCCAGTGAAGATGCTGTAGTGGGAGGGCTGAAGCAGAGCTTGGTAAATTAATCTAATAGGCTTAGTTCATGTGCAAATATGAATCTGTATCTTGGACATAGCTTATCTGCCTTTTCTCTTTTACTTTTTTCCCTTCAAAATGTTGATGATATTCTCAATCACCAATTCACCATCAGCAAACAGGCTTAACGAGGTTTAGAAGGCATGCAATATGTGATCATCAGGGAGATTTTACTTTTTTAAACTCAATTCTTTTCTCATAAGGAAATTGATGTGGCAACTTACCTGATAGAGTTTTTGTTGAATGTCCCGCTGAAGGATGAAATGACAAAAGAAGCTAATTAATATCTTAAATTTATATTATAATTTTTGTTTCTTATGGAAATATTTTGAGGATTGAAACTCTCAGGTTTTAATTGTTCATTTTGAATTCAGCCATGCATGTTTTTGTCAATACATTTTTTCTGGGGACTCCAGTGCATCTTGAAATTGACAGCTTCTGTTTGCAGAGACAATTAGAGACTCTTGGTGCCCAGAGGGCTGGCCTTGAAGACATGCTGAAAGAGATGAAGAGGAAGGTACATGGAATTGCAATTTTTCCACTGGGTAGTCGTTGTCTGACAAATTGACAAATTGTGTTTTTTCCTTCTTGAAAATGTGGCTGAGTTTAAGAACTGATGGAACTATGATTAGCAAGGACAACAAGAAAGGTAGTAAATGATCATGGGATTTAATTTTTACAGAATCTATGGAGCCTATCATTGGCTGTTACAAATATAACGAATCTCATGGTTTTTTGAATTAACTTTTTATTTTTTATTGGTTTAGCTCTTGCATTCAATTGCCCTCGACATTCAGTCTTATTTAACTTCTCATGCTTGTGAATATGGGCTCAGGATGATATATTGCCCAAGTTGATGGCTTCCACTGGCTTGTCCCAAGAGGATCTGTTTAGAAAGGAGATATCGAAATACGATCGCATTTGTGAAGACATTGCTGAAAATCTCAAAGCTCAAGAGCAGCTTTTGATGCATATCCAGGTCAGAACTTAGCAAGTTTTGATAATGTTCCTTTTCCTGTGGTTTTTTCTCTCAATGATTGTTGTAAGATTTTAGCTGTTATGTCGTTATCTATATCTATAAAATTGTATCCTGATACACTTTCTTCTTTACATGACATCTCCTGGTCTGAGTTCTGGATGAAAAGATGAATTTTAAGTCGGCTGTTTAGAGAATGAATCCTGATAGTTTTGGGAAAATTGTTTCACAATTGGGTGGTCTAAGAAAATTCAAGAGGGGGCACCTTTGTTATATAGGAGGTGTAAAACTTCATTTTCGAAAAAGAAAATAAAAGAAGAAAAGCACGTGCAATTTGACTATTTTTTATTTTAGAGGGGGAGGGCAACAACCCGTTTTCACAACTCATTGACTCCATCATAAAGTTTCAGCATTTCGCGATACTAGTTAATGCCTATACTTAACTGGTAAACACCTATATGCAGTTTCTATTGTAACATACATTTGTAATTGGAAGAATATCACCTGCTTCATGTTCTGTGAACCTAAACGCAAGTTACTTGAATATAGGTTAACCAATGTTGCTTAAGAGAGAATTCTTTCATCATACTGATGTGTCCTTATGATAATTTATTTCATTATTTTTTAGTGCTTTTACGAAAACGATAAGCTATTTTAAGAGTTTTTTTGTGGTATGTTGAACAGGGCCAAAATGATAAGTTCACTGCTATCTTCAATGTTGAAGATTATAAAGGTATGGCTTGCCAAAACTTGTATTGATGGAATAAACTGAATATAATGGTATTATGCCTGAAATTTGTTAACGAGGAAATAATTCTGCAATCAGCTTTTGTGAAGTGACCATGTTTATGTTTCTTGAGAGAGAAAGTTCATACATTAGTATTTGACAGTGGGATTTGTCATTTTTGGACCCAATATGTGATCGCATTGCTTGTCAACTTATAGAGTAAATAAAGTGTTTTTAAATGGAGTGGCATTAGGCGCCGTTTTACAGGGAAAAATCCTCCAGTACAGTTTCAGATGTAAATCTATCTTATACATCTTTTAGTGATTGTACCCCGTGAACTGGCATCCTAGATGAGATTGACTACAATTTGTCTTTATGTCCCCTGCTAGCAATTTGCATTTTCAATTTCAATCAGTTTTTCCATCAATTTTTTCCATGGATCCATATCCATACAGTTGTAGACGTGTTGTGTTCAAACTGAACTTGGTGAATATGACAGCCTTCATGCAAATAGACTTGAAGTTTGATGTTTTTCTCGTCAGAATGTTTTCTACATCATGACAATTAGTTGAAACACTTGTTTCTCTTTTGATACTCTTGGCTAGATATTATCAAACATGATTTTGTAAATATTTCTTCCCACATCCGCAGCATCTCGTGAGAAGAGCTACAAACAGATTGAAGCTGCCATAGCCAAATTTCAAGAAATTAAGGAGAACATCAATGAAGGATTAAAGTTTTATGTTCTCCTTCAGGTATAAAAAACAGTGGTTATTTAGTCTGCTCTGCGTATCTAGTGTGAACTTGTTGGTTAGAGAAGTTGGATTGCTGTTGCCAAACTAAAAATATTAATGAGCTTGCATGTGGATCTAACTTATGTTATCATGTGTCCAACTTCACTTGAAACCTAAGGTCGTGCTGAGTATTGCAATCGATTTGAGATGATTGAAATTCTGACTGTATTGAATGTGGATTTTCAAATCCACTCCATATCAAGTTATAAATTTCAATAACTGTGATGATTTTAAATACAACCAAGATGAGTGTCATCAAAATTACATCTCTCCCTCAAAATCAATTTCATAATTCAAATCGCAACCTAAATGATTATCAATTTTAATGAAACTGGCGACTTATTTGCCCCTGAAGACAAAATGGTGTGTGAGCTGAAGTTTAGCGCTGATCTTTCCTTTAGGACTTCCGCTGATGGTCACACATCTTGTTAAGCAGAGTTTTGATGCATAATTATATTTCTGGATTGATTTTTAACCTCGAGATTATTGCCTCTTTTTTTCTTATTGTTTACTTGGTTGTGAAGGATTGATTCCATCAATAGTCACTAGTTTTTTTTTAATCTGATAACAGGATGCTATAACAAATGTTAAGCAGCAGTGCAGTGATTTTGTGATGACTAGAAATATTCAGTGTCGTGAAATGATTGACGATGTTCAGCGGAAGATATCTGGTCTTAGTTTCCAGGATGATAAAAATACTTCCGGGCACTCATATCCATCTCTTGGACACCCACACCCACACAGAACCAATTCTCAACTGCAACCTGACTCAGCAGGCTTACCCACTTCATCTCATCTGCAAAACCCCACTTACCAGCTGTCTCAGCACCCATCGATGCCCGCATATTCTCAAACCCCCCCTTATGGCACCCCACAACAACAGCATCCTGCATATCATGCAACTGCTTCAAGTTCTCCTTATCCCCCTCCTCGACATGAACAACCTTCGGTGAGCCATGATTATGGGCAACCGGCCTATCATGGATGGCAGGGCCCATACTATAATCCAGCACCTCCCCCGCAAATAGGATCTATGCCCAACCCTCCGTACACTATTCCGTCGCCATATCCACCTTCCCACTACAGTGGTAGCTACCACGGGCAGTGATGTTATACTTATGTACGTTTGTTTCATCTGTAAATCTCTCTTGTTTTTCAGTCTCGGATTGGATCACAGGTATAGATGAACCACGGGAAAAGCTCTAGTCCATTAATTTAACATATAACTTCCTGCTTATGTCAGAAAATAAATAAATAAAGTTCCTGTTTGTGCCCGAATGCTATTCGTTCTCTGATATTTATGGCGCACACATTGTGAAGCCTTTACCATGTGTGCTGTTGCTGGATGGTTGAAACATTCTTCACAACTAGATATCTTATTAAAATTTGTTCTATTTTTTTCTGTTGATAGAAGTAATCCCGTATGAGAAATATTGACCAAACAGTCATTTTTGTGCTAATTTCATGTGCTCATCATTTCGGACACAGTTGATCTTTCCTAATCAGTTTACTAGAGGATGCCGACGAAGGCACTTGTCATTATCTTCAGACTTGTTATTTATCTGCAGTTGATCTTTCGTTATTTGTTGGTGTTGCTTTCGTTAGATATAAAGTAACAGGTCATAGGTTCTGGAAAAAGGTTTTCCAGATGAAAGGATAACTTTTGATCTAGTTATATTCTGAGAGGTATCTTTGCTAAAAACCTTAACATCGCTTTGGAGCATTTACCACATTTCATTGCATAATGTGTCGAATTATGCCTATCATGCATGACACTAATAACACATATTGTGTGTCGAAAAGTGCTCATATCGTTCAGGACCAGAAAAACAGTGCAGCAACAATATCGAGCTTCTGTCCTATACAATTTACACTACATCCCCACTATGAATTTATGGACACCGAGGAAAAATTATCGATGATTCATTTTCCCACTATCCCAAAAATATGTGTATGTATGGCAGGTAGAGCTCAGGCTAGCTTATTGTGTGCTTCCCTAAACAGCAGATCTATAATTATTCACGTGAACTATAATCAACAAATTTCTTCTCCTTGATCAATATAAATCCATAATTTTGTTACAAACACTTCATCTCTGGACATTGGATTACAAGATACCAACTCTGCGGCGGCCGGCGGCATCCACGGTAGTAGTGTACTACTATTATAGGTCTGGGTACTGACGTAATAGCCAGTCCTCCATGTATGGAGAAAACAACTTCATCATCTTCATCAAATTGAAAATCCAATTCAAGGGTCTCTCCGACGCCTGGCCGGACAGAACGAAGGATATGTCGGTCACCTCATACTTCACATCCCACCAGTATATTGTTGTGCCTAAAAAGTGATCAATCGAAGTCACTATCATCTAGCTATTCATAAAAACCAGACATCGATTTCAAATGCATAATCCATTCAAACTTTTCATTTTCTGGGAAAGGAATCCATATAATTTTTTTATTGTTTGAAAGCTAACAACAACATGGTTGACGTATCAAAGATGATGCATGCCTGAGTAATATGCAGCCTTCGACAGCCAGTTTAGTTTCATCGAAACAGAGGGTAACCGGCTTATTGGATTCAACTTTAATTAGCTCCTGCTTAAAAAAATAGACTGATAGAAGTAAATGACAGAATTAACATAAATTAACTTAATTATATTGTATAAAATGTCAAATCTATGTGAAAAGTATTGTTATAAACTTATGAGGATGGTGAAGTGTATAGTAACGCAGATAGCCATTACTTCTAGTTCCTAGTCGAGATAAATTTATCCTTAAACTCGAGATAACCAAGAAGTCTTCTTTATCTTTAGTCTTTACTAATACATATGATATTCGATAATTAATATTGTTATTAATATATTAATTTTCATACTAATACTAATCAATCAAGTATTCAAGTTGATATTCATGCATGCGTCGTCTAGTGTTTCAGAGCTGTTGAATGAATAATGAATGCGTCTCTTCGTATTACGTGTCACTATTTAAGTTCGACCGATTGGGCTTATCAAGTAAACCCTCTTTATGGTTTATTATCATTTAATCCTGGTCTTAACTTTCATTGTCAGTCTCCTTTTACCAAAAATCATCAAGAATTCGATCCAAATGGAAACATGTCGACAGAAAAAACGGAATAAAATTAGTTAAAGGAGGAAAAAAATTCGGCATCATATCTTAAGACTTAAATTTCCTTATGATTTATTTGGGTTTTTGTAAATAATATAAAAATAAAAAGAATTTCAAAAGTATTGCAGATTGTATGGAATTCCCAATTTATAACAATCCGGGACATATAGTCCCGGATTCTGACAGCCAACTTTATAAATAAGAAATATATAAAAAAAAAATTGATCAGAATCCGGAGTTTGAAACTCCGAATTCTGACATTTTACATAAAATAATAAGAAAAAAAATAAAAAGTTGGCTGTCAATATATTCCGGATTGTTATAAATTGGGAATCCCATACAATTTGCTATACTTCTGAATTTTTTTTTTATTTTTATATTTTTTTTAAAAAAAAACCTGATTTATTCTGATGAGAAGATTAGAAGAAGATGTCTCATTTGCTACAGCCAAACGACAAAAATCAAGTGGAGGTCGATCGGGATGAGCACTACCGGATTTTGTGTTGGCAATTCAATTGAATTTAATCCAAGTGTCGAAATATGATAGGTGGCAATATTACAATTATTCCTGCTCAGCCCAGTTACACTCTATATATACAGTTATACATAACATTCCATTACCATAATATATCACCCACGTGGAAAAGTAAAACAGAAACTATGCCCAAAGGAGGAGGCGGTGGTGGTGGAGGCAAAGGAGGCGGTGGTGGTGGAGCGAAAGGAGGCGGCAGTAGTGGTGCAGCGAAAGGAGGCACGTCAGCACCGTCGGCTGGCGGCGGCGGGACGATGAAGGCTCCCGGCGGAGGAGGGTCTTATATTTCCAGGCCTGGCTTTGAGAGCAATCCTCAAGGATATTTTGCTGGGTTACATGCTGCCAACAAGGGATCAAAATAATTTACTACTGATATATATAATATATATACAACTATACTTGGCTCTTTTTCATGATCGTGTGTTTTAGTTGGCACCTTTTATTTATTTATGTTTCTAGGTTTATATATATATATCAAAATTTGATACTGTGATCTTAGTGGTGTTGTCACATCGCTCTAGTTTATTCATCACGGTCACGGTATCAATCCTATTATATATACACATATATATGCTTTGTATTTCTGTGTGCAACCGTCACCTCCCAGCTATGTGATTCGGCCACTTTTAAGTTTGTTTTTTCCTACGTGTTTTGTTTACTTCTTTCATTGGACGATATTATTATATTCGACAAACGTATGATAGTGTTCAATATCTTACGGATCCGGTAATTTCAATTAATAATTTTACCAATAATTAATTAAGTTGTGGCGAACAATTAAGGAAACAAGAAGCATACAGAGAGAGCCACTACAGATTACAAATCCCACACTGTGCCACCAATTGTAGCCATTAACTCCATAGCAAGAAATAGTAATGAATATTTCCTCCGGACGTCGTCGTATCGTGGTTTGTAGTTCCATCCGATCCCCGACTTGTAGCACGCCTCCATCCTTTCCCTGCTCTTCACCATCTCTATTCTATATTTTAACATATCCAAGTTGGAATCCACAGTATTTGCATTGTCTCCTGAAAAATTAACTAAACATTATATTATTACATGTTTTAGTTTAATTTGTATTGCTATAATTTATGTATGATATATGAGTTACTGATAAATCGTAAAGCGGGCATGTAAACTCTTGTAATGGATTAACTGATACATAATTTACCTTAAAAATGATTCACCGTTAACCTAATGCTAGGGGCATTACTTGTAGCATGTTGCTTGAGTTGAATGATATGTTCAAGTTTTTAAGAAATATAAAATATATATAAATAAACAAAAGTGTATTTAACAGTTCAAATAATATTAGTTATAAGGATTTAAAAATATGAAAATAAATTTTTCCTTTAAAAAAATGGTGAAAATCGGTTCAACGGGTTTTAGGCAGTTTGATTGGTTCAATCGATTCTTGAATGATATTATCAAGTAGGACAGATGATTTTTTTTTATCCATAACGAGACCGAACCATTGGCTAGTTTTCGATCGAATCAATTGAACTGTCTGATCCAGTCCGATCCGATTTTAAAAACATGATTTCGAAAAAATTGAATAATCAGTCGAACAACTTACATCATAGTCTTTGTCATCGGTTTGATTTCCTTGACCATGAGAAGTGCAAAATTTACTCATATTAGAGTTATCCGGGGGCAATAATTGTTTGGATTGTGTAGATAAGTCGAAATGTGACTTATCCCCCTCCTCAACATGAACCACCTTCGGTGAGCCATGAATATGGGCAACCAGCCTATCATGGATGGCAGGGCCCATAATATAATCCAGCACCTCCCCAGCAAATAGGATCTATGCCCAACCCTCCGTACACTGTTCCGTCTCCATATCCACCTTCCCACTACAGTGGTAGCTACCACGGGCAGTGATGTGATACTAATGTAAGTTTGTTTCATCTGTAGAACTCTCTCGTTTTTCTAGTCTCGGTAGAATGGATCACAGGTATATTTGAACCACGGGAATAGCTCTAGTCCATTAATTTAACATATGTAACTTCCTGCTTATGTCAAAGAAAATAAATAAATAAAGTTCCTGTTTGTTTCGTTCTCTGATATTTATGACGCGCACATCGTGAAACCTTTACCGTGGGTGCTGTTGTTGGATGGTTGAAACATTCTCTTCCCAAATAGATTATCTTATTAAAATTTGTATGGAGTCTAGAGGTCTGGAGTCTGTCATCGGGAGATAAGGAGGTTTGTCCTAGGGAGATGAGGAGGTCATACATCCTGCAATTGACCTACGATCATAGTGGGAGATTTGGAGGCCTGTCCTCAAGGATGAGGAGGTCATACATCCTGTAATGACCTGCAACCACAGACACTGGTCAAAGGGCGTCGGGAGTCATCCCGACGAAGGTCCTCCGATGAGGAGGTCATACATCCTGTAATGACCTGCAACCACAGACACTGGTCAAAGGGCGTCGGGAGTCATCCCGACGAAGGTCCTCCGATGCTTAAGTCAGTCCGGGTGATCAAGAAGATATGTAGTGCAGAGAATGGGTCTGCTGAATGTGTGGTAAAAATACTTGGGTATTTATAGGAGAGCCAAGATGTTGCGTGTTGTAGTACTTGGGTAATCATGAGCAGGGATGGGTGTAGCAGGTCTTGCGTGTACGTTACCCTAACACCTGTATGCAGGGATGAGTTTTGCAGCTTTGTCAGTGCACTAATCATGAGTTATACAAGAGGGCCAAGTTGCAGAGATGACAGGTTCCCGAGCAGAGCAGAGATGACAGGTTCCCGAGCAGAGCATAGATGATAGGTTCCGAGCAGAGTAGAGATGATAGGTTCCCGAGCAGAGTAGAGATGACATAATCCCGACGACGAGGTGACCTGGTGATACCAAGACGGAAGGTTAACGGTAGCGTTTTAAGAAAAGTTCTTTCCTCGGGTCCCGAGGCGAAAATTATTAGTGGTATCAGTATCTTTGCTAAAACCTTAACTTCTCTTTGGAGCTTTTTACCACATTTCATTGCATAATGTATCGAATTATGCCTGTCATGCATGACACTAATAACACATATTGTGTGTCGAAAAGTTGCTCATATCATCCAGGACCAGAAAAACAGAGCAGCAACAATATCGGACTTCTGTCTTATACGATTTACACTACACCCCACTATGAATCTATGGACACGAGAAACAATTACCGTTGATTCAGTTTCCTACTATCCCAAAGATATGTGTATGTATGAAACGGTTGAGCTCAGGCTAGCTTATTGTGTACTTCCCTAAACAGCAGATCTATAATTATTCACGTGAACTATAATCAACAAATTTATTCTCCTTGATCAATATAAATCCATAAATTTGTTACAAACACTTCATCTCTGGACACTGGATTACAAGATACCAACTCTGCGGCAGCAAGCGGGCGTCCACGGTAGTAGTACTAATATAGGTCTTGAGTACTAACGTAGTAGCCAGTCCTCCATTTTTGGAGAAAACAACTTCATCATCTTCATCAAATTGAAAATCCAATTCAAGGGTCTCTCCGACGCCTGGCCGGACAGAACGAAGGATAAGTCGGTCACCTCCTACTTCACATCCCACCAGTATATTGTTGTGCCTAAAAAGTGATCAATCGAAGTCACTATCATCTAGCTATTCATAAAAACCAGACATCGATTTCAAATGCATAATCCATTCAAACTTTTCATTTTCTGGGAAAGGAATCCATATATTGTTTTCTTGTTTGAAAGAAAACAACTACATGGTTGACATATCAAAGCTGATGCATGCCCGGGTAATATGCAGCCTTCAACAGCTAGTCTAGTTTCATCGAAAGAGTGGGTAACCGACTTATTGAAAAATTAGTCTACTAAAGACTAATCCCTTTATAGGTAAAAGTCCCTTGATTCATGCAGGTTTTAAATGAGGTATGCATGGAAACTCATGGATCCGAGGGAGATAGACTTATATATAATAGGTTTATTTGGAGACTTATATAATAGGTTTATTTGGATTCAACTTTAATTAGCCCATGCTTCAAAAAAAGACTCATAAAAGCAAATGAATATGCTCCACCGGCTTATTGGATTCTACTTTAATTAGCTCCTGCTTCAAAAAATAGGCCCATAAAAGCAAATGACAGGATTAACATAAATAAATTAATAACGCTGTATAAAATGTCAAATCTGTGTGAAAACTATTGTTATAAACTTATGAGGATGGTGAAGTGCAGTAACACAGAAAGCCATTACTTCTAGTTACTAGTCGAGATAAATTTATCCTTAAACTCGAGAGGACAAAGAAGTCATCTTTATCTTTACTAATACGTATAATATTTGATAATTAATATTGTTACTAATGTATTAATTTTCATACTAATGCTAATCAATCAAGTATTCAAGTTGATATTCATGCATGCGTCGTCCAGCGTTTCAGAACTATTGAATGAATAATGCATGCGTCTCTTCGTATTACGTGTCACTATTTAAGTTCGACCGATTGGGATTATCGAGTAAACCACTTTGTAGTTTATTATCATTTGATCCTGGGTCTGAACTTTCATTATCAGTCTCCATTTACCAAAAATCATCAAGAATTCAATCCACATGGAAACATGTCACAGAAAAAACGGAATAAAAATTAGTCAAAGGAGGAAAAAAATTGGGATTCTATCTATCCTATCCATGAAAATAGATACTAAGAAATAAATTTCATTTAATTTTGCACAAATTGATTTTAAACGTAACATGAAAAATGTTTCATTTTGTTAACACATTCAGGTGACGGCGGCTCTGGAAGTAAAGGTAGCTTGGGTTTCTAAAAGTACTCTTATCTGAACTCCGATCGTTCCTCATAAAATTTTGATGTACAATAATATTTTAATACATATATTTATATCAATAAAACAATAAAATATCCTTCGAAGGTAAACTCTCCACTATTAACTAGCAAACGCACTCACATTTGAATATTGAAAAGACATGATTTTTCTTACTTTATATGTATAATTCATCTTTTTGTTCTGTTTTGGTACTGGACCAAAATTTCCAACAATCAGTTAAATTTTGTTATGATTTATTCTGATGAGAAGAAAATGTCTCATTTGCTACAGCCAAACGACAATAATCAAGTGGAGGTCGGGATGAGCACTACCGGATTTTCTGTTCGCAGTTCAATTGAATTTAATCCCAAGTGTCGAAATACGATGAAGGACATATATATGCATGCAGGGAACTGATAGGTGTCAATATTACAATTATCCCTGCTCAGCCCAGTTACACTCTATATATATACAATTATACATTACATTTTCTTTACGATAATAGATTATAGATCACCCACGTGGAAAAGTAAAACAGAAACTATGCCCGGAGGAAAAGGAGGCGGCGGAGGAGGAAAAGGTGGTGGTGGGGGTGGTGGAGGCAAAGGAGGTGGAGGAGGCAAAGGAGGCGGTGGTGGTGGAGCGAAAGGAGGCGGCAGTAGTGGTGGAGCGAAAGGAGGTGCGTCAGCACCGTCGGCGGGCGGCGGCGGGTCGATGAAGGCTCTCGGCGGAGAAGGGGCTTATATTTCCAGGGCTGGCTTTGAGAGCGATCCTCAAGGATATTTTGCTGGGTTACATGCTGACGAGAAGAGATCAAAATAGTTTACTAGTGTTATATATATATAATTATAGTTAGCTCTTTTTTCATGATTGTGTGTTTTAGTTCGTCCCTTTTATTTATCTAGGTTTCTAGGTTTATATATATATATATATATATAATTTGATATCGTGGACATCTATATTATCAATCGCTTAGCGATATTGTCACCGTCGTTCTAGTTTACTCATGAGGGTCATAGTATCAATCTATATATATAATATATACATATATGCTTTGTATTTATGTGGATCTTTTATGTACTTAATCTTTTATATATTAGTTACCTTGTACAACCGTCACCTTCCAGCTATGTGATTCGGCCACTTTTAAGTTTGTTTTTTCCTACGTCTTTTGTTTACTTCTTTCATTGGACAATATTATATTCGACAAACGTATGATAATGTTCAAAATCTTACAAATCCGGAAATTTCAAACTATTCCGATATTCGGTGGATTAAATAAAAATACTCATGAATGAGTCAAAACCCGAATGATATTCTCTGGAAGAGACACGTACGGGAAAGAACATTTACATATATGGTATATTCAATTAACAATTTTACCTATAATTAGTTTAAGTTGTGGCGAACAATTAAGGAAACAAGAAGTATACAGAGAGAGCCACTACAGATTACAAGTCCCACTGTGCCACTAATTATAGCCATTAATTCCATAGCAAGAAATAGTAATGAATTCCTCGGGACGTCGTCGTATCGTGGTTTGTAGTTCCATCCGACCGCCGACTTGTAGCATGCCTCCATCCTGTCCCTGCTCTTCACCATCTCTATTCTATATTTTAACCTATCCAAGTTGGAATCTACAGTATTTGCATTGTCTCCTGAAAAATTAATTAAACATTATATTAATACATGTTTTAGTTTAATTTGTATAGCTATAATTTGTCTATGATATATGAGTTATTGATTAATCGTAAAGCGACATGTAAACTATTGTAATGGATTAACTGATACTATAATTTACCTTAAAAATGACTCACCTTTAACCTAATGCTAGGGGCATTACTTGTAGCATGTTGCTTGAGTTGAATGATTATGTTCAAGTTTTTAAGAAATATAAAATATATATAAATAAACACAACTATATTTAACCGTTCAAATAATATTAGTTATAAGGATTTAAAAATATGAAATGAATTTTTCCTTTAAAAAAATGGTCAAAACCGGTTCAACAAGTTTTAGGCCAGTTTGATTAGTTCAACCGATTCTTGAATGATTTTGATTATCAAGGGACTGATGATTTCTTTTATCCATAACGAGATCGAACAATTGGCTAGTTTCGATCGAATAAATTAAATTGTCCGATCCAGTCCGATCCGATTTTAAAAATGGTTTCAAAAAAAATTGAATAACATAACGACAAACATTCAGTCGAACAACTGACATCAGAGTCTAGGTCATCGGTTTGATTTCCTCGAACGTGGGAGAGTTATCCGGGGGCAATAATTGTTTTGATTGTGTAGATAAGTCTTGTGCAAGGTTAAAAAATCTTAGTTACACCATTAAGATGAGTTATAATTTTTGATAAATCGATAAATGTATAAATTGTTTTTAAGGACAATATTACCATAAAATTAAATTTAATTAGATATACATATTTATTTACAAGGTTATTTTATCATTTTTTTTTTTCAAAAAATGTTTGTTCAAAAATTTTATTGTGATATATATCATACTCGTTGTAGTAAAATATTAGAACTATTAACTACTCTAAATATATCTCGGTAGATAACTTCCATGAATTTTACTCACTATCTCGATCTGCGTAATTCCGATAGCGGAACTTTTCTGCTTTTGATTTAGACATTTCTGTTAATTTTGTTGTTTACGATATATACATTTCCATTAAAATGAAAACATATGTCTCTTCTATTACTATACTTATTCAAAAAAAGTATACTTAATTATTTATGAAAAATCCTAATTGATCATATATTTATGTCCAATGAAATATATAATATCAATTAATATATATTTGAATACCTAATAATTCTTTTGAAAAATACTTATCTAATATATTTTCATTTAATTAGAATTTACTAACAATAGTTGGACTTAAACGTATTTATATTGGGATAAAATCTGCTTTTTAGCTTGATCATGAATCAATTGAATCCTTTACAATAACTGAGCATATACCAACTTGACATTTTAATAATTTATTAATAGTTCTTGTACTAAATTTGATTTCTCTCAAACTAAAAATGTACCGATTCAAAAAGTACCTTTTATTATCTTTTAGATATATCAGTTGATAAAAAAACGAAATAACTAGAATTCCAATCCAATAACTTTTCTTCCTTTCCTTTTTTTTTTGGCAAAACCTGTGGTGCAAACTGAAACATTTCAAAGGCTAAAAAAAGTCCTAGCTAAGCGCACGGATTGCATCATATCTGTTTAGTCAAAGAGAGTTATCACAAAATAAATAGAAAAAAAATATGATGATGATGAAGACAATTACAACAATATTAAAATTCATAAAAATAAGATCATGATCACTTTCAAAAACAGAGGAAAAAAGAATATCAATGGAAGATCAATTTCCTTGACTGAAATCTATCTCAAAACAAAAACGCGATTCGACGAATAAATCAAGAATTATGTATCTAACCATATGTAGAAAATAACTCTCACTTGTTTCCCTTTTCGGACAAAAAGGGAAATATTGTGTCTATGTAACTTACCTTCATCTCGAAAACCTTGAAATCTTGCTCGAGGAATTTGTACCCTAAGCTTGTGAAATCGAGGTATTAAAACGCAATAGGAGAGGGAACACGAAGCCGGATATCGTATCATGATTTATTTCACCAAAATAACAAGACAATAAAATTTAATTTAAATATTTAAAAATAACTATATGTATGTGTGACTAAACAAAGAATTAGATGGTATTAGTGGTGTGGTGTTATGGAACTTAATTTGACAGATATCATAGGTTTAAATAGTTGGCATGATCTGAATCTTGTAGGTCAGGAGGCATGTAGATATTTACTTAACTATTATTTATATTATATTAACACCTAATAGTTGATGGGAATCTAAGTATATACTTTTCATTTGAGTGTTGTCATATAATGAAACACATTTTCTTCCCCAAAAACTATCATATGTGTAGATTTTTATTATTTTCAAAATGTGTGTATAATCCAGAAAGGTCGTTTATACAAAGATTTAATGTGCAAACATAAAACACATATATGCATGAGATGTGATTAATTTGTTATCGTTAACTCGTGGAAGCCATTTTAAGAAACTTGTTGATACAATGACTGAAATGTGTGAACATGATTTTGATATCAAATCTCGTTTATGATTATTTTTAAAAAAAAAAAAAACAAAAAAAAAAACTAGTTTATTCCACGACACTCAAAGTGATATAGTCCTAAAAGGTCTGAATTTGAAAAACCCCACTATTTATATAAATATAATTAAAAAATTTAAAAACAATTCTCAAGTTGAATCCTTTGTCGTCGGGACGTTCGAATTAGTGAAATAAGTGAATGTGCAACTTAACGATTATGAGCAAATCGGAGCGGTAATCAAAACCGTTCTGACTTATAAAAACTGTGTAATCGGACGGTCGAATCGAGTTATCGTTTATTAATAAATATTAATATAGTATAATGAATAACGTGTTTTAAATTTTTAAAAATCTTAAAAATATAGATAATCAGATAAAAATATATTTATTTGCTCAAATTCTTCATATATAACAATGATTTTTTCATAAAAAAAAAAAAAAAATTGAATCGGTTAGTTTGTTCGGTTCAACCTGTTTTTGATCGATAAAACGATTTTTTTACTTGTTTCGGACCGGATCACGAAGAACCGGTCGGTCCAATCTGGTTTCGCAAACACCTATGATGAGTTTATTTTTCATATCCAAACGTTCAACATAGTCAAATATGTTGCATACTTGTACCGAGCTTCCCTTAACGCTGAACCTGAGATATTATCCAGTGTACACCCAATGGACAATGATGACATCCCATTCAACTTTAAGGCATTAAGATATCTTGTGTAGGTGTCAAAAAACCTTTGAGTTAAGGTCAATTTCATGTTATATAGAAAATAGAAAAAAATATCATATAATTTTATTATTCTCAATATACATTCTTTGTGGTAAAATATATGATACATGTACACATTGTTAGGTTGGAGACGTGTTACAACTGCTAACTAATATTCCTAAAAGAAAACGTAACAAGTGGCAATAATATAGTCTTGTGTGCTATTTAATATGCAATTGAACAAATAGAGTGTGCCACGACAATATTTTCCTGATACATGGGACATGCGAAGCAAGATTGCTAAATGATTTACCTTGCCACGTGGATGTTTCAGTTACTTAAAAAATGGAAAATTACTCTCATGAGTTGAATATCATTAATCATTTAACGATATATGATTGTTCTTCCACGAACCTAACATTATATTATAATTATATTACACTATATTATAGTGATGCCCCCGAGAGCACCTCGGGACCCGAGGACCGAGCACTACGGCGTCAGTCTTACCTACGTCGTCAGAGGAGAGAGCAATCAAGCGACACGTATGGAGCTTGAGCTCGGGATTTTTTACCGAGGCCTTGCCAAACGCTCGGGAATCGCCCGAGCTCCTTCGTTATGGAGAGAAGCTTGTGACCTGAGGAGACTACCTAAGTTCGGGGCCTCTCCCGAGGACCCTAACCCGATGTGTTAAAGCACTCCCGCGAAAGGCGGAGAACGTGGGCCGGATTATGCGGGAAACGTGCGCACGACCTCACCCACGTCTTGACAGAACGTGCAAGCAAACCGATTCATCTGCCTAGCCCCTCTATAAATACCCCCAGGTTCCACCAAGGTGGCACAAATACTGGCAGGTCAACCTGCTCCATCACCGCCACCTAATCTCGATCAGCAAGCCGAGGAGATTAGGAGGATGCGTGAAGAGTTAGAAGCTCGGCAAGCCGAGGAGATGAGAAGGATGCGTGAGGAGTTGGAGAGTCAGCGAGCCGAAGAGATGAGGAGGATGTATGAGGAATTGGAGAATCTGAGGAAGGAGAAGAGCTCGGCACCGCCTCCCCCGCCTGCTCGGGAGGTACCATTCTCTGATGAGGTGTTGGAGGCCGATTTGCCTCAACATTTCAAATATCACAATGTAGGGGAGTACGACGGGATGGGAGATCCCGAGGAGCATCTATCCCGGTTTGAAAACGCCGCGCTTCTTCACCGATATTCCGATCCAATCAAATGCAGAATCGTTTTGACTACCCTTGTCCGAGCAGCCCAGCAATGGTTCAATCTCCTGCCGGCAGGGAGTATAAAATGCTTTCGGGATTTCAGTCAAGCGTTCCTCCATCAGTTTGCCAGTAGTAAGAAACAGCCCCTGACCACCTTGAACCTGTTTACAGTGAAGCAGAGAGAGCATGAGACTCTTCGAGAGTATATCCGGCGCTTCAATGGGACCATCATCGAAGTGTCATCTGCTACGCCCGACCTCCTGATCGGGGCGTTCACCCAGGGGTTGAGGGGTGGTGATTTCTAAGTCACTGGTCAAGAAGCCCCCTAAGACTTTTGATGAACTTCTGACCAAGGCAGAGAAGTATGTTAATGTGGGGGAGATACAGTCCTCGAGAAAGATCGAACAAAGGCCGCCACCTCGGGCTGGGCGGGATGCTCGGGTGGAGAGACCTCAGCTGAGGCCGGTTAGACAGGAGCCCCCTTGCTGTTGGGGGAGTTTACTGCTCGAACACTTTTGAAAGTGAGCAAAGCTGGGGCTCTGGAAGTTTGTGATGAGAGGAAGGTCGTCCAACGTCCTCGGGGTAGTGACGGGGCCCCGAGGAATCCAAAGTCAGATAAATTTTGCGATTTCCACAGGGACTATGGTCACACTACTGCGGAATGTCGGGTATGGGACCAGGAGTTGGAGCGAATCTTGCAGCACAACCCCGACGTGCGCGCAGCATTGGTGGCTGACAAGCCACGTCGGTGGGAGAAGAGGCCTCGTCGGGAGGACGATAGGCAACTTAGTAGTAGGGCCCCAGGTCAGGATAGAACACCTCGGGGACAGGGTCAGCAACCTAACCAAGGAGAGCGAAGGACGCCTCAGCCCCGAGGGTTTATTAACATGATTTCGAGGGGACCTACTGATGGGGACTCCAACAGGGCGAGGAAGACGAGACTTAGGAGGATGTAAGCCATGGAGGTCGGGAATAGGCGCTCGGGACCTATCATCTCCTTCGGCCACGAGGACATGCATCTGGATGTGGAATCGCACAATGATACATTGGTTATCAGGGCTATGATTGCAAATTATGAAGTGGCCCGTGTCTTTGTGGATTCAGGGAGTTCGGTCAACGTGTTCTTTAAGAGTGCCGTGGACCAGATGGATCTCGGGGAATATCGCATGGAACCGGTGAACACGCCTTTGTATGGATTTACTGGGGATTCGCCTTCTTTTTATAACGTCATTCTTGGAAGGCCAGCCATGGCGGAGTTCTCGGCAGTGGCCTTGGATTTGCACCAAAAGATTAAGTTTCCGGTAGGAGATTCTGTGGGAGAGGTCCTCGGGGATCGCAAGGTGGCAAGAAAATGTTATGTAGAGGAGGTAAGAGTTGAACAAAAGGCGGCTAAGTCTCAAGCTCAGGACTATCCTAGGGCTCGGGAAGACAGATGTGTAAACTTGGTCGAGGAAGATCTTCAGTTGACCACGGAAGATGAGGAAGAAGAGGTGGTCCTCGTCCCTCCTTCTGGTATGGTTAAAATTGCTAAATCTCTTCCCGAGGAGGTGCGGGGGCAGTTGGTTCAGTGTCTGGAGAGAAACAGAGATATATTCGCTTGGTCCCCGTCCGATCTGAAAGGGGTAAAGCGTGAGGTGATGGAGCATAGGTTGAATGTCTCCTCGGGTTCTCGACCTGTTATTCAGAAGAGGAGGCACTTCGGGCCCGAGAAAGACGCAGTGATAAGGAGTCAGGTCGAGGACCTATTGCAAGCGGGCCACGTCAAAGAGGTACATTTCCCAACCTGGTTATCCAACGTCGTGCTCGTGCCGAAAGCCACAGGGAAGTGGAGGATGTGTGTAGATTTTCGAGATCTAAACAAAGCTTGTCCCAAGGATTGTTATCCTCTCCAGAGGATCGATCAACTTGTCGATTCCACCTCGGGTCACGAGTTGCTCAGCTTCCTGGACGCTTATCAGGGTTATCACCAGATACCATTGGCCGAGGAGGATCTGCGAAAGGTCAGTTTTATTACAGCAGATGGAACGTTCTGCTATGTGGTTATGCCTTTCGGGCTTAAGAACGCAGGGGCAACGTACCAACGACTGATGGATAAGGTGTTCAAAGAGCAGATCGGGAGAAACGTCGAGGTCTACGTCGACGATATTTTGATTAAGTCTCGGAAAGAAGAGTGCTTCATATCTGACGTCGAGGAGACTTTCCGCACTCTGCGGAATTATCAAGTCAAGCTTAACCCGAGTAAATGCTTATTTGGAGCTCGGACAGGAAAGTTTCTGGGCTATATGGTGACTCGTCGGGGAATTAAAGCTAATCCCGAGAATGTGCGAGCTCTCGCTTCTATGTGCTCGCCCCGGAATGTTCAGGAGGTTCAGAGGTTGACGGGGAGAATTGCTGCTCTCTCCCGATTTATTTCTAGGTCGGCTGACCGAAGCCTTACTTTCTTCAAGATACTTCGCCGAGCTAAACAGTTCGAATGGAATGAACATAGTGAAAGGACGTTTCAGGAGTTGAAAGAATATCTGAAATGCTTGCCCGTCCTGAATAAACCCAAGCTCGGGGAGCCATTATTTGTTTATCTCGCCGTTACTCCACAAGCAGCAAGCTCGGTATTAGTTCGGGAGGAAAAACAGGTACACCAACCTGTATACTTCGTGAGCCATGCTCTAAAAGGCGCTGAGCTAAATTATACTACGCAGGAGAAGTTGGCTCTGGCCTTGGTTATCACAGCTCGACGCCTTAGGCCATATTTCTTATCTCACCCGATCACAGTGCTTACTAACAGCGCGCTCGGACAAATTGTCTCTCATCCCGATGCTTCTGGAAGGCTTGTTAAATGGGTTATCGAGCTTAGTGAGTATGATATTCAGTTTAAACCTCGGGCATCCATCAAAGCGCAGGCTTTAGTAGATTTCTTGGCAGAAATGATACACCTCGAGCAGGAGGAAAGGTGGAGAGTGTATGTTGATGGGTCTTCTTGCGCCTCGGGAAGCTGTCGGGGTAGTTATGGTATCCCCCTGGGGGAAGAAACAAGCTTGGCGATTACTCTTGATTTCAAAGCCTCCAACAATGAAGCTGAGTATGAGGCCTTGCTCATCGGACTCCGAGCCACAAAAAACATGGGAATAGCTCGGGTCCTTCTTTATTCTGATTCACAGTTGGTAATTCAGCAAAGCAACGGGAAGTTTGATATCAATAATGAAAAGATGGTGAAGTACGCGGAGGCATTGAATAAAATGACATAAGCCTTTCTCCGAGGTGATTCTGGAACAAGTACCTCGGGAAAACAATGAAAAAGCAGACAAGCTCGCAAAGATGGCTAGCTCCCTTGCTCCATCCTCGGGTCAGGAAATACAGGGGAAAGAGCTAGTATCGTTAATATATCAGGTCGGGCAGAATCAAGGAGGAGTACCTGCTTCAGATTGGCGACACGACATCTTGGAATATATCTTGCGAAGAGTGGTACCCGACGACCCACGTCGAGCTAGGGAACTTAGGCGCCAAGCCTCACGCTTTGTTATTTTGAACGATAAGTTATACAAGAGGTCTTTTTCCCGACCTCTGCTGAAGTGCCTGGGGCCCGACGAGGCCAAATATGTCCTGAGGGAGATTCACGAGGGATGCTGCGGAAATCACCTCGGCGCCATAGCTCTGGCTCGAAAGGCTACACTTGCAGGATTCTTTTGGCCTACTATGCAACAAGATTCTACTGCTCTTGTCCGATCTTTTCGGGGCTGTCAGAAGCATGCCAATCTTCAAAAGCAGCCCGCCGAGCCTTTGAAAACTATCATCTCCTCGTGCCCGTTTGATCAATGGGGCATGGATATTGTGGGACCTTTCCCACTAGCCAAAGGACAGAGGAAATTCTTGTTGGTTGCTGTGGATTACTTCTCTAAATGAGTCGAGGCCGAGCCCTTGACAAAGATATCTGAGGCTGAGGTGTTGAATTTTCTATGGAAGAACATCGTCTGTCGTTTCGGGATATCTCGGCGACTTATCTCTGATAATGAAAGACAATTCTGCGGAGCTAGAGTTCGGGCGTGGTGTCAGGAATTGAAAATCGAGCAAGTCTTCACCTCGGTCGCCTACCCGCAGAGCAATGGACAGGTCGAAGTCACGAACCGGACCATCGTGCAAGCTCTTAAAGCACGACTAGAATCTGCTCGGGGAAGATGGGCGGATGAATTGCCCAGTGTTCTCTGGGCTTATCGAACGACCACCCGAGCTGCTACAGGTGAGACACCTTTCTCCATGGTATATGGCACGGAGGCGTTGCTACCCGCCGAGATCGGACAAGATAGTATTCGGGTCATAGAGTACGCCGAAGATAATGACGAGATAAGGGGCCTCGAGCTGGACTTTCTAGAGGAAAAAAGAGCTCGAGCGGCAGTGCGCTTAGCAGCTTATCAAAGGAGAATGGAGCAGTCCTATAACAAGAGAGTCCGACCTCGGAAATATGAGCTGGGAGACCTCGTCTGGAGGAAGATACAATATCAAGGTGACAGGGGGAAACTGGATCCAAAGTATGAAGGACCATACAAGGTGTTCGGGAAAGCAGGAATCGTCGCTTATTATCTGGAGGATGCGCATGGGAAGCGAGGACGTCGGCCGTGGAATATTATTCATCTTCGGAAGTACTATGCCTAGGTTTTCCTTTTGATACATGTAACTATCTTTGGCTCAGCTACTATCTGTAATAGTTATTCTGTGGAATAAAAGATTTTTCCTCTCAACTCATGGTGTCAAGTATCGAGCTCCTCGGGTGACGACCCGAGCTGAGCACATAAGCCCGACCAACTCGGCACATAAGCCCAGTTCCCCACTGGCAAACTCGCATAGCTCTTCTACGCAAACACATAAGCCCGACCAGCTCGGCACATAAGCTCAGTTCCGCACTGGCAAACTCGCGTAGCTCTTCTATGCAAACACATAAGCCCGACCAGCTCAGCACATAAGCCCAGTTCCGCACTGGAAAACTCATGTAGCTCTTCTACGCAAACACATAAGCCCGACCAGCTCGGCACATAAGCCCAGTTCTGCACTGACAAACTCGTGTAGCTCTTCTACGCAAACACATAAGCCCGACCTGCTCGGCACATAAACCCAGTTCCGCACTGGCAAACTCGCGTAACTTCTTTACACAAACAAAAACCCGACCAGCTCAGCACTCATGATCATTTACAGGAAGCCTCACACAAATGGGAAGAACTCGCCCGAAGCTTAGTGAACGGACGAAAGCTTCGCCTAAGCTCAGGTTCTCGCCTCTTTATAATCATGGCCTCAAAACCAACACTTGGCAATTTTTGTTCACTAACAAGAGTTCGGATTATGCGCACAAGAACTCGATTTACTCCGTATCATTGTGAGCTCGAGGTGCCTTAGTCGATGAATAGCTCGAATCACGCTGCTCGGTTATTAGTTCAAATTACTTTTGTTCGATTAATAGCTCGGGTTACATTATTTGATTCTAAGCTCAGATTGCCTCGGTCGATTGCGCATGATTATTCAACACTTGATTGATTTTAACCACGGCCCCTCGCGTCGGGACCTCATATTTTAAGGTGTCGTCGGGACATCTCGCCTCACGCTCAAGAAAGAAATACGAAAGGGAAGAACTCAACAAACAACTTGCATTTCATTTAATATGACAAATAATGTGGAGTACAACAAAAGGGAAAACTAAGAAGGGGGGAGCTCGAGGGAGTGGCATCGGAACCATCTCCTCCCTCTTCTTCATCCTCATCCTCCTCCTCTTCCTGGACCTCCTCTTCATCAGGCATCTCGGCGATGGCCTATTGCACATTAAGGAAGGAGGCTGGATGTTCTTCTTCGGGATAACCATTGGCCCTCCATTGGGCCACGCAGCCGAAGAAGCCGTTCTTGAAGAAACCCCCAGCTTTCTTCCCTAGAAGGGTGTCAAACTCGGGAGACTTCAAGAACTCCTCCTTTCCCTAGAGCTTCAGGCGCTCGGCCTCCAGCGTCGCCCGAGCCTTAACCTCCTCAAGCTCGGCTTCCAGCATTTCCCGAGCCGCCTTCTCGGCTTCATGTGCCTCCCTCTCGACCAGCAGCTGGGCCTCTAACGCCTCCCTCTGGGTCTTCTCCGCCTCCTTCTCCCGAGATCGAAGAGTCTCCAACTCCTCGAGTCGGGCGAGCACCTCGGCGTGCTGACCCATGGCCTTGTCAAATTGGTCGCGGGAGGCGTTCATTTTTTGATGGGCCTTGGTGAGGCGCTTCACCATTTCACCTCCCCATGCCACGACCTATGCCGGGATAAGAGGACCATATTAACAGTGTTAAGACAAGAAGGGAAGCTAGAGCTCGGGAAAGGAAAACATACCGCTGCCGCGTGGGACGAGAAGTGACCCACCACATCCGCATTGTGGGCCTTCCTCAATACTCTGACATCCCGATCCGGGGCCATATTGCAAATATATCTAGTGGCCGCAACCGGACATGGGGACTCGATCAACGAGTCCTTAGAAGGGTCAAAAGGAGGGGGTTGCTCGAGCCCCTTCCCCGAGGACGGGCCCCCAACAGTAGCAGTGACAGGAGGCACGTCGAGAGCTTCCTCGGATACAGACGTCGGAGGCGTCGGTGCCAGTTTTCGCTGGGAGGCCTCCTCGGTTCGGACCCCCGACGTTGAAGCGCCTGCTTTCTTACGCTTCTCCCCCCGAGCCTCCTTCTCGGCCTCGGAAGGGGCCTTCCTCTTCTTGGTTGTCTTCTTGGGGGTCGCCATGACCGCCTCCTGCATCGCCTTTACTAGCTCTGCTTTGCCCATTCGATCGTCTGCATTAAAAGAAAGAAAACAGAGGTTAGTTCGGGCAA
>KQ993804.1:165942-295292 GCA_001598015.1 Dorcoceras hygrometricum | reverse complement strand
TTTCCCCCTTTTCCAATATCATGGTATTCACACACTACTGTAATACCGATGTTAACATATCTACTCTTATTTGGTTCTGGATTCTGTTTATATGGCATTGTCAAAGTCATTTTCGAAGCCTTCTTCGTAGGAACTTGTAATGTGCTTCCAATCCCAACATGTACGTGGAGTGTATTTACATAAAAAAAACTTGAGCATAGAACTGATGTACCCGGGCTGTTGCAACGATGTAAAAATGCAGTTTGTGCGGTGCTAATTTCTTTGATTTAATTGAAGCCTTACTCATGAACAGCGTGGCATTATGAGCTGAAATGAAAAAAACAAGACTTGGCAGTGTAGTAGTGGTAAATAGTTTTTGAGAGGGGATCACGTGCATGCAGTTTAGGTGTACATATCATTTTTAGAGGAAGTATACACAAATTTTCATTCACTAAACAAGAATTTGGGGTGGTTGAAGGAGTGGACAAACTTGTAGAAAATTGTACGACTGAGGCAAGTAATTATTAGTTACATGACTTTAATATTAATAAGTAGTAATTAATCACAGAGGGGTTCCAATTCTGCAGCAATCCTGTGACAAAGAGAACTCCTGCTTCTGATGAGTTTTGAAAGAAGAATATGAATTAGCTTCTCTTGATTTGGGAACGAAGCTCATTAGTACAGAGAGTCATGTTGAGCGTTTTTAATAAATTTTGTAAACCAATAACTATCATGACAACTATCATGTTGGACAACAAAAGATTATCCCTCCACATATAGGTATGTCTTGTCTACGTCGAATGTGTTAAGTCTTCGTATGCTATGCTTACATTATCGTTTCAGATTGGAAGTGTGCTCAGAAGTTGCACCGTGACACAACGAGCGTGACATCATCATCGTGTTATTACCCCTCACACCCAGGCCACAATGGTGTATTTCGTATCTTGTCTTTTCCATTTGTTTTGTGAAAACTTATATGTGAGTAGAAACATGTTGTGTTACATTTTTCCGATAGTCATGCGTACTTGTCTTTGAAACCCTGTAACTGCTTTTACCATATACCATGTATGTTAGTGGCTGAAATTTGACAGTAAAGTTAATGTACTAATATGTATGTGTAATATCCAAAGGCTTAAGGTATGCTTCCTTTCATTGTTCAGTACAAATGTTAAAGAAATTGGTTTTGTGATATGTTTTGATGATATGTCTCTGAATAACAATAAATTTTTTATGATAATGTGGTGCATATCAGTCGAAATCGTATGTAGTCTTTATTGGACGAGAACCCGGTGTGTACGACAAATGGTCTGAAACTAGCAAACAAGTATCTGGTTTCCGTGGAGCATGTTATAAAGGGTATGAAACCAATAAAGAATCAGAAGAAGCTTTTTGTTCATTCGTGGAAGAACCGGATGCGACAAGTTTCCGGGAAAAATGTAACTGTGGAAAATCAGGTATGGCTTCTACATCAAGACCCCATCGATCAAAGAATTCACAAAAGTTGATAAAGGTCTTACGAGATTTAGCAGTTGAGATTCACAACCATGCTGCCAGAATGTAGAAGGTAGTAAAGGAGATAGAGAAATACTTGATGATATGCAAGTTAGTGATGAAGAGTAGAATGCGGAGAGAAGTTTGTGTTTTAGTGCAATGTTTTGAGTTGTAATGATCTATTCACGACACAATGTATTATTTATAACTGCACGCTGATGTTGTAACTGTTTGTGTCGGTGAGAAATGGATTTGTGTTAATCCCTAACATGTTGGTATTAATTAGAAAAAATATGTAGTTCATCCAGAGTAGGATAACTGTACTCAGCCATCTGTTTGACAAGTGAATATTACATCCATCTGCATTTAACTAGGCAGTAATCTGTCATTGTTCATCTATGCATATTCAGGAGATGCAGTATCACACAGTAAACGAGCTACAGGTACACAACAGAATGTGCAACAGTTATTTTCTTAACACTTTAGTTTGAACTGTGCAGTAAAATCGCATTACATTTTTATATACAGTACACTGTTATGCACAAGTAGTGTATAGTTATAAATGAGGGCTGTTGTTGTTGCAGGTTTATCTTAATGAGGTACAGCTCCTTTATTTTGCAGCATAATCAGACATGATTGATTGACCTCTATTTATTACCAGTTGGTGGTAACAAGTTAGCCCTCCCAGCAGTTTAAATAGCCTTGCAATAGGCTGTTTTTGGAACCCACGGTTCTGGTTTTTATTTTTGATAAATTGTATCTTCAACAGGTTCATTCAAATGTCTGTGGCTTCGAAAAGGGATTCCGAAGAAACCGTTACAAGCAAATATGTTGTCCCTCTAATTGATTTGTCCTCCGACGACGAGGAACGGCACAACGTTGAAGCAAAGTCGTGTGGTGGAAAGAACAAGTTGGGAACAATGGCTGTGCATTCAACAGTGCACATGCAGAATGCAAAGAGGATGAAGTTCTCCGATGACACCAAAAATCCTTTGAAGACAACAGAAATGGAAATCCTTACTGGCAAGGTCAACAACGTTGACGGATGAAAGAGGTGTGGACAATCAGATGTCATTATAATCGGCATCTCAGATGATTCTTCCGGCTAAGATTGTTGTTGCAACATTCCAGGGAAGGTATTCTGTATCAGTTGTAATTTTGGTCATGTGAATCATATGTAAAAGTGTCATTTTGTGAAGCATGGGTTAGGAACATAGTTATTGTGTAGCAATGGTGTTTCTGTGAACCGTATGTGAAACCTGTGCAGTGAAATGTGATGTTCTAATCAAATGTAACATGTACTGTTTTAAGGAAATGGAATGTGTCAAATGTTTTAAGCCATTGTGTTCCTTTGTCACTTGTTTTTATCAGTTTCTGTTAACTCAAAATTTTTTAAAATGAAGGAAGTACTGATCTTCACCATTTATAATTTGTACTAAGTTCACCAAAATGTACATCAATCCCAAAGTTTCGGTCCCTATTTCCCTTTTAAATCATTGAAAATAAGTTTGAGATTATTTCAATTACATACTCGTCAAAGGTTTCCCAGAATCAGAAGTTAGATACATCTTCATTAATTATCATTGAGTAACTTGAAACCAAACAAATACAGGTTGATACGGTGACCCCACAAGCAAGAGTTGTAATTTTATACACAAATGAGGTTGCTCAGCAGGAATTTTAGCTACAAAACCAACTTCTATATATGGCTGCACAAGTAAACTCGACATTCTGTTTCACTGTAATGCAAAAAACAGACAATCATCTGAAATCAGATGAAGGAAAACACATAAGGCTCACAGATTGTAATCCTACGTAAGAACAACACCAAATCAGCAGACAAACAATACAACTTCCAACCCACATGAATTTCTGTTGTTTAAAACGGCCAACAGCTGGTTTTTATGGTATAACTTTGTCCAGAATCCGAAGCCTGAAAAGAAGAAATTACGATGGATCAAACAAACAACTCAACAAAACTATGCTACGTAGGTAAGTTCAACCAGAATTTTGTACAAAAATTAAATACACAAAACACATTACAGGGTACTATGAAGGCCAATATATCAGTACGTTCTGCTATATCAGGCAGCAATAAGCAGAATGAGATAGGCTCTTAGAACAGCTGAGAAGGAGTGAAAAGTGAAACGAGACTCAACGCTGATTGATAGTTTCATTTCAATTACAGTATTGCATTGTATAACTTACAGTATGATATTGCATAAGTTAGATAAATCAGCAAAATGTAGAATTGCATAAATAAGATTACACAGCAATACAAAGGTCAACAAAAACATTTATCAGTATAACAGCGATGCATTAATACACTGTAGCAATTTCTTCTTCCAGCTCTGTCATTACAATAAAACGGTAACTACCAGATGCCTTTAACTACATTGCAACTATTTCTACGAGAACATAAACTCAGAACCAACATAACGCAAACTCAGATTCAAGCTTCCTCAATTGCAAGGGATGAACGCAAACTCAGAACGGCTGTCCTCCAGAAAATAATAATTGGATGCATCAGACACTAATATAAGCAACAGTCTAATACAGTATTGCATTGTATAACTTACAGTATGATATTGCATAAGTTAGATAAATCAGCAAAATGTAGAATTGCATAAATAAGATAACACAGCATACATAGTACAAAAACATTCTTGTTATCCGGAACTTTAAAAAATATTTAACTATAAACTGCCCACACTATCAACATAGCTGGTTAATGTTGCACCAATTACAATAATTAACATATAGTACTCCAGAAACATAGGCATCAGGCACTAGTTTGTGATATTCAATCACCACGAACCAAAGTTAGTTTCCCTTTGTCATTTAAACGCTTAAATAAGGACAAGTTGTTGTGGTTGTTGAATAAACAATTGCGCTGCAATAACCTGTTCCTCATCAGATAGATCATTCATCTCTCGCAATGCTTCCAGAACCACGTCCTGTGTAGTTGATAAATTGTCTGGAACTGCAAGTTGCTTCACCAAATCGTTCGTTGTGGCTTTGGTTATATTTGCAAGGTTGTTGATGGCTGCGACTATAGCCTCATCCACCTCGTTCACTTGCTTCCTTTTATGCTTCTTCGAAGTTGTTGCAACATTCGGTTTAGATGAGGGTGTATGTGTTTCTGAGATTGAATCATCCTCACCATGGGATATATTAAATGCGAAAGCATCGGCAAACTGGATTTCATCAGGTACATCATCATGGAGTTTGAGAACATCTTTCAAAGCATTCTCAAAAATCTGGGAGTGCTCGCCCGTTGCACGATCGTTTCCAAAGATCTCGCACCAATCAGGAAAATGCGTCCATTGCTTGTGTCGCATGCTTCAGAAGCTAGAGTCCGCCTGCGTTTACAACATTCAATTACAAATTGCATAGTGAGAGACAATTGTAAATGTGAGGTCAGATTAACCTTGAGATTGTTTCCCATGTCTCGTCAGTTGCTTCAACAGTATTGTCGGTATCATTCCACCCCACACCGCTTTTGCCCAATAATGTAACTAATGTACCATAAGTTTTCTTCCAGACATGCACCTTAGAGTTGATGTGCGGATTTTCACGTAAATCAGTACCAGGAATGGCTGCATGCATTGTCGACTCCAACAAAGTTAAATACCCGGCTTTAAATCAATTCTCGCTTTTCCATCCCTTTGTTACAACATCTTTTAGTGCTGCAATGAGTACGTCCTTTTCTCGTGCAGACCATGTTCGCCGTGTCTTGTCCACTTTTTTCATTCGACCTATTGCACTCCCACAGGTGTCTCCGCTTTCCATCTCGAAGTTTGTCTGCAAATTCAGAACACCTGAAAAGCAAGTCAACTACGCTGTTACATATCAGTGTAAATGAGTGTGCTGAACATATTCAGGTATGTAAGCAAGTCTGCTTCGTAACAATTGAATCATAAACAAACTTAATTGCATTCCAAACATAAAGGCGCAACATATAATTCAACGTTCACACATATTCTCATTCCGAAGACATTTATTTAAACATAAAAAATGCAATGTAACATGTTACAACTGAATATATTTAATTATTCACGTTCCACATCGATAAAGCCAACTCGTCTCTCCAACAATCCCATCACACGGACGCCTCCAAAGTGCATATGAAATCATGCCCTGTTTCTTGAGACGGGCTGTAAACATCTTCACCAACTTCTTCCATGGGATCTTCCGACATTTGCGATCTGATAAAATTATGTAATAAGATGCACGCTAGTATTATTTGGTTTTGAACTCGCAAAGGGTAGAAAGATGGACTTCGAAGAATGGCCCATCTTTTTTTAAGCAAACCAAATGCTCTTTCAATTGTGTTCCTAGCCTGTGCATGTCTCCAGTTGAATAATTCCTTATGATCTTGTGGTCCACATGCGATTCCCCCATGCATCTCTATGATATCGTACTCGTCTGTATGGCGTCAAGAAACCCTCTACATTTTCATAGTCATTATCACATAAGTAGTAGCAACATGCAAGCAGAAAAGAATAATCACAACATAAAAAAATTTGCGTGAAGGTATGATATGTGGTTTTGTTGCAAAACCACAATTGACCTGTTTCTAAGAAAATATCAAACTTCTTGGAACTTTGAAAGAATATTCCCGAGTCAATGCATCTCTTAGAACCCTTGCATCAGCTGTGGAACCCTCCCACCCAGTGAGCGCGTAAATGAAGTTCATATTACGGTCACATACCCCTAAAACATTCACTGCGATTGCTCTTTTTCTTGTTTCATATCTTGCTTTGTCTTGGACGGGTACATGTATAGCAATATGTGTTCCATCAATTGCACCTAAACAACTCTGCAATGAAGAAAGATTTTAATAGAGTGCTTATGATACGCCATATTTCGACAGCACACGACGAGGGTCCTATGTAATTCAAATCGCAGACTATGATGTAAAGAAAGTAATTACCTCGAACCACTGCCACTTATCGTGCCCACAAGGTTCATCCCCAGGAGTCGGCTTCACAAGAAGGATATGATGTAGTTTCAGTAGGGACCACAGCACTTTGTGAAAATGTGCACTGACTGTTTGACCACTACGTATGTAATCGTGGCCTACGACTCGGTTTTTTTTATGGTGGGCTAGAATTGACAAAAACATGGCTACCTTCTCATCAACCGAGACATATCTAGAATCTACTTGTCCTCCTACATTTCTTAAAATGTAGCACAATCTTCCGAATGCATTGCGATTCATACGCAAAGTTCACAACACAATGACCATCTCGTGCTTCAATAATTCTTTGCATATGACTCAATTGAGCTGGAACTCTGCGGATCATACTGTACGATCCACTTGTTGTTCGAGGGAGACGTCGTGTCTTCGGAACACTTCTCGTACGTTGTCGTATCAAAAGCAATACCAACAAAAAATTTCAACACAACATTTGATGTACGAGCAGAAGAATAACAATGCTTTTATGTTTACTATCCATCGCTCTTACACAATTGGAAAACAACAGAAAAAATAAGGTTGAGTACGTAAATTACGTTACAAAGGAATTATAGGAATGGACAAGTAATATCACATAGTTAGCCAGTAGTTGAAATTAAAGGGTCAGTTGAATACAAATAATATTTAAAGAAACAGTTTTCCAAAATTAAGTTTTCTGTCTAAGCAACACATTTCAAATGTTTGGGATGTAGTCTCCATTTCACTATGGTTAATGATTTTACTAACTTTTATCATACTCAATTGAGATGTCAAGACAAAGAATCGCAGTTATATTTAGTAATAACTTACGCCTTATCTAAGCACTAACATCCCAAAGTTTCGTATGTAGTGTCGAAGCAATGAAAACAAATTTCAGGGATGAACTCCAAATACTCAAATATCTTCCCTTCGAAAATTACAAGTGTAATTACGAAAATGTAACAGATTCATGCACTTCTTATATCAAGTCGTGCAGCTTGAACAGAAAAGTTGCAAGAGTTATTCACAACAGCCTAACACTACAGATTGACAAGCTGAGATGTGAAGTAAATTTTGTGACTCTGGAATTAACTTCCCAAAGTGACAAATTTCAGTGTCTTCAAAGTGAAATTCCAAAATTTGAGAGACAGTATACAAAACCGTAAAAACATAAAATCGAAATTCGCACGCACTCCTCCTACGTAGACTGTCAACAAAAGATTTCTCAGAACAAGGAGATATCCAGCGTCGGCAACGAAAAAAATAAAATCGATAAATACCTGCGACGGCAAGAAAAGTGCTTCTCACGATTCTTCAACAGCAGCTCACAATTGCTGCTCCAACGCGAATCTGCGACAGCTTTAGCCAGAGAGAAATTGAAGACCTTTCTTTGTCGATAGATCTGACTGTGAACAAGGGTTAGTCGGGATAAATTGGTAATGTTTCGCTATTTCTTTGTAATCAACGTAATCGGACAACTAAACCTACCTGAAATGAAAGGATAGCCAATCACGTGGTAACAGACAGAAATCTGCACAATCATGCATTCACGGATTCAAAGAAAATTGGCAACAAACGAACCAAACGGCGGATAGATTGTCAATCACAGGTTAATCAGGGCTACCAAACGCAGCCTAAAACTATAAGAAAAAATATCTGAACCTAATTAGAGTGAAATATCTTGTACAAAATTCAGAGTAAAAGACGGATAAAGGAATGACAATGAATAGAGAGATATTCTTTATTGTAGAATAATAACCTGTAAGAATCTAATCATATAAATGAAGTTATAAAGTTATATTTAAAGAAGTTAGTGATATAATATAGCAATAAATAATAGATTTTGACTTTTTCGTTAACTTTATCTGATTCAACTATTCAATACTAAAAATATAATTAATATAGTTGAAATATTATTATGTTTTTAAAAAATCATGAATTATTAAATGATAAATATAAACTATCACAAAATACATAAAAATATTGTTACGTTAAATATGTACAGAGTGATGTTAGTATTGGATGGATGAATTTCTTTAAACCTCTCGTGCATCAAACTGCTGCATTTCATTTGTTTGTCTAAGTGGATAATAAAAAAAATTATGTCATATCTTAACGGGCAAATCTATATATGCTACATCACTTTATCTATTTGTCTAAGTGGACCATAAAAAAATTATATTAAATTGAATGGGTAACACTATCTATATTAGAGATAGGATCAATGAACGGAAAATGAAAACGCTCTAGATATCAGATACGTCATACGTTTGACACATATCTTCTTTGATTTCGAGGACCAATGACCCGTCACTAATGCAGATAATAAGCAAATTATGTGCTGGCAGGAAATAAATTTTCCAGTATAATTTTTCATGATAGTACAACAACGACTTCCTAGTAGATATGAGCCACGGTGTCATTACAAGGTTTCTAGCGGTGCTCTAATTCTAGGCCCATTACTATCCAGCTAACTCTGGGGCCCAACTAAACATTCGCTAAATTGAACAACTAATTGGGCCCACCCAAAACGTTCCATAAAATGGCAGACAATTCGAGATACGAGAATTGAATTAAATTTAATTGTGAATTTGAATTCGACACAGCTGAGTTGCAAAGGAATTAAATTAGGTTGCGTTGAAGAATTTAATTTTTTTTGTTGTTTAATATCAAGAAGAAAGTTAAACGAATTCTTTTTAGTTCTTGAACTCGATATATGTATAATATATAGATCATGAACTCGATACTCAATGATACAATAAAAAGATTACAGAGCATCAATCAATCTCGAAGATAAAAGAGTAATTATTTTTTAATTATTACAAACTATCTAACGTTATAAATTCTATAATATAAGTAAATTTCAATTTTAGGTCTGCAATTTTTGTTATTGTGCCGTACATGATACTATTACATGAAGTGTAGTTTATAATCGATTAAGAAAATCGATGCAAGTACACAACATTCTAATCCATTAAAAAAACAGGTATAATTTGCTGGTTTTGGCCCCTCACTAGGCTTGATATATGACAAAATCGAAGGCAGAAAATTTAATTCTTCCAAAGATTTGTATGATATTGTCTCATGAGTTATATTCCATGAGAATAATCGTACGCATGAAAAATATTTTTATTTCAATAATATTAATTTTCGCACTAAAATATTAGCTTATGGATTAGGTGGAACGATCTCATGGATATGAACCAGGAGATCTACGGTATAATTATTGAGCCACCTTCTTCCATCTTTTGTTTGAAAAAACAAAATTCCTATCTAAATATAAAGTTGATTACAAGTATTGATACAACTACACAGTACCCAATATTTTAAATATTAAGATGCCTTACAACAAGAATCATGCATACTTTCTAAACAAAATTAAAAATATTTAAATATATATCACAATTACAAATACACACATAAAATATATATGTGACACAAAAATAAGTGTGAACCAGATCAATAATTTCAGAGTATACATTAATATTCAGAGGTGTTGAGAAGGATCTCGTACGCATATTTAAGTGTAATATTTTACAGATAATTAAGGCAACATAATTAGATAAGTAACTATAACTAAATACACCAAACGCTAAGAAAGTGAACATAAATTTTTGCCAAGATGGTTTATAAGATAGATCTCCGATCCAATCAATTAAAATATATTATTTTTTTGTTTGTAAACTATTATTTATAGTTACAATATGGTTCCGATCATGTCTTAGTTGGAGGAAGAGAAAAACTATTGAGGACACATATTTTTCAGACATCCCAAAGAAATCCACTATCAAGTAAGACTAGAAGATACATGTACAACATCAAAGAATAGTATGTCCATCTCCCATCCCCAGTGCTCTATATATACAAATATGTGCTCCGTATATACAAATACATATATCGATAAGGTCAAACACTTATCAATAAGTCAAAAGCTATAGCTGTTAGCCAAGGTGCAACTTTATTTCCTTATAATGTGGCAGCGCAAAATACACCTATTGTGTGCGTTAGGGATGAGCTATTAGGTTCATGAGCACCGGGAGGTGCGTGTCTAACTGCTAGTGCTGTCTCAATTCCCTTAGAAATCAATCTTAATCATTTTCAGACCGTCGATCATATCCCCAGCAAATATAGTATTATCATTTAAGATCTGACATCACTTTTACAGCCACCTGGCCAATCAGATCAAGCGGCGCAATGTCAGCAACTTGATGTACGAGAGCTTTCCTCGAGAAGTATAGAAAATGCTTTTTGGGAGAATCGAACTTCTGACCTCACTCTGATACCAATTGTAGAACCGGTCAGTTGTCGCTTTATCAAATATTATGACTGTTGCTAACAGTGCAACTCCAATCTTTTAACAGTATAGCAACTCAAGCACCACGTTTCGATCACTTTACCTAGTAGGACAATTATTGCATGGCAACAATACCAAATCCTCAAATGATTCATATACGTATCTATATCTATCCTCAAGTGATATGGACATAATTCATACTCTTCCTCAACGCCTTCCATCCAAATCGTCCCCGCATAGCTTTAACGAAGTACTGGACCAAGCTTCAAGAAAGATACATAGAAACTGAAAAGGCTATCTATCAAATTACAACTTTCACATTTTCTTTGACTACAAAATCTTATTCAAGGGAAGTGTCTCCATTGAATAAGAAAGTCAACGAAGGGGGTTGAGTCTCGATTTTAAAACAATCAAAGAAACCATTATGATAGCATAATATAATTGTTTGAACAAATCAACCTCAAACTTTAGTCCACAAACCAGCTTTGAACGAGTCCCTTCTAGGAATCGAACTACATGGACAGAAAACTATTAGATGTGGAAATTTCTAAGTAGAATTAGTCTGTCCCACTTGATTAACTTTTTTATTGAATATATGGATGCAAGTATATCGAGTGGCTATCACTTTTTTATGTTATATTTTTATAATTTATCGTATCATATAATCAAAACTGGTTGTATAACTGTGACATATATAATTTTTTTGATCGGGAAATTAACACAGTTGATTTTAAAAAAAAAAACCTAAAATTTATTTTCATTTGCGTTGTTGCTTACGCAATCCGTCGCCATTTATTGATTAACGAATGATTAATAGATCACGTGAAGCAATTGGATTACGTGGCGATGGATAGGGGCTTCCATCGGATATTTTTACATGTAACGTCTAATTATAGGAAGCAAAGAATGTGTTCTGGTGGCTCCACGTGTCACGATAATTTCTCGAAATATATGGTTTCAATTTAATTTATTTGAAGTAAAAAAATGTTTTTATAATAAAATAATATATGTTCATTGATTGGGTTAGATGCGAAAATATTTATCTTTAAATTGACATATTGAGACAATTAATGGAAACTTTTATACAAAATAATATTTTCTTTAATCTAACATAATCAACTCATCTTCTAAATTCAAAATAAATTATTTGACCGGCGTGACCACCATTGTCTTTTAGTAATTTTATTTTTTTCTTTAATTGGATATATTTGAGTCTACTTGTAATTGGATAGATATTCTTAAACTTTTAATTCAATAAACCTAAGATTTTCCAAAAAATTGTCGGGAAAACAGAGACCGATAATGCTCTGTGGCAGGGATTTTTGGAGCTGCCGACCGACCATCGACTTTCATTTATTAATCAACCACTCGATTTTTTTAGTTCATGATAATGATATTAACTTTATAAAATCAATTTTATTAATATTTTTTGTTTCAAATAAAGTATAAACTTTAATCATCTCATAGAATTCGAATTAAAAAGGAGACGTATCGTCTAGTTTCCGTTGGGCTTTTTTTATAAATGCTGTAAAAAAAAAATACAATTTTAAAAATAACGTAGATGTGGGAGGTTTACAAAAATAACGTAAAACGCTATCGCAAACAGCGGACGCTGCAAAATATTGCAGCGTCCGCTCATGACAGCAGCGGACGCTGCTGTCAAAATTATTTTTTTTTTTAGCTTTTTTTGTTTTATTTTTTTTTTAATATTTAAAAAAAAATAAAAAAAAATAAAAAAAAGCGGTCCGCTCATGACTGCAGCGGACGCTGCAGTCCAAGTTAGTTTGTTAGTTTAGTTTTTTTTTTTTTTTTTTTTTTTATTTAATTAATTTTTTTTTAAATTTTAAATTTAAAAGGAAAAAACCCATGATCGTCGAATTTTGTTTATTTAACGTCAAAAGCCGTTTGCGGCATAAAAACTGGGAGTTTATAAATTGAGTTTGAACAGTTATTTGAAATATATTCGATTTTTTTAGGTCGAACAGGAAAGTATTAAATGTCAACTCATGAATTCGGACAATCAAGTATTTATTTTTCCCTAAAATCGGGTCAAAATTGTCAAAAATATAAATATATAAGACTGAAAGTGTAACTTGAGACATTAGAACTACAACTTGCTTATATAAAATACCATATTTGGTAAAAACTAAAATATATCGGACTAAAAGTGTGACTTCATTTTATAAAAAACTAAATCACGAGAGAACGGACATAGGAAACTAAAAAAGCAATTTTCCATAAAACAAATTCCACAGTTTTTTAAAAAATAAAAAAAAAATAAAAAAAAAAAAAAAAAAAAAAAAAAAAAAAAACTAAACTAACAAACTAACTTGGACTGCAGCGTCCGCTGCGGTCATGAGCGGACGCTGCAATTTGCTGCGTCCGCTTTTTTTATTTTTTTTTATTTTTTTTTAAATATTTAAAAAAAAATTCAACAAAAAAACAAAAAAAAAAAATAATTTTGATAGCAGCGTCCGCTGCTGTCATGAGCGGACGTTTGAAGCGTCCGCTGTTTGCGATAGCGTTTTACGTTATTTTTGTAAACCTCCCACATCTACATTATTTTTAAAATTGTAATTTTTTTTTACAGCATTTATAAAAAAAACCCAGTTTCCGTTAATAGCCCTGTAATTATTTTATTATTTCTTCAAATTTTCAAAATTTGAATGCTCAATGTGCAAGTGTCGCGTGCATTCACGGTGGGACATGCTTGAAGGACTCGAGGCATATTTCTATTTCAACTTTTGAAAAGATCTTTATTTTCGTGCATATATATATATATAGATACTCCCATTTGCAAAATGTGTATGATCGTATCATCTCAGATTTTGAATTGAAGAGCTGTCGATGAACACACAGTTTCTTGCTTTGCTTCCTCACCAATTTCCGGCTTTTCAAACAGAGACACAAATCTTGGCATTCAGTCATCGGATCCCCTTCTTGTAAGACTCTTCTTCCTCGGCTTTCGGGACTTTTTCTAAGCATATTGCCTCTACTCCCCTCGTTTTGTGCGGTGATTTTGATTTCCTTGCTTATAATTCCTTATCGTGAAAAAGATCCCATTTTTCCTATCTGGGTGTGCTCAAGTTTCCCTCTTCAGGCGTTCTGAAATGTGTTCCTTTCTTTTCCTTGTTCCGGAATCTTGGGTTTGTTTCTTTGATAGCGATTTTGTGAAATGGCCTTATGTTATTTTTGGCAGTTTTAGGAATACCATTTTCTTATGGAGGAAAAAGCATCCAGATGTTTTTTAAATTAAGCAGTCATTTTCAATTCTATGTTTCCCCTTCTTGATATTCGAAACTTTTGTTTGTATTTTCATTCTGTTTCTTGTATCCTGTGGTTGTCTTTGGATGGCTTAACAAAATATATTTGACTACTAAAGAATCATCATTCGGCCTTGTTCGTACAACTCCTCTCCATTTTTTATCATTGGTTCTTAAGAAATTTATAATTTGAGAAAGTTTTTCTGTCCTCGAGGTTGTTTTCCGTTTATCAGCATGCTCTTTCTCCGCTTCCTTTATTACCTGGCTTTAGTTTAAACCCCTGTAGCATTTATTCATTTTATTGGACAGAACACGTATGACAATTTAATAAACGCGGGTTGTGCAGTAAGTTGTAATTGTAATGTGTAATAATTATTTCTGCTGTATTTGTTGTGAATTTGCTATAGTTATCATAAATCTTGTTGTGCTATAACAGGTGCTCCACGGGAACTGATTGAATAGAACTTTCTTTCCAACAAGAGGATAGCCCTTATTTTCTAAAACGATGGGAGATCACTTTGTTTTGCTGGTTGATCGTTTGCTCACCGAATCAACTTTGGAGGCTACGATCAAAAGTAGAAATTTTTTTGATCATGTGGCACCTTTGCCTATCAATGGTGCAGTGACAAGTTGTTCGTCACGTGAGGATTATGAAGGTAGTAGTCTGTCTCCAAGAAAAGTGGTGGAGTGTAGGATATGCCAGGATGAAGATTTCGATTCAAATATGGAGACACCTTGCTCTTGCTGTGGAAGTTTAAAGGTGGATTGTTTTAAGTTTTTGTTTTGCTTCTGCCATGGAGATTCTGTGTTTAATGAAGTTGCAGTTAATCTTGTCATGAGCCCCCCAATTGAAACGACCTTACATAACTCGGCTAACGCCCGTATTTTGCTTCATTTTCAGTATGCTCACCGTAAATGTGTGCAGAGGTGGTGTAACGAGAAAGGCGACACCATGTGTGAAATATGCCATCAGGTGAGCTTCTAGTTTGTAGCATTTCTTATAGCTGAATTAAGCTTCTTTTTCTCTTTTGAAATCATTTTTACCATTGTGCTAACTTTTGTGAGATTGTGTTTATATTTCAGCAATTCAAGCCTGGATATACGGCACCACCTCCCATTTTACGTTTGGGAGGACTGCCAATGAACTTGAGGTAGTCTTCGGTTTTTTATTATTGTGTCTTGATCCTCATTCAGCATGTATGCAGAAGGGATTCACAGAACTTTTGTTTCTCTCCTCATTATCAGGGGACATTGGCAAATTGCTAGAGGCGACTCAACCAATCCTCATATTATCACAATGGTTTCAACTGACAGAAGTTTCCTTGATCAGGACTACAACGAGTACGCGGTTTCCACTACTCGAAGCATAGCTTGTTGTCGCTCAGTTGCCATGCTGGTAGGACCCTTTACACTTCTTTGTTTTAGTTTCTCCTGGTACCAAAAGATCAATTCACTTTGCTCCATATTGTATATGCATAAATTGCCTCGAGTGCAACTCACCTGTGAGTTATTTATATGGGTGATATGGCTCAATATGCACACCACATTCTAGATATAGTATGAGACAAGATCAAGGAAAAGAATGATTTGCATTCCTGTAAGAACATTGGACATGTTCAAAATATTGAAAATTTTCACCTGGGCTCGATTTTCTAGAGGGTATGCTAGGTTTTGAAGTGTGTAGCAAGTGCAGAATGTACAACTTGGCTACATGATTGGTGGTGTACTAACGATATCTGTCTGTGCAGTTCATGGTTCTCTTGATCCTTCGACATACTCTTCCAGTCATCGTTAGTCGTGCTGGGAACTATTCTTTCCCACTGATCGCTGTAAGTTCCTGTGGTATACACCAAGAGTGAAATTTTTTTGAAAGTATTCGGATATATGTAGCTTATTTATTGGTGTATGTTGCAGTTGATGCTGCGAGTTACTGGAATTATTCTGCCAATTTGCATAATACTAAAAGCTGTGACTTCCATCCTACGTCGAGACCGACAGGTAATCAAACAGCCGCGCACAATTGTATTATTCCGACACCCCTACCTTTGTTCATGTCGAAACATCTATTTTTCACTGCTTTCTTTGAGCTTTTCTCATGTGATTCGTTTTTTTGCTCAGTCTTGAAGATGTGATCAGAATATATCTTAATTTGCTATATAATCTGGAAAGAAAAACTAACAAATTCAAATGTATGCGCCCCATGAATTGCTAGATACCCTCTGCTCATTTATTTCTCCTGTGGTGGCATTTAACAGGCTAATCTGTCATTCTCTCCACCTGATGAAGAAGCTGGTCCATTGGCATTACATCCCCCACATGTTATAGATGAAACATAACTGGTCACATTCATCGATCCCTATTCGTGCTTCGTTGTGGTTTGTAAACATTTCTCAGAATGCTGATAAAAACCATGGCTGCTGCTAACAGATGAGAATAGGAGATTGCAAGTGCAGATTTTTAGGTTGGGTTTTAGTTGAGAAGCTTGAAAGATGTATTTGTAAATAAATATATACACTGCACATAGAAAATTGCGTAGATTAAATTAAAGGTTATATAAGAATTCAGGATTCAACTGAAACAGAAATCCATAGATGGCAGATAACGTTAGTTTGAAATCCTATGACTCAAACATCCACTACTTTTTAATGTAAAGTCCATTTAATTTTCTTACAACATATGTGTTGGGATATAAGTGTGAATGAAAGTCCAATAAGGGTGTTGTCCCACATTGGTGGATTTATAAAAGGTTATTCAACTTATATAGTTCCAATTTTGAGGTAAGGGTTGGACCATTTGGGATACCGAAGTTTTTGGACGGGAGATGACTCTAGTCGGCTCGGTCTTGAAACACGCGCGCACCCGGCCGGCTCGGCATGGTGCGGTCTGTGCGGAAAGAGGATTTTCCTCGCCTCGACTGATCACGAAACAGAAGCATACAACTGTTAACTACAATATGTTCAAGAATAGTTTAAATCTTATGATAAGATATGTGCAGTTTAAAGAATACGAGTATTAACAAGTTAGGATCTGCATAATTTGTGTCTCGGCAGATAATTGTATAATTTTATTCAAACATGATTTCAAGAATATTCCGTTTATCTTTAGTTAATAACTAAGGGCTTATTTTAAAAAATACAACAAAAATAAAAAAATAATGTAAATGGTGGAGTTTTGCGAAATTAATGTAAACTTCCACCACAAACAGCGGACGTTGCAGCTTTTTTCTTTTTAAAATTAAAAAATAATATATATTATTTTGTGAATTGAAATTTATCTCATTTTCTAGAAAACTTCTACATGTAATTATCTATCATTTTTATAATGAAATTCCAAAAAAGTTCAAAATTGAAAAGTATGTGTTGAATATTTTTAAAAATATTTATGGCTCAAACTTTAAATGTAATTTTAAATGACTTTTTAGTTGTTATATATATAATTGATTTAATTCTATTCAAATGTAATCTGAATGACATTATCGTGTATAAATTCTAAGTTCTGCAGTTATGTGAACTCCGATCTGTTTCTTATGGGGGTGTATTCAATTAAGGATATTTAATTACTTTTATAGATTTCGACAGATTCTAAAAATCCAGATGTATTCAATTCACATATTTATGAACTTCATAAAAGTTTGTTGTTATCCAAGTTGATTTTCATGGAATTTTAAAAAGTTAAGTGATATTCAATCTCAACTTTTTAAAATTCCATAAAAATTTACAATTATCCAAATTTACTATAAATTTCGTATCATTCGTACGAAATTCTTTATAGACATAAAGTCATAGGTACAACAACAGAAACTAAGAATTCTCTTCTTTTCACTGTTAAGATTTGGTGACATTTTTATCTCATCCTCAAAATTTGTTCACCTTTTCTCTCTTCAATATTCAATTACTTCCAACTATCATAAAATTTCATACTTTTTCGTTATTTATATAACTAAAAACTTACTAAATCCCAATAATTTTTCATAAGATATATATATATATATATATATACTTAAATAATATATATAGTATTTGATATATTAGAAGTTGAGACGCAATAATAATATATAGTAGTAAATATTATATATTTATTTCCATTTTCGATTTCACTTTTATTTTTTTCTCTTTTATATTATTTACTTTTCTTATGTCCATTTATTGTACAATATCAAATGTCGAGTTTTATTTGGTAATTCCTTCCAAACATAACACAATTTTTTATTTTTTTATCCTTCTAAAGTATTTACATAGTTAGTGTTATATTTAAAAGTCCGTACAAAAATCTCTTTAAAAATATAATGAAGTTAATAGAACTCTTTTTACAACTCCATGGGATTCCATCAAAGTTTATAAAAATTTATCAATTCTACAAAATTCTAAAATTTAAAAAAGTCTAAATACATCATAGAACAGCATAGAGCGAATACAGAACAGATAACAGCTCAGATCGAAGACAGCGCAAAGAACAGCGACTGTACGAACAGCTTTCAGCTTAGAGCATATAAACTTTCAAATCAGAGCGTGAAGAGTTCATTTCTCTGGTCAGTATTTATATGATCAATCTACAAATCAGCTTAAAGGAACGCCTTTTTTTAGATCAGCTTAATATTAAGTATCAGATCAGACTGAAAAAGATTCAGCTTAGTAAAGAACAACTCAGATAGTTTTTGGATCAGATCACATGAATAGCTTACAGATTTCAAGTGTCAGCGCAGAGAACACAAGATTTCAGATCGCGAATATAGCGAACAGCTCAGAGCGTACAATACCGAGATTAGACGTGAATCTATCAGATCAAATTAGAGCGAAGCAAGCTAAATCACTTGTTTTGATTATTTATTATTAGACTTTTGTAGAGTTGGTAGATTTTTATAATCTTGAGATTATATTATAAATTTTGTATAGTTGAACAGATTTTTATACTAGATATTAACTAAAGTTTTTTTTTTGATTATTTGTTATTTATTAAAAAAACATAGTGTTGAATTGATTGAAAGATTGAGTTTTGCGTATTAAATAGTATTTTATTGATAATTTTTAATTGAGATGCAGTATGTTATATTTTAATCAAAAATTTATTTTAAATGGAGAAATATTATATATTTATAAGTTCAAACAAAATCATTATGAAAAGTTAAAATTATAAAACTTACAAATTATATTAAAAAATAAATCCATAAAAAAACTCTATAAATCAATAAAAATCTCTCTAAAAATCTCAAATTGTCTAATAGAGTCCATTACATTTATTTTATAACTCCATGAGATTCTATAAAAGTCTATAAATTCCTATCAATTCCACAAAAGTCTCTGTCATTTAAAAAAGTCAATAAAAGTCATTATCTCTATATTGATACACCCCCATTAGTTTGCGATCTGAAAGTTTTTCCGAGGTTGCAAATGAGTTCAGAATCTTTTGATTTCTTCATAAATTAATTTGTAAAGATAAGAATTATTCTTTTTGCACCCTTCAAAGTTAGTTAATTCGATTTATTCCATATTATCGGATCGCTGTAGTCTACCCTTTTTTTTCTAATTTGTTTATTTAATTTTTAATTTAACCTCAATATATATAAATTAAATAATATTTGTTTTAAAATTAAATAAATATTTTAAAAAGCATACCGACAATATACATTTCCTTATTTTAAAAAATAAACAAAATAGAAAAAAAAAGTAGCTGCAACGATCCGATGATATGAAATATATGGAAGTACCTAACTTTAAAGAATAATTTATCTTTACAAATTGATTTATGAAGAAATCAAAATACTGAACTAATTTGCAACATCGGAAAAAACTTTCAGATCGCGAACTAAGAAACAGATGGGGAGTTCACATAACGGTTGAACTTAGAATTTATACAAGAATGTCGTTTAGATTATATGAATAGAATTAAAGCAATCTGATATATATCAACCAAAAAGTCATTCATATTACATTTGAAGTTTAAACTATAAATATTTTTCAAAAATACTCAACACATATTTTTCAACTTTGATATTTTTGGGAAATTCATTATAAAAAATGATAGATTTACATGTAAAAGTTTTCTAGTAAATGATAATATATGTTATTTTTTAAAATAAAAAATTTAAATTTTTTTAAAGAAAGAAAGGGCTGTTGCAGCGGACGCTGCATTAAACTGTTTGTGGCGGAGGATTAAATTAGTTTTGCAAACCTCCACTATTTACATTATTTTTGTATTTGTTTTTTATTTTTGTTGTATTTATGAAAAAAAACACACTATCTAAGGAACTGCATCCAGATTGATCTCTTAAATTAATTTTGTTACTCACTCTCGCTTGTTTCATGCCTGCAAAAGCAAAATCATAATTTTTTTTCGGTTTTTATATTAATGCATTTATGCAAATTGACTATCACCAAAATTTTCATGCCCATAACTCACCAAGAAAAATACATTTTAAGTACATAATATACCAACATTTGACCAAAATCTAAGTCTAAACTCCAGAACCTGGAATATTTGAACTTGATGTTACATTATTGACTCTATATCTGCTGCTGCTGAACCTGCCTCTTATTCTTGATGAGATCTTAGCAAACACTTCCTCCCTTTGGGGGCGGTTCGCGTACAGCATCCACAGGGCAAGGCTCAGCATGACTCCTACTGATATAAGTGCTAATCCGGCATTTACAATATGAAGATTATGCTCCAATGGAGGACAATAGTTCGTGGTGATGTTTCTGAAAGTATCGCGTACAAAATTACAGTTTTCAAAGTTTAACAGAGGTGGGGTATAGTGTTCGAGAGCATAACTGACGTTTACAGCAGCCACCAGTTCTGTATACATGTCGGGTGTGAGTCTACCAACGCTGCTGCAAATGCCATATGCTGATACCATGCAAGTATAGTTCAGCCAAACCTGTAGACACGAAAAAGAAAGCCTGTTAATCAGTAGGTAATTGGCCATAGACGAGAGGTTCAAGTCAGTCAAGCTGCTGGTGAGTACAAGAGTGCCGTCACTTTGAGCTACCTCAAACCAAGTATAAGTACTAAGATGAGTCGATTCGCCCATGTTACACTTGGGTTAGATAGTCAAGCTGCTTGAACTTTGATATTTTCTACAAACAATTTTGATCTGATTTAATGATACTTTCATAAACTACTAGTTTTGCATATAACTACAATGAAAAATGACGGAAACTTCAACTGCCAGAACCCCCTTCGAGCTCGTGTTCAAGTGACTCGGTAAGTATTTGAGTCGACTCGAGGCTGATCCACTACCAGATTAAGCTCAAATACGAGCATCAATTTTTTTAAACTCGTGTGATGACCACTTTAGCATGACTCAGCTCCAAGAAACACCTAGGCAATTCTATATAATCCCTTACATTTCCCCCTAAAAAGAAAAAACCTTGCCACACTTGTTGAATTTTCTCCGGAAACGGCAAAAATAGTATAGCTGCTTACCATAGAAGCATTGTCCACTGAAATTTCTTGAGCTGAACATGACCGATCTTGCAGCTGGGAGTCGTATGGATAGCATAGTGGAGGTATCAGTGGACCTGATTGATTGTAATAACTTGAAGCAGCATGTGAATGTGGATTTGAGTTGGCAACAGAGCCCACAAATCCATTGGCAATGTTAACAATATCATTGATCACTTGTTTGCTCTTGAACAGAGTTTGGTTCGTAGTTCGCTGGTCAACACAAGGAAGTATGTTGCTTAGCGCAGTTTCGGCATGAGGATTTTCGACCCATTCACTCATGGCCACGCATGTGTCCGTGATTGCACTGAAACACAGAATACACCATTTTCAGCCCACAAAAGATTTTCAAATGCACTAAAAGCATTGGCTAAATTAAAAAGATCACTTGGGCACATGGAGATTACTCCTTCAATTCATAAAATGCCTTTTTTATCATTTTGTGTGGACATGGCCCTTAAGTAAGTATCAAAATCAAGTAAGCAGAGAGGAATGCTAAACATTAACGATACATGTGAGTTAAGCCAAACATACAAATGCTTTTTACTGTTGAAACCTACACCGACTTCCAATGTCATTGAAACAATCATAAGTGTCCACTACTTATAGTTAAACTGCATATCATCCTGCAAAAGTAATGAAAATAAGTAACTCTAATCTCTAGAACCGATCACTGTGACACAGGTCAGGGGTAATTGTTACCGTTCAACAATAATAATGAATTTACTATTCTTATGTTATAGGAGTTATACCAAAGGGTATGGATGCATCATAATTTTTAAAACGGGAAAATCACATTTTTGGTTCCGTAACTTGCACGTTTTTCACTTTTGGTGTTAAAAAATAAAAGTTATAGGACTAAAATAGAAATTTCATCGTAATGCAAATTTATTTTTAAAGTTAGAAAATGTGCAAATTAAAGGACAAAAAATGTATTGTCCCCTTTTTAAAATTATAACAAGTATTCATCTGTTAAAGCCTAAAACAAATTAATAGTTGAATAATAAAATGTTCGGTGGACGGGAAGAGATGTAAAAATATTGTTTGATTAATAAAATGTTTGAGTTGGATGTGGATAGATATATTTGATTTGATAGATTAAATTTAGGAGAAAGTGATAATTATATTTTTAATCATTTTAATAAGTAATAAATATAAATAAAAAAGATAATATTGTATTTATATTAACAAGTTGATTTATGTGATATGTTTAATTAATGATTTGATTGATGTAGGATAAATAATATGTTCTTAATCTTTGAACCAAACATGGAATATTCGACCGAATCGGAGCCTAAGAGGTAGCCTCTAGTTCAAGCTGAACCTTGTATCAAACAATCTAAAACCCTAAAAGAATGCAAAGAGAAATCATTTGCAAAGTGTCTTACTTGTTAAGGATAACAAAAACTCCACAAAGAATGAATGTAACTGCAACGAGTAGCCATCCACTACTGATGAATCTGCAGCAATATAATGGAACATCAGAAATTTTACAAACACGATAATGCTTTTCCTTGGATTCAAGAAATCCTTATTTAGTAATGTAATCAACAACTGTATAACCTGAAAAGGCATAATGGATGAGAAAAATAAAAGAAAGCGAAATCGACTCACATATAAATTGCATGATGATGGCCTAGGATAGAAAGAACTGCAATTAGAAAAAACAAACTCATTAGCTCACATCTAAACTCATTTCAGTTGGGCCACTTACAACAACAGCTAGGATGATAAATTCAAGATATGAAAGGACCAGTAAAGCTGTTAACAGATAAATTGCTTACATAATGATATACAATTTCAACCTTTCACTTTTATAAACAGTAGGCTTTTTACTCCTCTAAATAATATTTCTGTAAAAAGTTACTGTAAGCTAGCAAATTTGGAAACAAGCATTTGATTTACTGGTTAAAGATGAAATTTGTCTGAAAGTAGTTTGACAGGGGATTTTGAGTGCTTTATCAGAACGTACCAAGACCAAGAATGGATATGACAAGCATCACCACTGCAACAGCTACCAGTATTGCTCTCCTACATTAAGGTGGCTGGTTAAGAATGTTACAAGAGTTGAAGATGTAGTCACAAAACTACCACGGGGGGTATATAAACATACTCTGTATTGAAGACTTTTCGTACTTTTCCCGAGTTTTTGTTGGTTTTCTGCTCCAAAGTATCTGCTGCACTGTTTAACTCCACATTTAACCGGTCGATATCATCCTTGACATCTGACGGAAGGAAAATCTGAGCTACGCTGACAGTTTTTGCCAGTGACAAGTATTCCGTGACATTTCTTAGCGTCTGCACTGTGTACTGTGACTGGTTTACGACGTAGTTCAAAGTACTAAATGCCTCTCCATGAAATTTATCTTGTCCTACAGAAACTAGAACACATCCAATCCTGTTGACAAAGATGCAGATAACAGAAAGATCAATGTAATCTGTACATGATGTCCAGAAACTAAAAAATTAATAGTGAATGGCAAACTATAACAGGAGCATCACATTTTAATTACAGAGAATTGTCTGAAAAAAGTAGTGTACACGACTCTAAAGACGCAAACATCAACCATGAGATAATTTGCACAAAGTTTTCAGGAGAGTTCCCTTCAACAGAAAGTGACAAAAATTGGATTCGACCCCCTTCTATGTAGCAACAAACTTTTATCCTAATAAGGGTTGGGCGTGAAAGGTAAAAAAAGACCTTAATCTATGCATCAATCTTGCAGCAGAAGTGGAATAAAAATGTAAGAGAAGCAACACCTAGTATTGAACATATATGTCGTAATAAGAACCCAGTAATAGCACATCCTTGGTCATGAGAAAAATGCTTGAGTGACCTTTTCTTCCTAATTTTGTAGATCGGTCACATTGATTTAGATCTGACGAGTCATCCATTCTCTCAAGAATTGTCCCATAAGAACAACAGGACAAGTAATTGTGCAGGACAAAAGAAGATGCCAGCGTAAATCGAACTTCAGACAAAGACTTGAAAACAAGATTTAAAATGGACTTCAAATAAAACCATTCAAGCATTGATAGTTACATCTAACTATAGCAAAATGGGGTGAGTTAAGATTATTACGCTGCAGCACTGGTGAAGATGATAAGTAGGGCAAGACATATCCTGAGTGACCAGCTTGCTTCTTTGCCAGTGAGAGATATTTTCCATCCACAGAAATAATGTACAATAAAAGCCAAGCCAAATGAAATAAACCACAAAACAGCAACAATGAAAGCTGCAGCACCCGTAAATCCAACTGACTGATAAAATAAATAAGCACAGTATTAGAATAGCCATGTTCATTAACATTAACATTAACCACTGTAATAACGATTGACAAGGCAAAAGCCAATATATGATATGAAACTACATGTGTCACAAGCCTACACCAATGCTTGATTACCAAGTATTTAACAAAATATTATTGATTAAAAACTGGTTTGTCATCTCGTAAAACAATCATTGTTCACTTCAGTTTGTAATATGAGTTGCGAGTAGGATTCTCATTAACATCATGCCTTAGAAGAGTAATGAACAAAGGAATCGCATTCATCCGTAGGATAAGCTTTCTATCTCAAGTTTTCAACTAAATCAACAAAACCAAACAAGAAAAATTTTTAAAATTCTTGTACTTCACAAACCATTGCACAAGAACGCAACAGATTCTTGAGAATACAAACATGCCAAACAAGCAGTAACATCAATGAAAATTACGGCTACACATCGTATTAGTTCACAGCATCATTTGCTTAATCAAAAATTTTCCTCAAGTATCCACCACGTTTCTATATAAAATACACTGCCTAAATTTTACTAATGACACATGTTAATGATGAGGCATATGTCAGCAGATATCGGCCTAATTTTTCGAGACAGTTAAGACGGCATCAGGCAATCCCCAACTGTTTCCATTGAGCGAGTACATGTTTATCTTAAAATTCAAGTCAAAGTAAAAGCCTAAAACATGAACTCGATTGCACAACTTCTCAAATGACTATTCAATGTAAAGCAAGGAGAACAGGGCTTACGGCCCAGTAATGTCTGTTGGCAATGTCCCATCCACCTCTGTATTTATGAAATCGGGCAAGAATGTCCGGCCTTTTCGTCCTGTTTCCTGCCAATATAAGAGTTTTCACATCGCTGGACGGCCCCGGAGCTTCTGCAGCCGCACTCAATATTTCATCCTTCCATGACCCCAAATTCTCTTCTCCTGCATATGTGTCATAATTGAAGTTAAATTAATAAGAAGAAATGAAACCTCATCTACAAAGATGAATTAAGCATCCATAAACACAGAAAATCTAACGACCGTTTTCTGAAATAATCAGAAGAGTGTAAATAGGCAATCCCAGTAGTGAGATCAACTGTTACACAAATCAAATTTCCATTTCAATATTCTCAGCATTCCATAAGACAATAAAAACTAGACCTTAAATTTCACATCCTCTTAATTCCAATTCAAGAAACTTTACTATGATCTCAAAAAAGAAAAGAAAAGAAAGAAACTTTATAAACCTCCAACCAGCATCAGAATCAAAGAAACAAAGGAAGTATACGACAGTAGCAAAAAGCCTTACATTACGCCAAGAGCTAGTCTACCGCTTTAAAGACAAAAATTTGCAAAACTCCAGTCCCAGTTTCCAAATCATCCAAGAAAACGCATACCAATTTCCAGAAACATAGCATGGACATTAAGAACACCAACATTAAATTTTATAATAATAAAAAAAACCATAACCCAGTTGCCAAAATCTCAGAGAGGAGCATAGACCAACCAAAGAAAGCCTTGAAAGGTTCCCTCGGGTGGGAAAGTGCGAAGCTTGAGCTCAAGAAAATGGAGAGAGCAACGGAAATAACAGCCAAAAACGAAAGGGCTCTCGGTTCCATATTCTTGAAGCAGCAAATCCCACATCAACAATCCATATGATCCCACAGAAGCATCAAGAAATTCTCATTCTGATCAAAATCATATCATGCGATTATTCTTTTCCTCTGTCACAAATAAAGGGCTCATTCGTTTTACATTTTTCTTTCAGCTACGAGTAATTTTTCTTCAGAAGAATAAATGGTTGGATTTATAAACGAAGGAAAATGTTGGAGAAACCTTGCTAAACAAAGATCTCCTCAGATGGAGAGAAATATGCATATACATACAACATGTATATATTGAACATTGAGAGTGGGGGTGGGGGGTGGTTAGGGGGCTGAAAAGGACGGTGGTGTAAATGGAGCAAGTGAATGAATAACGAAGCAGCCGCGAGTTTCTGAAAGGCTCGTGCTTGCATTTGCCCAATTGCCCTTGTCCTTGTTCGTAATTATCAGTTTTACTAATTCAATATTTTTAAATATTTTTTTTTTGTTATATTCTTCTTTTGCTTATTTTCTCAATTTCGTTAAATTAAATAGAGGCTTTTTTCCATTAAAAATATGAGTGACAAGAAGCAAGAAGTTGAATTCTTATATGTTATGTATATTCGAAAGCTTTGCATATTCTACTTGTCAAAGTGATTTGTTCTTATTGGAAAGTTAAGGTTTAAATTTTACCACAAGTATATATTACTAATAACAGATAATAACAACGAATTAATTTGTGGATAAAAGATTGCAAATTTATACCTAATGTTACCTATTGTGCATGAATTTCATTTATATCAGTGAATCTGCAAAATTATTAAATTGTATAATTTTTTTAAAGATATAAAAAGAAAATATTCGAGATAAAACTCTCCCGGTCAGAACAATAATTTTCATTTCCGTTATGTGAGAATCAAGCGCTTATGACTCGGCCAAAAGCTATAACTGTTAGCCAAGATGCAACTTTATTTCCTTGTAATATGGTAGCGCAAAGTGCTCTATTATGTGCGTTAGGGTTGAGCTGTTAGGTCCACGAGTCAGGGGAGGTGGGTGTCTAACTGCTGGTGCTGTCTCAATTCCCTTAGAGATCAGTCTTACTCTTCCCTACCGTCGGTCATATCCCCGACATAGATAGTATTACCTGTTAAGATCTGAGATCACACTTTTATAGCCCACATGACCAATCAGATCAAGCGACGTAACATCAGCAGCTTGACGTACGAGAACTTCCCAGGAGGTCACCCATTTCAGTACTGCTCTCAACCATGCACGCTTAACAACAAACCCCCCCTCCCCCCGAAGTATAAAAAATGCTTCTTGGGAGACTCGAGCCCTTGACATTGCTCTAATACCAATTGTTAGGATCGAGCGCTTATCGCTTTACCAAAAGCTATAGCAGGTGGTATCGATGCAACTCCAATCTTTTAAACTGTATAGCGCTCAAACGCCACGTTTCAATCGCTCTACCTAGTAGAGGCAACACGTTGAATAACAAATATGGTTATACCTTTAAAAAACAAAGTAATTCGGTTTTTATCCAAGCTCTTCCGAATCTTGGCATTCAAATGTGAGTCGAGTGTGAATTCTCGATTATAGAAGTTCACGAATTTGAGATTATATTGTGAAATATGAAAATCTCCAACCTTATTGTATAAAAAAAAAGTATGAATGAATAAATAAATCCGACGAATTTTGTCGTCTTTGCCATGACAATAAAGGAAATGTAATATTCCTTCAAAACTAAATAAAAACAAAAGTTTATTTTTACATTTATGTTTTCACTATTTCTTTATAAATGGCAAAGTCCTCTTTATTCAGATATAGGGTAAAAGGTCATTTTGGTATTCTATATTTAACTGGTTTCTCTTTTAGTCCGGTAACTAATCAAACTTCAGTATTGATACTTTAACTTTCAACATTTACCTATTTTAATCCGATTTTTGAATTGATCAATTTTGATATTAAATTACTAACTAGACGAAATTAGTTTGATAACATTACAAGAATTTTGGAATTTTTGAATCAATATAATATCATCATACTTGTAATTACACATCATTAAATATAAAATACAAACTATAAACAAATAATTAAAAATTACAGAATAAAAACATGAATCTCTTCTTGCTAAATTAATCTACAAAACCTACCAATTAATATTTATTTTGTATCACGGTGTTATTCATTTTAACAACTTGTAGCCAAATATTGTCTTAGTTGTTAATCTTTTCTTCTCGGAGGTAAATACGAGAACTCTGTTAAGCTCTTTCAACGTGAATGGCGTAAGTTTTTAATTTCCTTTAAAATCATTTAGGGAGTTTATCCGCGTCGATTTTCTACTGTAGAATAATATGGACCTTTATCTGAGAACTTAAAATGAATAACACAATAAGATAAAATAAATATCAATTGGCAGTTTTTGAGATTAATTTAGCAAAAATATGTTGATATTTTTAATCTTGACTTTTTTAACTATTCGTTTATATGTTATATTTTTGTCCAATGATGTGTCATGCAAATAGGATAATATTATATTGAATTCAAAAATTTCAAAATTTCTTACCATGTCATCAAACTAATTTAGTTTAGTCAGCAATGTCAAAATTGGTTAATTCAGTAAAATCGGATTAAAATAGGGAAAAATTAAAAGTTAAAGGATCAATACTGAAGTTTGACTAGTTATAGGACTAAAAGAAAAAATATTTAAAAATAGAGGACCAAAATGACTTTTTTCCCTTAAGATATATATACAATGTAATTTTCTTAAAAATTTGAATAGGAGAATTGATAATAATTAGTTTTGAAATAATTAGTTTTGTTCACCAGATAGATTTTTCAGATGCATATACAAATCATATATATTTTTTGTATCATGGTATATTTCACTCTAAAATTTACAGATATTATACTTGGATTATAATAAAATAAGATAATTAATTGTATCAATAGTTAAATTAATTATTTAATTATTATTTTTCAGAATTTGGAAATAAGATAAAAATGTAATTGTTGGGAAAAAAATATTGTGTTGCATGAAATTATTTTGGCATAAATTATCGCAGCTTTTGGGATTAAAGACGGGATTTTCTTTCTACCCACTAACAAAAGGAAATGTAGTTCACTCGAGTGCTTACTTTTGACTATTATTATTAATTATTGCCCTAATAGTTAAATATCTTTTTTATGTTTATTTGACGGATCAACCATGAAATTACAATAAAATAGATCAATTAATTAACTAAAGAAACAAAACATTGATCATTGCACAAACAACTTAATTACGAAGTCGTTCGTTTTTATATGATATTATAATTTATATCCATGAGATGATTTTATCCATATATTTATATTTTTATGTAAAAGTAATATCTTATCAATTTAGAGATAAATTTGTTGGAGTGCAATAATTATCTCTGTTAGGTAGAGCGATCGAACCGTGGCGCTTATATTGTTATACGATTTAAAATATTGGAATTGCACTGTTATCACCAGCTATAGTTTTGGATAAAGCAGCAAGCACTCGATCCTATAAAATTCGACTAGATTTATGTTTATAAATTAAAATAATATTTTGAATATTAAAAGTGATATTTTTTCGTAAAGACTCCTTAGCTCACAAAATATATTCGTAAGACAATTTTATATTATATATAGCGATCCAGATGATGAGGTTGAAACTCTGGAACATTGATTACGATGATTTATTGATCACACAATTCGAAGTCAGATAAATAAATAGGATATTATATGTACTGCTACCATGAAACATATTGCGTGTGCTTGTAAAGTATTTTTTTAAAAAAAAAATTGGAGTTAATAAAATTTTGTTAATATTTGAATTCTATTGTAAATAAGGTGAATCTATTATGTATGCGTTTTTTATCCTATGATTTGTACATTTTTCATTTGGACTTATTAAAATAATTTTAAATTTTTTGCACTGTTATAATAAATTTTTCGTTTTAGCCTTGTTACTTGTACATTTTGAAATTTTATTCATGGAACTTATATGTTTCGTTCAATGTTGATCTAGTGAGTTGTATGTAATTCAGTACATAAGATAAAAATGAATAATACATATAAGTTATATGACTAGACACAATTGTTGGATAAGTGAAACATATCATATCTTAATTTTGATTAACACAAAACTTGTTGTTTTGTTTCTAACAGTTTAATTGAGTGTGCAGGCTAAGATGAATACATATCAGACTAGAGTCGAGCTGAGGACTGAAAGATTGTACAATATAAGAACAGTTGAGCTCAATTTAGAAGAAGAGCAGTAGAGATCAGTTTAGAGAAACAGTTCAGTTCATGGAACAAGCACAGTAACAGATCAGATTAGAAGCGCATAGCAAAATGAATTCAGATTAGATGAGATCAAGAGTAGCTCAGAACAGTTCAGAGCAGTAGAGGCCGAATAGATCAGAACAACATAGATCAGCTCAGAGATAAGTAGAACAGTTCAAGAGCGGTCAGCTCAAAGAAACGAACATGGGGGAGCCTAATAGAACATAGTCGAAAAGTAGTCGGCTCAAAGCAGCTCAGAACAGATCAGATCAAGATGAACGAGAACAATGTAGTTTCGTGTACAAATTAGGCCGGAGCTTCGCAGTAGATCAGTTCATATTAGAAGAGAAGATTATCGAACGGAACATCTCAGAACGGAGTTCAGATTAGATCAGCACAGGCAACCAGCTCAGACGGACAAATCAGTTTGAACAAGCATTACTCGAAGATTGAATTGAAGTTGTACAAACTGATTTGCTCTGATACGCCTAGATCAGTTCACAGGCAGTACAGAGATAATAAATAGTCTCACCTACTACTGTATGATGAGAGGACGAAAATGACACAAAGTTAGAAATACTACAGAAGCTTTACAACGACTATAATCTTGTGTCCAACGGTAACAACGGTACAAAGGTTATAAATATAAGCTGAACCGATGAAGAGAAAAAATCGATGCGAGACCAGTGTGATGATGCTTGTGTGCACAAAGTGCAAGTTCCGAACAGAACAGAACATCAAGATGTGCACCACCAGCAGATGACGTTGTAATGATTGAAGATCAATGAAGAAGATGACAGTGTGAGCTGTGAGGTGATATGTGAGAGCTGGTTGAAATAGATTAATCCTCACACACACACACACATTCACTCACAAATATGAAAGTTGAGCGAAATAGATTAGAGTGAATGTAAAATCAAAATCAAAATCAATGTAGTCTTTCTCACAGAGACGTTAAACACGTGAATAGAGTTGAGAACCGAGTGGAGTCTAGGAGCTCAGCTTGGACAGTGTTGTGAGTCCCAGCCGAGTGAGTTTGTACAGCTTTGTATAAATCAAAGTCTTCTAGTGAAAGCTCTCCAGTTTGGAAGAAGGAGAGACGTAGAAACGGTGGCTATGAACTTCCAAACAAATTCCAGCATACTGATTTACTGCTTTCTGCATTCATGTATTAAAATGTTCTTAATCAAGTTTCAATTTACAATGAGTACTTCGGGTTACCCGCATGGTTTATCAGATCAGACCCTATTTTCACTTGTGCTCAAAACCTTTGAAGAATCGAGATCTTTTGTTAGCTCCTTCATCTTTGATCAGATTGCGCACGACCCAATTTTGTTATTTAAATGTCCCCTGTGCAATCTGATCATTCCTAACAACAATTCATACTTATATAATAAAAAGTGAAAAGAAAATACAAATGACAATACATACAAATTTATTTTTAAAATGATGAAAATTGAAAATCGTTCAAATCATTGGAAAAAAGGCCCCCTTACATTTATGAACATTTATAAGGTAAATTTGGTAAAATATCAAAAGCATAAAGGTAAATTTGGTATAGAAAACGAAGAAATTTGTACCATTACACTCAATGTTTGTCCCCATTATGCCCCAATTTTAGTATATAACTGGTGGTCTACTACACGTGTTGCATGCTTGCATGTCGATTTGTTTTCATATATATCTTTGTCAAAACTTACATTAAATTTTAATCATGAGAGATCATATTTGAGCTTATAATAGGTTTCTCCGTTATTTAATAAGTTAATTCGTTATGGCTATATGACGTAAAGGCATTTCGAGATAGATAAAATGCATCATGACACAGATTTTATTTACGATAGGCTCATTCTAGATGATTATGTTATGCATTGCTTCGGAAAAAGAGTTTGGATGATATGAATAGTGTCCGTTAAATTTTCTTTTAAATGTTACAATTTAATATCAGTTCTGTCACCAATTGAGAATTTCTCAGTCCGTTTTGAGTTTTGAAAATAAAAAAAATTCCATGGAAAACAGTTTGATCATTCGGTGAACAAACGAAAACTTTTAATGAAAAATAGGTACAAAAAATTTGTTTACAGAAGTTCGAAGCCAAATTCTACGTATCTCATTCTTCCGATCTGAAGGATTTTGACCAGAAATCTTTGATCTGGATACACGAGTTAATCAAACATACTCAACTCAACACTCCATTGATTTGAACTCGTAGTACACTCACACCTAACATAATATACTGTGTTAGTTTATAAGAAAACACTGATAATCTTCTAAATAAGTCTAACCCTGAGCTGATTAAGCTAATCTGAATTTTCACATTCAAAGTGTACTAAACATGGAAGATATTGAACACTTAAAACTTAGAAATCTAAAGACTGATTTCGCCAAAGTGAAGATCTTGTTCTTCTCTTATCCTATGGTACTTATAGACTTGGGATGCAATGGTAATAAATTATAATATTACTATTTGTCGCTTAAAACCCGTACCTTTGTACTTGGACAATAAATGTGCATTTAATACATTCATTATAATCTGTACTATACATTAGATGCTACTCCATTTTAGCTCTATAAGACAATCCTTGTATTTCAACAATTCTGTTTCACTTGTTCTAACATTTATAAATGCGCCTTTGAAATCAAAAACTTGTTATCTGTTCTAATCGTTATTCTCAATGTTGTTTTCTACTTGACTTATACGATTTGTTATATCTAGCTCATCTGATATGAGGTAAGACACATTATCCAGTTGAACTTTGATTGCTCTTGATCATCCGATCTACACTACTCTTGATCCAGTTGAACTCTGATTGCTCTTGATCATCCGATCTACACTACTCTTGAACCACGTATCATAATTTGGTCAACACAAGCTCCTCTTATATTGTGTTATGATCTAATTGATAGTCTTAAAAAAAAATGTAATCACTACACGTTTTCGAAATAAGGGGAGCAAGAACCAATCAGTGATGTGTGTGTTAGGTCTTGCACGCAGGAGAGGCGACTTGATGACTGTTTGGTCCCACTTCACGAATCTCTGAAACTTTTCTTTTTTAGTTTTTATCACGACTATTTTGAGGAATCTTGTGATAGTGATTAGTGGATATTAATTGTTGTCATTAAGAGGGTTCAGTTGTTTGAAGTTAGTGATTAGCTCTATGTAAGTTTTTTGGTTCATCTCCATTTGAGAGCACGATTTAATGTTCCACAAATCTTAAATAGAGATCTCAAAACACACTAACGGCACACTCACTATTTGGCGAACAGAAAATTACTGACCCAATCCTATTATTTTTGGTGGCCAGTGGATCTACCGAATTTTGTGCCTATTTTGATGGGACCATTTTAATATTCTCTAATTATAGAGACTTAACTAAAGTTGCATTTTTAATAGTTTTGGTGGGACCATTTTAATATTCTAATATAGATCTCAAAACACACTAATATTTAGACTTAACAAACAAATGTACGAGACAGTCTTACGAGCCATATTTAATGAGACGGATCATGTCAATGAAAAAGTATTCTTTAAATATAACTGATGCCTCCCACCACCGCCTCGAGACCCGAGGACCGAGTAGCGCGTCCCAAGCCTCACCCAGGACACTTAGCTCGGGAAGCGACCGAGGACATAGGCCACCAAGATCGGCGAATTACCCGAGGAAGCACTCCAAGATCGGGACTTGCCCGAGGCCTCACCACTATCTCGGGGGTGTTTTCCGAGGACCATATCCCGACGCTAAGAAGAGTCTTGCCCAGGTACGTCTCTCCTGTGCAGATGAATCCCGTCTGGATACGTCTTTCCTTGTTTGAAGGATCCTAGGTCAATACGCCTTTCCTTATTTAGCGAGAGGATCCCGAGGATCACAGAGAGTATCCGTCGAAATATTCTCCCTTCACCGCCTTAGCCACTCTATAAATACCAGGTACGCCTCATTCAACACACACACTCATTCTTGCACATTTTTGCACTCAGCATATATTTGCTCTCTTCTTTCCCACGCGCATTGCCTGACTTAAGCATCGAAGGGGCTTCGCCGGACACACTTCCGACGTCCTCTGACCAGTGATTTGTGGTTGCAGATATCAAGCAAGGAGAAGCACAAGCCAGTCCCTTGTCGCCCGACGTCCCCGAGCTCCTCGACGTGGTGGTGTTTGCTCGTCGACTGAGATAATTTGACTACATCAACAACCATGAAAAAGTATTATCTTTTGTTTCAAATTATTAATTTTATCATTGACTTTTACAAGAAAAATATTATTTTTTTATGTTAAGTATTACTTTTCTTATTAGAACTATTGCTAAATGGACTTATCAAATCATCTCACCGATATAAACCAAGAACATCCCACAACTAGCCCAAATGGTCTCATATCAATAGAGATAAATTTCATCTTATAAATTCGTGATGTTTCTGTATATGTCAGATGTCTTCTATCAATAGACATTGTTCCAAAGACGGGATGTTAGAGCATGCAGCCGATATATACGAGAAGCTTGCGTTACAAAATACTTGTCAAGAATCACGGCCAAAATGTGGAAAATTACGTACGAAAACTTGACTAAGCTTCCCAAATTCCACGTTTATTTTTTGTCCTACTTTCCTGACTTCAACTGCCAACAAATTAATTTATCTCATGTTTCCTCAGTTCAAGGCACAATTAATGAATGAATCTGGAAATGTTTTTTTTTTTTTTAACAAGGAATACACTTTACTAATAATTTTTTGGTGATCCATATGTATCTTATTATGTTTGGTAGTATGGCTTTAATTTGACTATCATATATTGCTTTAGATACGCAATAACTCTGGTTTTTAACTTAATATATAAAACCTAAACTTACGGGTGAAGGAAAATAAATTAAACCCAAGGTATCTTTTTCATGCGGTCTTTGCTTTGCTTTTCTTTTGTCTTGTCTTATCTTTATCTTTTATACTATTTTATCTTTATCTTTTTAATTATTTGATGAATCTAGAAGGAGCCAGGAGGAATAATGTCCCTTTAATTCTCTTTACAAATTAAAATTTTTATATAATAGAATATCTATATATTTGTTGCGAAAAATTGCCAATTACCCATCTCATTAAATACTATCAGACTATATATATCTCTCTCTGTTTGTGTGACTACTACCTTGAAAAGGAAATCTATTGAAAAAGAAGTCCAAAACCATGCGTACGTTAACATTTTGTTGGAAAATAGCTTAACTTGCCCGTTTTTCTAATGGATTGTTTTGAGTCCACATCAAATGGAAGCTTGCTGGTCTCTTCAAGTAAACACTCAATTTCGTATACCTCAATACTATATAATAATATCGATCCCCTATCATAACTAACTTGGCCAATATTGGACAAAAAATACCACTTACTTATAATAACTTAGCTTTATAATTCTAGAAAAAAAAAAAAAACTATTTTTCCTAACTATTTAAAATTTCACAAAAAATACTTAGTTAAGTGAAAATCTATGCACGTGAAATGTCGCATGCATGGGTAGCTAGTATCTAATATTATGGGGTATGCTCTATGGTCGATCTGTTATATAAGTTCTCTAAAGTAACTTATATAATGCGTAAATGAGTTTAGTATATTTCTATTTAATCATATAAAATAATATTCAATTTTATTATTAATAGAGAAACCCAACCGTTGCCGGAACCTTCGTTCTCATGGCTGAAAGACAAAGCATAATTATGTAAATAGCACGCTTTACCCATTGTACGTACCTCTCTTTATATTCGCCTTTAATTATGTCCATGAAGAAAAGTATTTATTAGATTTTTTTGGTTCATATTTATGTCAGTCACATGCATATAGTACGTACATCGGAATCAAATACATGATGTAACAAAAAAAGTTGGATTAGTAAAATATTACAAAAGTTTAATCATTGCATAAGATTTGTTTACACACACAAATCCATTTCTTCTTCCGCTTTACCAAAGGAAAATTTTTGAAATCTGAACCAAACACCTCAAATGCAGATGAAAGAAATAATGGCTTGCAAAATCAAAACGCCAAATAAATCAATTTTACTTCAACTAATAATTAACCATAATTTAAGAGCAAAGTCCATAAGGTTCGAAGGTGCCATATACTTAGGATAACAATGCCTATTGAGGGGTAATTCGACCATACATGTACAATGTCTCATCTCGTTATGATATAGACTACATACAATTTTACGTGTGAAACCTATATATATATACTGAGAAGGGCATTACTCTGTTAGGATGATATCACATATTTGTAAGAATTCAATTTCTCCGCCTATAGTTTTTGGGTAAACTTATTGTACATTATTTATTTATTTTATTTTATTTGACTTGAGTGTTTTACAAACTACTATATATTACCCCATGTACATCATATGATAACGTTTCTAAGTTCCATCAACATTGTCATCAATAAGAATATAATAAAAAGTTCTTCAAATCTTATTTTTCCAAAATGTGACATGCTAAAGTTCCAAAAGATGGAAATGGTAGGCCGATAATGTCGTAATATCAGGCCATTCATCATAATCTTCACCTTTTGACTTTAAGGTAAAGTAATTACAGCATAATCATTTATCAATCCTATATTATATTATGTAAAGAAGAAAAGAGACAGGAACACTCACACACTTGCTATGATCAGTGTCAATATTATTCAACAATGTATCGCACCGAATCCAAAGATTATTAAATAGTTAAATTAACTTCACTTGTTAATTGTCATATAGAAATTTTATTAAATTTCTATATGTTTCGACGAATTAAAACACCATTCAATCGGCCCCTAATTACGCATGATTTTCAAGGAGATCGCCACAAGTTTTGCATTATTTTTGGGTATCAACATAATAACATAAGGCAAATGAGCTTTAATAAAATGATAATTTAAAGCACCGACATTTTGTCGGTGTAGCTGTAACTCGTGGTTTAATTTTAATTGTAAATTATTTGGTCTAATTTGCGCAACTGTAACTCATGCTTTAATCTTAATTATAGGATCATAATCCATCGATATTCGAAGAGTTTTGTAATTAATGACTACATTCAGTAACAGTGCACTTGGATTATATGTGGCCCAACTTGAATATAGTGGATCAAGCTAATAGTTTACTGAAGTCCAATACTCAAGACGTACGTAATTGATTATGGATCTTGATTTACTTAATTATTAATCAATTGTCAGTTTATTTTTCTTTTTCTTTTTGGTTGGACTTGCTTTTAATAAGGTAATCTACAAATAGTTTCTGAATATAAATGTATAGAGTTTACCTTTGTCGATATTGGTACACATTTTTTGCATGACTATATATTGAATTCTGATACCACTAATAAATTTAATCTCGAGACCCGAGGAAAGATATTCTCTTAAAACGCTACTGGTAACCTTTCGTCTTGGTACTACCAGGTCACCTCAGTCGTCGGGAACCTGTCATCTCTGCTCTTCTCGGGAGCTCATCTCTGCTCTGCTCGGGAACCTGTCATCTCTGCTCTGCTCGAGAACCTGTCATCTCAACAACTTGGCCCTCTTGTATAACTCATGATTAGTGCACTGACAAAGCTGCAAGACCCATCCCTGCATTAAGTTGATAGGATAATGTACACGCAATGCCTGCTAAACCCATCTGCGTACAGGTGGTAGGGCAGCGTACACGCAAGGTGTGCTCTGCCCATCCCGGCTCATGATTATTCAGGTAGTACAACACGCAACCCCTTTTCTCGCCTATAAATACCCAGGTATTATCTCATTTTTTTACACACATTCAGCAGACTCATTCTCTGTATTATATATCTTCTTGATCACCCGAATTGACTTAAGCATCGAACGACCTTCGTCGGGATGTCTCCCGACGCCCTTTGACCAGTGTTTGTGGTCGCAAGTCAATTGCAGGATGTATGACCTCCTCATCCCCCGAGGACAAACCTCCTCATCCCCCGAGGACAGGCCTCCAAATCTCCCACTGTGGTCGCATGTCAATCGCAGGATGTATAATCTCCTCATCCCCCTAGGACATACCTCCGCATCCCCCGAGGACAAACCTCCTCATCTTCCGATGACAGACCTCCAGACCTCTAGACCTCCCAACCTCCAGACCTCTAGACCTCCTCGGATGAAAAGGTGTAACTCTCTGGCCGAAAACTGAGGACGAATTTGAGATAGCATCAAATTCATTTTACTTTTTAAGTCCACGAGAGTGAGCTTAAAAAATCTCAACTTTTTAAGTCTCCGCTGGTTAGCCGGAGAAACCTCGATTTAGGGTTTTATCTGGAAACACTTCTTGTATCAAAATCATTTCAACCTTTAACTAATAATGAATTGTGAGATAATATTTTAATTTAAATATCAACGAAATGTTTATATATTATGGCCCTCATATTCTAAACAGCAACAATTGTTTCATTTTAGAAAACTGTAACTACTTAATTTTTTTTTCTTGGTTGGATTATTTGCGTCTGATATAAATATATTATTTATTGGTTTTACATAATCCTCTCTCTTAGCACGAGTTTTGTGGTGTGTAAGAACTAGTCTAGAAAGTGCGAAGGGAGCTTGGTAGAATGGTATCAATCTCTGGTTTTACTTTACAGATATGCGTGGATGTCGAGGTTTCGAGGAAGTTTCACCATTTTGCAACTCAAACAATGAACAAAATGCGATTATTTTGATTTTTGGATGAGGGTTTCATCTAGTGAAGTGAAAGAAAATGAAGAGCCATTGCCGTTTATGCGTCGAAGAAGATAAAAGTCGCGCTGTGTTGATGGGAAAGTGTATACGTCGAGAGTGAAGGGGTTACGTTTTTCAAAAGTTGTGTAACATTTTATCATTTTTCCCTTTTTCAAATTTATTGGTATTTTTAAGTTACTATTGAGTTTTTAAAAATCTAATCGGTGATTGTTAGATTTATTATCAACTAAATCGTGATTTGGTATAAGGATAAAATCGTAAAATAATATCACTCCCTTCCATCGAATTAATCTGTCTATGCATCCCTTTTTCATAATTTTCCCCTCTGCCCAGTCTCCTCTACAGTTTTTCTTCTTTGCAGAATCTGTGAAACAAAAGAAAGCGAGAAGGAAATGTTGAAATTTTTGTCGAAGGTGAGGATCGAGTTTAACGCCCTAGACCCACGCATAGCCTCGTGCATGGAGTTCTTGGCTCAGTGTAACGCTCGCAAGGCCAAAGAATCCAACCCAAGTTGCCAGGTACAGGTCAAGCGCCGCACCGACGATTTCCCGCCCAGGATCACCGTCACTTTCGTCAACGGAGTCGAGGAGACCTTCGATGCTACCTCCACTCCTGCGCAAAAAATCCGCAATCTGATCCTCGAAAAGGGCCAATTCCTCGAAACCGAGCAGATGTTTCGCGAATCCGGTGAGAAGTGGCCCGTCGTTATCCCCGAAGAAGAACTCCGTCAATCGTTCCCTGGAATTAAGGTAATTGGATACTTGTTCTCGTGTTCTATTCTCTTTTTAAAACGGTCTTGGAAAATGGTTGTGGTCGATATGATTTTGATGGACAATGTGGTGAGCACTTGGTGTGCAAAAAACTTTCTCAGGTAAAATTAATTCTTTTGTATGTTTGGTTTCAGGTTATCAATCATTCTTATGCTAAGTGTGGCATGGTTCTGGAAAATTAACCTCTTTTCTTGTTTGTTTTTCGAAATATGCAGCCAAGAAAAGCAGAAGAGAAGCAGCAATAGCTTTCTGGACCTTCAATCAACTTCTCAGCTAGCAAGGCAATCAGATGATACAAAAAGAGATGCAATTTCAGGGTCTACTAGCTCCTTCGAATTTTGAACTTGTGATTTACTTATTAAAGCTTTCATTTTTTTATTGGAGTTGCATTTTTGCAGTATCATCTTCAGTTGGCCCCTTCAGTTGTTTTTAATAAGGTAATCTACAAATAGTTTCTGAATATTAATTTATAGAGTTACCTTTGTTTTTAAGGCTCCGTTGGTTAATCGGAAAAACCTCAGTTCAGGGTTTTATATGGATTAACACTTCATGTATAAAAATAAGTTCAACCTTTAACTAATAATGAATTGTGATTGATCCAATAAGTTTGAGAGAATATTTTAATTTAAATATAACGAAATGTTTATATATTATGGCCCTCATATTCTAAACAGCAACAATTGTTTCATTTTAGAAAAGTGTAACTACTTAATTTTTTTTTTCTTGGTTGGATTATTTGCGTCTGACATGAATATATTATTTATTGGTTTTACATAATCCTCTCTCTTAGCACGAGTTTGGTGGTGTGTAAGAACCAGTCGAGAAAGTGCGAAGGGAGCTTGGTAGAATGGTATCAATCTCTGGTTTTACTTTACAGATATGCGTGGATGTCGAGGTTTCGAGGAAAAGAAAAAAGGACCAAGACTAGAATATGGCTATAATTCAGTAGTATATGTTAAATCATATGACTAGAATTGCAATTTGTCCGTTGTACTAGAGGCAAAAAAATTGGGATTTTAATCTTGTAAATGCTCTATTTTGGATTTTAATAGTGTAAAGTTTTCTTTTAGTCCAGTTAGTTGGATTTTTTTATTGGATCACTAAATTATCGAATATTGTTACTTGATATTAGTACTTTCTATGCGGCTCTATATAAAAATTAAAATTTAATAAGCAAAATAAAGGAAAACCAAAATCATTTTCCACTCACATTGTGAAATATCTTACCTCCACGTATCAATGGGCGACCAGGAAGGTCATGGTCTAAGTTAGTGACCTCCATTGCACTTGGGAGGTGTGCCTACCTAAGGTTGACCCAAATGGTCGAGCCTATGTCATAATTTTTGCGAAATATCTTTCCCAAGCAAAAAATTTCAAGCGACTCGATTAAAACTATGATTAGACAACTTATATGATTAAACTACAAAGCAAAATAAATTTATAAAATCAACATTTACATTTTACCTTTTATTTTATTTTTAAATGACGAGTCAAATTAATCAATCTGCTGTTCACCCATATTTTCCAAGGTTTGTTCATACAAAGGGCCAGCCAGTCAATATATATACTCAATGGGATGAGGAAAATACATCTTGGTTTAGGTCTTCCACAGTTTGAATCAAACCAAGTTAATCGGTTTTACTAAATTACAAATAAAATCAAACCAATGTATATTATTTTCAATTTTAGTTGAAGCTTATACCTTCCAATAATTCTGATAATTTTAGTCATATTTTTTCGAATATTCTTATAAGATAGTAATATATTAACATCTTGGTTAGGTCTTCGACAACAATTTGAATCAATCCAAAGTCCATCGGTTTTACTAAATTACAAATCAAACCAAACAAGTCATATATTAATTTCAATTTTAGCTTAAACATATACCTTTCAATTTTGGTGATTTTAGTCATATTTTTTCAAATATGCTGATAAGACAGTTATATGGGCTTTGTCGATGTAGAGGGCGAGTCACAATATGACATATGACAAGAGTTGGTTTAAAAAGAAATTTTTTTAATAAAATGGATTCGGCCACTGAAATTCTGACACGTGGCGGACTTTTATTATTAAAAAAATCATGAAAAAGTTGCCCGGGAAACTTTCCAAACATCAGCTCAGACTACCCAAAACTTTCAAAATTGGAGATTTGCAAGACCTCTTTCTCCCTTCCCCCGTTCGCAGAGTGTCCTTCTTCCCCCTTACGCCATTCTTCTTCAACAAGCAAAATTTCTTCCTCTCTTCATTCTCGTCTGAAAATCTAGCCGGAAATCAATTTTCTTTCCAGTAAGGTAAATGTCTTGAATTTAGATACTGCATTTTCATTTTTTGGTACTAAACTGAAGCACTCGTTTTTCCATTGTGTTTTGTTCATTGTTCTCTTTTGTGAAAATGTTAGCAGTTTAGTTAGCTATATGGATAGGAATTCTTTGTGACAGTTCAAATAGTTAACAGAAAAGGAATGGAAGTTCTTTCCAGCCTCTAATGAAATGATACGAAATCTGTTTGTACACAACTTTTTTGATAATATGATGTAAAAATAATTTATTTCCAGCTTCTAATTTATTGTTTAATTACTTGCAGTTGGTTGTGTTCGAAATGGAAGTTGAAAATTCATTGTCGCTTGAAGAGTTGGAGGAAAACCACATCGAAGAAGTTGTATGTCGTGAGTTTTCAACTACACAGTGTGGACTCCCGAATTTGTCTAGGTCAGAAATTGAGGTATCAACTGAAATCTCTATTGTTGATGTTTTGAAGAGTAAATTAGAAGTGGGTAGTATTGTGAAGTGTGAACAATCTCGAAAAAGCTTATTTATTGTACTGTCAAAACGCACATGCGAAGGGATTCAGCGTGAGGAAAGGTGAACAACGATGTTTAACCCATTGTAAAGAAATTCAGTCAAAAGAATTTAATTGTTCATGTGAAGGTTCGAAAGATGAAAAAAGATCTAATAAAAAGATTCCAGCATATCAGAAGCCGGTTATTAGAACTAATTGTAAAGCTAGATTGAAAACTTCAAGGGGATAAGAGAGTGAATGGCGAGTTAGTAGATTTGTACAAGAGCATAATCATGAGATGTTTACACAAGATCAAACTCACTTTTTAAGATCAGCACACAATATATCACGTGCAAAACAGTCAACTCTAGAAGCTATGGTTAATGCTGGAACATCTATCTCTAGTGTTGTTTCTTTTATGGTTAATGCTGGAATAAATTAATATTCAGAAACTATTTGTAGATTACCTTATTAAAAGCAACTCCAACTAAAAAAAGAAAAAAGAAAAAGAAAAAAATGACAATTGATTAAAAAGTAAGTAAATTAAGATCCATATTCAATTACGTACGTCTTGAGTATTGGACTTCACAACAAATTTATGTGGTGTCTTCTGTAAACAACATCAAGATCTTCTCTTCATGGAAAATGGCTCAACCAGTTTTGGTCAAATTTCTTCATAACATTCTACCAGTCGGATGCAAATGGCTATCCAACATTGAATAAATTTATCCAACATATGAACAACGATGAATAAATTTGTTGTGATAAATAATTATCCAACATTGCGCATACTTACATGAAAAGCAAATTGAGACACAATTCGGTGCTATTTGTGTTAATATTAATGCTTACAAGTACTCGTTTTGATTAGGAATTCAACAAATCAATAGAATATTTATTGTGCTGATGTATAGCTCATACAATGTTTGCAGTTATATCCTCTCCCAATTAAGGACCGTGAAAATGTCGGATATGACTTACTTTTGAACTCATCGACTGTTGCTTTCTCTCATATTCAATGTAAGAAGGACAAATAGTTAATCTTGAGATAACATATGCAGACCATATATGCATATGCTTCAGCTCCTAGTATATGTAATGGTACTGCGTTGGATCAGTAATTGCAAAATTCAAAAAGTTCTTGGTTATTGACACAAACTTCTGGATACAATGCATTAAGACCGATTAACAAGAGAAAGGAAAGAAAGAAATAATCCATATGAAATATGAAAGAAGGGGCCAACTGAAGATGATACTGCAAAAATGCAAGACTCCAGTAAAAAAAATGAAAGCTTTAATAAGTAAATCACAAGTTCAAAAATCGAAGGAGCTAGTAGACCCTGAAATTGCATCTCTTTTTGTATCATCTGATTGCCTTGCTAGCTGAGAAGTTGATTGAAGGTCCAGAAAGCTATTGCTGCTTCTCTTTTGCTTTTCTTGGCTGCATATTTCGAAAAACAAACAAGAAAAGAGGTTAATTTTCCAGAATCATGCCACACTTAGCATAAGAATGATTGATAACCTGAAACCAAACATACAAAAGAATTAATTTTACCTAAGAAAGTTTTTTGCACACCAATTGCTCACCACATTGTCCATCAAAATCATATCGACCACAACCATTTTCCAAGCCCGTTTTAAAAAGAGAATAGAACACGAGAACAAGTATCCAATTACCTTAATTCCAGGGAACGTTTGACAGAGTTCTTCTTCGGGGATAACGACGGGCCACTTCTCACCGGCTTCGCGAAACATATGCTCGGTTTCGAGGAATTGGCCCTTTTCGAGGATCAGATTGCGGATTTTTTGCGCGGGAGTGGAGGTAGCATCGAAGGTCTCCTCGACTCCGTTGACGAAAGTGACGGTAATCCTGGGCGGGAAATCGTCGGTGCGGCGCTTGACCTGTACCTGGCAACTTGGGTTGGATTCTTTGCCTTGCGAGCGTTACACTGAGCCAAGAACTCCATGCACGAGGCTATGCGTGGGTCTAGGGCGTTAAACTCGATCCTCACCTTCGACAAAAATTTCAACATTTCCTTCTCGCTTTCTTTTGTTTCACAGATTCTGCAAAGAAGAAAAACTGTAGAGGAGACTGGGCAGAGGGGAAAATTATGAAAAAGGGATGCATAGACAGATTAATTCGATGGAAGGGAGTGATATTATTTTACGATTTTATCCTTATACCAAATCACGATTTAGTTGATAATAAATCTAACAATCACCGATTAGATTTTTAAAAACTCAATAGTAACTTAAAAATACCAATAAATTTGAAAAAGGGAAAAATGATAAAATGTTACACAACTTTTGAAAAACGTAACCCCTTCACTCTCGACGTATACACTTTCCCATCAACACAGCGCGACTTTTATCTTCTTCGACGTCATAAACGGCAATGGCTCTTCATTTTCTTTCACTTCACTAGATGAAACCCTCATCCAAAAATCAAAATAATCGCATTTTGTTCATTGTTTGAGTTGCAAAATGGTGAAACGCAAAGCAACCGAAGCCGTGGACATGGAACTACAAGAAAGAACCTTCGGCACTAACCACGTGGTACGTACAATAACCTAAAATCTTGAGTTTATGTTATTGTTATTGCTTTCGACATTTCATGTTTCGAGTTTTGTTATTAAATGATTTTAGTGTTTGGGTCGCGATTGGTGAGTGTCCAGTATGTGCATGTCGAGATTGGTGGTGAATCTTTCGACGGATGTGGGTCTCGATGGTTTGTGTCGCGAATCTGTTGACTGGCTGTGTGGGTCTCGAAGTAGTGGGTCGCGAATATGTAGACCGTTGTGGGTCACGATCTCTAGACTGTTGTGGGTCGCGATGGTGTGATGAATCTGGCGACAAATGTGGGTCTCGATGTGTGGCTAGTTTTTTACTGTCGCGACCCATGTTTTGTCCAACAAAACTTGAGAAGAGCAAGTTTTTGACTGCAAAATAACATTGGGATCACAATACCATGAAGTTTGTGAAAGAATTCTCTCATTTCTGAATGAACGTGAGCTTCAAAGAATGGTGCAAGACGGGCAGTTTGGAAATCTGATTAGATATGCCTCTGATTATCTTAGCTCGAACCAATTATTAATTATTATGGTTCTTGATGAGCAGGCAAGCCATGGACTTTGGGACCGATTTTTGATGGTCATCCAAAAGAGGCCGTTGCGGTTTTTTTTGCTGGAGTATGGGCTTATAACAGGGCTTAACTGTTCAAGTACTTATCCTGTGATTCCTGAGGAGGATGGATTCCGTAGAAGTCATTTTCCTGGGATGAGTACTGTAACATTTGTTGTTTGAGGGCCCGCATTGATGAATTTGAAGGAGAGATTGGGGTTGAGGTTGACCTGGAGAAAATTAAGCTGGCGAGCTTATACTTTGCCTCCGCAGTATTGGGTCCTCGGAGGAAAAGGAAGAAGGAAGTGGTTGACCCACATTAGATGAGGCTGGTGGATGATATAGATAGTTTGAATACCTACCCATGGGGTAGGTTGGCCTACGAGGAAGTTTTATTTGGTCTTCGAAAAGACCTCAGAGCTAGATTTGAAGAGGTTACAAATTAGCGAAGAAGCGGAAGCGGGATCCGAACTTCAGCGGATTTGGAAGCCACCACCTCAGTGGGTTTGTTCAGCCATTGCAGGTATATTTATGTTTATATGTTTGTATAGATGAATTCTTTAAATTTGATATATTTCATTTAAATAACATGTGGTTTATTCTTTTTTTTAAGATATTGGCCTATGAAGTTTATAACGGTGTTGCTGAGGCTTTTGCATCTCGTAGAGAGGATGCAGACGTCTCACTGCCCCGGATGGGTCACTGGGTGATAAGGAAATTGCATAAGAACCATGCTTCAGTGATGTCGCTACTGCATTCAGTAGTAGCCAATGCGAGGTATGCATATGAAATTCAAATGATCAGAAATTTGTATTTGCTTATGTTTTTGTGTTAGCTGATAGAAATTAAATTAATGTAGGACGTGTGTGGGATGCTTACTCCGACTGATTCGGAGTTGTTGTCTGCGTACTATATCTCTGGTGATTTCGTTGTTTCGAATGAAATGCACAGTCACACGACGCATGTCGGAGTTGATGAGTCGTGGACTGAAGGTAGTGTGCAGCCAATGGTGCCTCAGTCCATCCCATGACAGTCCATCCCATCGCAGTCCACCCCATCATAGTCCATCCCATCAGACTCCACCCCATCAGACTCCACCCAATCACAGTCCACCCATCAGACTCCACCCCATTAGACTACACCCCATAACAGTCCACCCCATCAGCACCACATCAGAGTTCACCCCATCACAGTCCACCCCATGACAGTCCATCCCGTCTTCAAAGGCTTGAAGAGCGTATGACTGTAGTAGAGGCCCAACTGACCATGATGATGCAGCAGCAAGCAAATATGATGGATATACTGAAAAGCCTGCAGTCATACATGTTGAGCTTCAAGATAGCATGGAGCCCAGTCATTACCGCTGGTGGTAAGTTTAATTTGTGATCTTATGATGTTGAAACTGCAATGTTATGTTATTAAAATTCATCTATGTTTTGTGGCAGGTGAGACGGCAGAAAGGGCGGAGGAGATACCATTCGCCTGATGGTTTTGATAAGTTCTGTTTGTGCTTGTACTTTATTTGAGTTTAATTTACAATATTATTATTTGTGGCAGAGTTGGCTTTGTCTATGCTGCCTCCAGTGAGTGAGGTGACATGGACTGGATCGTCAGAGGTGGCTGGGTGGACCAAGGTGACGCGGATGTTTCAGTTGTCACCAGTGCGGGATGAGGAGAGTGGATCGAGAGAGTCGACACCTGAAGCTGGTAAGTCGTGTTTGTCATATACATGTGACCTCTAATGTCTTATAACACGTATATCCATACTGATGTGATTGATGTTTGGTAGTAGGGGGAGATCAGGTTGAAAGGAACCAGCCCGAGGATCAACGAGACTTGACCCAGACCTTGCTGCATTTGTTGCTCTTTATCTAGAACAGAGGATGGAGATCATCATTCAAAGGTCGTGGACAAGAACAGAGCTGGAGATTGAACATCTGAGTGATGGTGAAAAGAAACGATGCTTCATCACAGCTTACGAGAGGGGCTGGTTCCTTAAGATGGCCACTCTGGGGACTTGGTTTTTCACTGATGTAAGTATATTTGTTTTTGTAACAGTTATGGTCTATTAATTTTGTGTTAGAAAAAATTAAAAATTGCTTTAAACATATTTCAGCATGTTGATGAATGCTTCCGGGGCCTCCTTGAGTTGCAGAAGGCATACGCCTACATATTTCGTGGAGATGTTGCGATGATGGATACTGCTTTCCCCCAGATCGTTGCGGGTGCATTCATCGAAGGTGGTCCTACCAATGTAGAGCGTATGTTTATGTACATGGGGGAGAAAATAGATGATTGGCCAACAACACCATGGGATAAGGCATCTTTTATTTTGGTGTCGTATTGCTTCAACAGCCACTGGGTTCTTGTGAGAATTGTTCCAAAAGTTAATAAACTGTCGATTTTGAATTCAGACCGGAGTGTGGATTCAAATGACAAGATACTTCTAGACCTCATCGCGCCACTAGCTCACATGCTGCCGCATATTTTGGTGGCGATGGGTGTTCAGACTGACACAGATACCCGGTGGAACATTGTTCGGCCAAAAGAATTCCCCGAACAATCTCTAAGGTATAAATTTCTTTTTTCTTTTTATCTATGTTCTGTCTTTTAATATTTTTCAATAATATGTTAATGTTTTTTTACAGTGATGAGTGTGGAGTTTATGTCATTGCAGCTGCAACCTTTACATTAGCTGATAGGATTGTTTATACTCTAAAAGTTGCAGTGGTTGCAGATTTTTGGAAATTTTGTACTTGTAGTTTGTGGAATCAATCGTTGATGTTGAATTGAGATTGTGTGTGTACTTGTAGTTGTAGTTTACGAAATTTTGTAGTTTATGAATAGTGTGATTCCTTTTACACGTTATTGTATTCAGTTTCAGTTTATGTTCCTGTATTCATTTTCTTTTATGACGTGGATCTCGAGTGTGGGTCTCTTGGTGTGGGTCTCGTGGGCCTCGATGTTACAAAAGCATGAGCATGATATGGAATTTATAGAAGCATTCACAAATAATAATATATGCGATTACAAAAAGTGGTGGTTAAAAGCATTCACACAAAAAAAAAGCAGTTCACTCCGAGCTTTGGCCTTTGTCCTCGGTATCTACCTCCTTCTCCTTTGCTGGTGACTGTTGCTCCTTCGAGTCTTTTTTTATGCCTGAACTTTCACCGACAGGTTGCTCCTTCCGTCGTTTAGGAGGTGGGGGTAAAATCTCGACTTCATCATTTGAGTCAAGATAAATAACAGGGACCATTTCGTTTAAATGAATTGGTACTAAGTCATGCCACTTACTAGTGACACTCTCAACCGAATTATCAGACTCTTTACACGAAATTTGCAACAAAAATAATATGGATTGAATTGAAAAGAAAGGGATGTTAATAAGTATTACTTATTAAATTAGATGGGATGCTTTATATAGAAATAAACTAAACAATCATCAACTACCCTATTAAATTAGATGGGATGTGTGAATGACATATATCACAAAAATGATTTTCATGATTATGCTACATCAAAATCAAATCTCACGTTTGGTGGAGAACATAATTGCAGAAACTTCAGTGCTAATTAATGCGTATAGGTCTCGATTGTGGGTCTCGATGGATTCTCGATGGTTTGAGTCTCGAATTCTATCACTCATTTATATATGTTATGTCATAGTATAAACTTATAAAACTTATAAATATGGCTTTGTATTAGCACTTAAACTTATAACATATATATGTTATGTGTTATGTCATTGTATAGCATGAACTATAAAACTTATAACAATTTAACAACATATATGCTTGTGGCTTCGTATTATCACTCACACCTATTCAATCACTCATTTATATATGTTATGTCATAATAGAAACTTATAAAACTTATATATATAGCTCATATATATGTTATGTTATAAATATAAAACTTATTTTATAAAACTTATAACTCATATATATCACTCATATATATGTTATGTTACAAATATAAAACTTATTTTATAAAACTTAGCACATATGTTGAGATTAGAATAAAAAAACATGACTCGCGACCCACCCACACAACTCGAGACCCATACTCGAGACTCGTACCCTAACCCTAAATCCCAAACCCCAAACCCCAAACCCTAAACATCAAACATGACTCGCGACCCATCCACAACGCGAGACCCCTACTCGAGACCCATTACAACTCGCGAGACCCACTCCCAGCTCGCGAGACCGATTCCCAGCTCGCGAGACTTTTTTATGCAACCCATTACAACAATCAAGAATCAATTAAAAATAGTTACAGAAAACATGATAACTTCATCTTTCATCTTTATACTAAATTCACCAAACCCAAACATGACTCGCGACCCATGAAAACATGCTAACTTCATCTTCTACTAAATTCACCAACAGGAGGAATTCTATTTAGTTTTTTCGGCCTCTTATTCTCTTCACAACAGGTGGTAGCACGAAAATGTCATGACGTGGCCACTCATTCTGATCCGGAACTGGATAAATTGGGTCAGCATACGCTAATGACCACAACATAACAGAACAATATTCCGAGCACAACGAATAAAATCAAAATTTGATAGGCAACTCGCTGCTATTGCATGTGAACATGGAATCCTGTCAATATCAAATTCTCTGCATGTGCATCTCTTGGATTCCAGGTCCACGATGGATGTATGTGCACTGTTCCGGACTTCAAACTCATGACGGCCCAATTCAAAACTTGATACCCCCGAGTAGCGTTATATCTGTCACGCAGGATGGACTCAACTGCATGGGTGAAATTTGTGGTAGACACAATAGATGCATTTCGATACCTCGCAAACCAAGATGTGGTTAATTTTTGCAAGGATTCTAACAACGCAATGATTGGAAGCTGCCTTTCATCACGTAATCTTGCATTTATTGATTCCACCCCATTCGCTGTCATGATATTGTAGCGAGATCTTGGACCGTAGGCTCAAGTTCATCGATCTAAAGAGCCACAATCATCCAAAAACTTTATGGCCTCGGGATACCTGTTCTTGAAACGTTCGTACTCGATGTCGAAGTCACTCTGCTTATAGATCTTGACCAAGTGCATAAACATTTCCATGAAACCCTTCTTCTTGCAACGCAGTTTCATATTTGCGACAAGTGTCATATACAATGATCATGATGAGCGTTATGGTACACTCCGGAAACAACAGCAATGTTCCCCTGATTTCTATCAGATATGATCATCAACTCCTCCTCATCAGGTACTACATACAGTAGTTTCGTCAGGAACCAGCTCCATGAAGCAGTAGATTCAACATCAACAATGCCCCAAGCCAATGGGTACTGGTGAAAATCTCCATCTTGAGCCCAAGCCACTAGTAAAGTGCCATCGTACTTTCCTTTCAATCATGTACCATCAATGGTGACTACTTTTCTCATGCATCGATAGCCCTTCACACATGCACCAAAAGCTAGGAACATATATTTGAATCTATTATGCTCATCAAGTACTAAATCAGTTATGCTACCTGGATTCATTTTTTCCATCATGCTCAGATAAGAAGGCAGAATTGCAAAACTTTGTTCAAGATCACCTTTGAAGATATCATAAGCAAGTTGTTTACCTTTAAAAGCTTTATAATAGGTAATGTCAACTCCTCTATTGCGCATCATGATCATAATAGATTTTTCAATCATGTACCATCAATGGTGACTACTTTTCTCATGCATCGATAGCCCTTCACACATGCACCAAAAGCTAGGAACATATATTTGAATCTATTATGCTCATCAAGTACTAAATCAGTTATGCTACCTGGATTCATTTTTTCCATCATGCTCAGATAAGAAGGCAGAATTGCAAAACTTTGTTCAAGATCACCTTTGAAGATATCATAAGCAAGTTGTTTACCTTTAAAAGCTTTATAATAGGTAATGTCAACTCCTCTATTGCGCATCATGATCATAATAGATTTTGGTTGGGGAGTCACTTGTTGTCCTTCAAAGTTCTCCACCAACATGTCACAAACAACGGATGAAATTTCTTGTAGGTGTCTCGTACGTCTTCCTGTCAAATCACATGTGTGTGTGTTGCAGTACGTACGAATCGAAAAAATATCCGAGTCTCTAACTTTCGAAGTCCAAATTCTCCATGTACAGTCTTTATTAACGTACCGAACGGCATATACACTTGGAGATGACTTGCCACTTTTGGATTCAAAAGAGGAGTTCCAAGCAATTTTAGATAACTCCTTTTGCACGACAGCCTTGCTTTGGAACTCCTGACCGACGTATAAGTTAGAACCGTCAGTTAACGAAAATGTATCACAACTATGCCGAACATTAAATTCATCTGATTGCGTAACAATGTGCTCCACATCATCCAAATGAACGGTGCCAACACCAATGTCTTCTACATCATTTTTTTGTTATGTAACATTATTCAGAAATGCATATTCAGACAAAGAAACCTCTTCAGTAGAGACAATATTTCGGTTAAAATATTTATCATAGCAGTAATCCGTCACATTGCCACCACCCATAGTTTCTGTCAATATTTCATCTCCCAATTCAGCACTTTGAACGACGATATCAAGTGCTCTTGAATCCATCCCAACTTCAGAGATAATAGTACTGGGTTCAACTTCAACATGGAGCACAGGCCTGTCTTTTGGACATCCAAAATATAAATAAGCTTTCAAATCATTATCATTCTAAACATAAATCGGACGCATATGCCACTGGCTCACATCCGGTACATAACTTATTCTCAATCGTTCGGTGCCAACTAGACCCATAATCTTGTACATCTCAGATCTTATATATTCAACAGAACAAATTTCACCATCAACAGGAATCGCTGCCCACTTACAACCTGACCTTGAACACAATTTAAATATCGAGATTTCATTATTGTTACTTTTCCATTCACCGTCATACTCAAATATAATGACTGTCGGCATAACCTGCAAAATTATTATAAAATACGTTAGCTGAAAGGATTCAGGAAAAAAAATGGGTCGCGACCCATACAAATCTGGGTCTCGAGTCAACATATGTGACGAGACCCACATTTGGCAATAGCCTATACCAATGTCGCGACCCAGTAACAAAAAGTGGGTCTCGAGTCAACATATGATCTCGACCCATATTTGGACAATAGCCTAGACCAGTGTCGTGACCCAGTGACAAAAAGTGGATCTCGAGCCAACATATGATCTCGACCCATATTTTGACAATCGCCCGACAAATGCCGAGCTCCAGTAGGACCACTCACTCTGTATTTTGATCTCTTTTTTCAATATTTACTTCGTTTTCATCGACGAGCAAAATAACAAATGTCAGAGAACTGAAGAACAAAAAAACCCAGAATGTCGGAGAACCCAGAACAAAAGAGCAAAATTAAGTCTGTCCTCTTGCGTCTGGTCAAGGGGACGTTGGTGGTTGGTGGGATTGGTAGGAAACATCATAAATGCGAATAAAAATAATTGTTTAAATAATATTATTTTTAACAATCTTAAGTATCCTCTTAACAAACCCACTGACTTCCTTTAAAAAAAGTCAACTCTCTTCCTTTTAAATAAGACTGGAATGAGTCATACTTTTTTAAATGACCCCTGGGCAGAGATCTACTATTTGTTTTTCGTTTTTTCCTTTTCCCAATTAAATAAATAACATAAATAAAAATAAGGTGCGGTCGTGGCAAGGTCTACTCTCATTTCCTTGGTTATGTGTAATTGTTATCGATAAACATAAAAATAAGGTTCGGTCGTGGCAATGTCTACTCTCATTTCCTTGGTAATGTGTAATTGTTATCGATAAACATGAGCAATATCCTCTACAGCTTTAGTTAATTGGGAAAAGGAAAAACTAATTACACATTACCAAGGAAATGAGACTTCCGTGTTTTGGTCATACGCATCCGCTACATTGCACACACACTGTAACCGACGTTGGACCATAGTTCCACTCTTGTTCCGCCACGCATCTCATGAAGGAAAAGGTAATTGTCTTTGCCCTATATATTTCTTAAACGGGTCATTTAAAAAAGCATGACTCATTCGTGTGTTATTTAAAAGGAAGGGAGTTGACTTTTTTTATTTTGGTCAAAGTGATTGATTTTAAGGGTATTTTAGTCTTTTTACATGTTTGATATTTGAAAAGTATAGAACAAAACTGATTTGAGTTAGTCTGGACTCGAACACTGGTACAGGGAATGTGAAAGAGCTCTCATACCACTACACTAACTGTACAATATTTAACATTTAATATAACTAATATATAAAATATATAAACCAATTGAGTCGAGTTTTTGAAAATTTAGGTCGAGTTTGGGTTGATTTGTTATCATTTGGTCGAGTTTGGGTCGAGTTTTTCATTAATTGGGTCGAGATATCATCATTGGGTCGAGTTTGTTATTATTAGATCAAGTTATCATAATTGGGTCGAGTTATCGTAATTGGGTCGAGTTATCATTATTGGATCAAGTCTTTCGTTATTGGATCGAGTCTTTTATCGAGTTTAAGTCAATGAATCGAGTTACATATGTTTGTGGTCAAATATTTAATGAATTGGGTTGAGTTTAATTCACTATTAGACTGTGAAATCACTGCTGGGTGTTATCTCACTCCCTTCCTTCAAATTAAATCACGTCTCGCTCCCTTTCACCCAAATTTCCCTTTGTTGAACCTGCCTAGACGATTAATTTCTCGGAAGTTTTCGTTTTTCGTCTTCCACCTTTCTTTCAGGTACGGCTGTCTGTCTATTTATTTAAGTAATTGCGTCTCTCTTTTTTTGTTGTCCTTGTGCTCATAATTCCTGAGATTAATTGGGAATATGAAGGAAAATCTCGGTTTTTTATCATTCTTCTGATCGATGTAGGTCTACCAGGTTTGGTGATTTATTTTTAGAATATCGTTTTCCAAACGCTGTGTGATTTGTTGAAGTATCATGTTTGAGTTTCCTTCTTTCTTCCATTTAATTTCAAATAGTATTGTCGACGTTGGAATCGGAATTTTGAAAAATGAGGTTGACTTTGGAAATTAGGGATAATTAGGCGTTGACATCTCTATTCATGGAGATCTAAAGTTTTATTTAGTTTACCCGAAGTCTATTGGTTGTACATGTATTTTTCGTTATTCTCTGTCTTGGATTTAATTTTATTATTGACGTTTTTCAGATGCGTCTGAACTTTTTTGTTAGCCGTAACTTGCATCTTTATTGAACTAAAGGGATCTCGGATGAAAGTAGGCGATTTGGTAGTACTTGATGGTTTTGGATTTCTGTAGGTGAGAGGGTGTGGAAATAAGTTCGGTTCAAGTGTATATGATTCAGTAAATATTGATATTGTTTTTTAATTTAATCTCTTAAATGAAGGAAGCTTTGATATTTACACGATTTATTTCCTTCATATTTTATTGAATATGATATGTTTCATACTTTATTGCAACAATTTGAGAAGTGTTTTGTACCTCAGTATTCTGGCTTATTGCCATCGAAGTGACTCAGGTTCACTGGAATGCCCCTCCATTTGGACCCATTGTTCACTGGAATGCTCCTCTACAGCTTTATTTAATTGTTTTTTCCTTTTCCCAATTAAATAAAGCTGTAGAGGAGACTGCTTATGTTTATCGATAACAATTACACATTACCAAGGAAATGAGAGTAGACCTTGCCACGGCCGGACCTTATTTTTATGTAACAATTACACATAACCAAGGAAATGAGAGTATACCTTGCCACAGCCGCACCTTATTTTTATTTATGTTATTTATTTAATTGGGAAAAGGAAAAAACATAGATCTCTGCCCAGTCTCCTCTACAGCTTTTCTTCTTTGCAGAATCTGTGAAACAAAAGAAAGTGAGAAGGAAATGCTGAAATTTTTGTCGAAGGTGAGGATCGAGTTTAACGCCCTAGACCCACGCATAGCCTCGTGCATGGAGTTCTTGGCTCAGTGTAACGCTCGCAAGGCCAAAGAATCCAACCCAAGTTGCCAGGTACAGGTCAAGCGCCGCACCGACGATTTCCCGCCCAGGATCACCGTCACTTTCGTCAACGGAGTCGAGGAGACCTTCGATGCTACCTCCACTCCTGCGCAAAAAATCCGCAATCTGATCCTCGAAAAGGGCCAATTCCTCGAAACCGAGCAGATGTTTCGCGAATCCGGTGAGAAGTGGCCCGTCGTTATCCCCGAAGAAGAACTCCGTCAATCGTTCCCTGGAATTAAGGTAATTGGATACTTGTTCTCGTGTTCTATTCTCTTTTTAAAACGGTCTTGGAAAATGGTTGTGGTCGATATGATTTTGATGGACAATGTGGTGAGCACTTGGTGTGCAAAAAACTTTCTTAGGTAAAATTAATTCTTTTGTATGTTTGGTTTCAGGTTATCAATCATTCTTATGCTAAGTGTGGCATGGTTCTGGAAAATTAACCTCTTTTCTTGTTTGTTTTTCGAAATATGCAGCCAAGAAAAGCAGAAGAGAAGCAGCAATAGCTTTCTGGACCTTCAATCAACTTCTCAGCTAGCAAGGCAATCAGATGATACAAAAAGAGATGCAATTTCAGGGTCTACTAGCTCCTTCGAATTTTGAACTTGTGATTTACTTATTAAAGCTTTCATTTTTTTATTGGAGTTGCATTTTTGCAGTATCATCTTCAGTTGGCCCCTTCAGTTGTTTTTAATAAGGTAATCTACAAATAGTTTCTGAATATTAATTTATAGAGTTACCTTTGTTTTTAAGGCTCCGTTGGTTAATCGGAAAAACCTCAGTTCAGGGTTTTATATGGATTAACACTTCATGTATAAAAATAAGTTCAACCTTTAACTAATAATGAATTGTGATTGATCCAATAAGTTTGAGAGAATATTTTAATTTAAATATAACGAAATGTTTATATATTATGGCCCTCATATTCTAAACAGCAACAATTGTTTCATTTTAGAAAAGTGTAACTACTTAATTTTTTTTTTCTTGGTTGGATTATTTGCGTCTGACATGAATATATTATTTATTGGTTTTACATAATCCTCTCTCTTAGCACGAGTTTGGTGGTGTGTAAGAACCAGTCGAGAAAGTGCGAAGGGAGCTTGGTAGAATGGTATCAATCTCTGGTTTTACTTTACAGATATGCGTGGATGTCGAGGTTTCGAGGAAAAGAAAAAAGGACCAAGACTAGAATATGGCTATAATTCAGTAGTATATGTTAAATCATATGACTAGAATTGCAATTTGTCCGTTGTACTAGAGGCAAAAAAATTGGGATTTTAATCTTGTAAATGCTCTATTTTGGATTTTAATAGTGTAAAGTTTTCTTTTAGTCCAGTTAGTTGGATTTTTTTATTGGATCACTAAATTATCGAATATTGTTACTTGATATTAGTACTTTCTATGCGGCTCTATATAAAAATTAAAATTTAATAAGCAAAATAAAGGAAAACCAAAATCATTTTCCACTCACATTGTGAAATATCTTACCTCCACGTATCAATGGGCGACCAGGAAGGTCATGGTCTAAGTTAGTGACCTCCATTGCACTTGGGAGGTGTGCCTACCTAAGGTTGACCCAAATGGTCGAGCCTATGTCATAATTTTTGCGAAATATCTTTCCCAAGCAAAAAATTTCAAGCGACTCGATTAAAACTATGATTAGACAACTTATATGATTAAACTACAAAGCAAAATAAATTTATAAAATCAACATTTACATTTTACCTTTTATTTTATTTTTAAATGACGAGTCAAATTAATCAATCTGCTGTTCACCCATATTTTCCAAGGTTTGTTCATACAAAGGGCCAGCCAGTCAATATATATACTCAATGGGATGAGGAAAATACATCTTGGTTTAGGTCTTCCACAGTTTGAATCAAACCAAGTTAATCGGTTTTACTAAATTACAAATAAAATCAAACCAATGTATATTATTTTCAATTTTAGTTGAAGCTTATACCTTCCAATAATTCTGATAATTTTAGTCATATTTTTTCGAATATTCTTATAAGATAGTAATATATTAACATCTTGGTTAGGTCTTCGACAACAATTTGAATCAATCCAAAGTCCATCGGTTTTACTAAATTACAAATCAAACCAAACAAGTCATATATTAATTTCAATTTTAGCTGAAACTTATACCTTTCAATTTTGGTGATTTTAGTCATATTTTTTCAAATATGCTGATAAGACAGTTATATGTTAGTTGTTACCATCTTATCATAGTCGTAAGAGGCAGATTGACAAATATATAGGAATAATTTTATAATATTTTCATATTAAGAACAACTTAAATTTTCTCTACTGATTATTAAATAAAAAAATTGATTATAGATATTAATAAAAATTAACGTGTACACCGTATGCAATGGCATAACAAATTTGGCATTAAAAAACCATCAAAATGAATTACCCAACGAACTTCAAAAGGGGCTCCGCAATCATGTATAATCAGTGTAATTAAAATCGGACCGAGCAATCTGTTCCACCGGTTAAACCGACTATAACCCGGTCGAATTGGTTCAACGGTTTTTATTTTTTTTTAAAAAAAATCATTCTTATTGTTTTAAAATGTAAAACTAATATTTGATTACATATTTATATGATTATTAATAATTTCAACAGATAAATATATTTTTGTCCATCTATGTATGTTTTTTAGATTTTTAAAAATTTTAAACATATTATTAATTTAATTATAATAATATTTTTTTATTAATAAAAAATAATTTCGATCCGACCGTCAGATTGAACCGACTAAACTGGTTTAAAAGTTAGACCGATTCGTTATCGATCCGTTTACGAAAACATTGATATTAATAAGTGGGTAATGCTATGTGTACAAAGAGGGTTATATATAAATACCCATTTAGTTACATGAGTATTCCTATTCGTTTTAATTGTAAGAGTTTTTTCATTGGCGTAACTTTTGTATTTTCATGGTATTATGCAAGTCTATATGTAAGACTTCCTGTATATCTGGTAGTTTTCTTAATAAATATATCTAAAAAGTTACTGAAGAGAAATTAAACAATTGAAGAAGGAATAAAACACTATAATCTAATTTTTAACAGTGCGTTACTATTTTTTAACAACAGTTTAGTTCTGTTTGATTTATCTGAAACTTCTTTATGCTTGATTAGTTTCTGCTCATCCTATTCACGACGCATAATACATTTCTTAAACTCCCACAGCTCATGTAATTAACCACACATACTTTCAACTTTGAAGCAAACAAAACATGCACTTTTACATAAACCCAACCATAAAATAACGTCTTAAGATAATAGATATCATGAATATTGAGTAGATATATAAAACTCTCATATATAAACATATATAGGGCTGATACTGTGGACATCTACTGTGAGCATCTATATGAACACCTAGTGATGTGACACTTTCTGATGCTGCCACATCATCAGGTGCCCACACAAGCACCTACGGTTGATGCCCACGATATCAAATTTATAAACATGTATATATATATACGTGTGTGTGTGTGTTTTAACTTAATTTCCCCGCCAACCTCTCACACACAGACACAGACACACAAATAAATACATACATATGTATATGTATATATATGTGTGGAAATCCTACTTCCATAAAAGAAATAAAGGAAAATAGTTATAAGGGTAAGCATGAGGGGTAGAGATTTGAGAGAATATGGAAGAAAGATAGGTAAAGTGGTGAATTGACAAATGAAATGACTACTCGAACAGGCGATGAGTCATCCAAAACATCAAATGAGTACCTGAGGAAGAGACCAAACTGGGAATATTGCTTCCCTTTAATTTCCTGTACTAAAAAAGGACCATTGCATACATATGTGAATAGGGTTTTTATTTCTTCACAACTTCAAGAGGTACCATTCAATTTCTCTGTCCCTTCTTCAATTTTGACCGATTTGCTAGTATCACTCTTACCTAGGGCCTAGGGGTGTGAAAGAAACGGTGAAATTGTAAACCGAACGAATGATTATGAAATTCGAAAAATTCGATTCGGTTTTTCATGAATCGATTTTGGTTTTTTATCTGGTTCGATTTTTAGTGATTCGATTTCGGCTTCTATTTTTAAAAAAATTCGATTATTAGTTCAGTTTGACCTGTACAAATCGATTGGTTGAAACTGAATAAATGGTTAAAATCGAACTTGAACCGATTTATTGTAAACCAAAACAATAATTCGATTCGATTTTGATCGAACCAACAGAACCATGCATGAATATATCATACCCATAATGGCTTACAAAGCGGGGAACCAGCCAGAACCCGAGTTTGCCTATATTGTTTGTTTTCGGTTCCTAGAAATGAATAACATCATAAAATATAATCTAAGCGTAAATTAATCTTATATTAATTTTGAGGTTGTTGGGGTGTAATAAATTTCTTTACTGGGTTTGTTGCTACACATGTTTTATTCGAATATACTCATTTATATTAGATAATTTTGACCCATTATATATATTTATTTTTCAATAAAAATTTTAAGATATTCATAATATTTTGTAATAAATTATTTAAAGTTATTAATTATCATATGTAGATCATATAAGCATGTGCGCTAGCGTAGCTGATTTTATTATGCGTGAACTATATATCATAGCTTTATTTCAAGATTTTAAACCAACATCATCGTATTTGTAGTTCATGTTATTAAACTAGTCGAATTCACTGGAGCATGTCTTTGGGAATTGAATACTAGCTTTTACATAGTGTGCAAAAAATACATCCCCCGGAATAATTTTATTTTCTTGTTTTCTAAAAATTTTAAAAATTACTGTTTATAATTTATGAGCTTTAATTTTCCCCTTTAAGGATGTGGAAGAGAAATCTTCTGAACTTCCATATTTCTGCAAAATATTCCTGTTTCATGTGTTGCAGTGGAAGCAGACAAAACCTAGCTGCTCCATGTTAGGCTGTTGCCTACTTATCATCCAATTGGACAAATGAAAATTAATGACTAAAATCAATTGTGTTGACTGCTGGCTGATGCAGGAAAATGTTATAACTTAATCATCAACCATTTGACCCATCTTTATTTAATTTCTGGCCCATGCAAAATATTAGTAAAAAAGAATTTTAGTGGATATATATATTTCTGGTAATATTATTGAACTATTGTGGAGAAACGATACATTGACGAAAGAGATATTATATATATATATATATAAAAGTAAGATTGATATCGTTGATATCTTATGTAAACACATGTATAGGCATATGATGTGATACTTCTTAGTACAGTCAAATCATCATATGCTCACATAAGTTCTCTCATAAGATATTCACGATTAGGGTTGGTTCGGTACGATATATCGGTTTTTTCAACGTATACCGTATACCGTACCGAAAATTACGGTATTGAAAAAATTCATACCGTTATCATACCGATTTTATATTTTCGGTATTTTTCCCCACTATTCACGATATCAGCCCTATGTAGTTAAAAGTAGAATATTTCAAAGAGGAAAAGTTTTTGTTGCATGATAGCTAATTAAGGAGAATTCTGTTCTGAGTTTTCCGATATTGCTCAAATATATATGACATGCCGTGTTATAAAAAGGTCCACTTACCAACAAAATGAACAATAACCACGAAGGTGATTTCGAATTCAAATAAGAATTTTGCCCAAAGATTTGATTAATATCTAATCTTCACACAAAAAAGCAATATGAAATAACCGAAACAAGGGACGCGGAGAATTCTACGATAACTTGCATGAAAGAACATTTTCTTGGATTAATTTATATATTTTCAGCGGAAAAGTTTAGTATGTACTTACCAAAAGCAATGATGATAGATAAGAAATAAAAATAAAAGAGATCTGAAAACTTTTTATTATTCATAAAATCATGAAGGCAAAGAGTGAACGCTGGACCGGGACTAGGATTTTAGTTTGATGCTGCAATAATGTACTTTTAATTAACAACACAAAATTAAAGAAGTATGAAATCTTCTAATCATATAATACCACAAAATAATTCACTTACGTTTATTTTTGCGGATCTTCATATTTTGAACATTTATACAATATTTTTTCCCTATGTAGACTATGAAACTATTGTTCATCCTATAATCATTCATTTGATCGCGCAACGTCTTCTCTTTCACAATTCTAATAGCAAACAGAAACATTATAAAATATGTTATTATTATATATTCGATTGATTATAAAGTAAATTTGTATGAATATATAGTACTACTATATGGCATATTTTCTTCAGAAAGTTAAAGAAGCCCCCAATAATGTGACTTTACTAAGATAAGTTACTATTTTCATAAATATGATTACATTTAATACATTAATATAAGGGTATACAATTACATAGAAGAATATATTGGGACCCACGTTGGGCATAAGGAAGCAACACCTAGAGATGTAAATGAGTCGAGCCGATCTCAAGTTCGAGTTCGACTTGAGTTCAATTCAAGCTTTTCTCATGATGTTTGAATTGATTCATTTTGAAATTACTAAGCTCACAAATTGATAGTATCGAGGTCGGATGATTTTGGAATCATTAAGTAGCTCCAGAACAGGCTCACGAACCTATAAATGAACATGTTTGTGAGTTCATGAGCCGAATATCCTTAAGTTCGAACTCGACTCGATAAGACCAACGAAGAACCTCCACTGATCTTTTTACCGAGCCGATATCTGAATAGTTCGTGGACGACTTGGTTAATTTACATCCCCGGCCGCGCCCATGTTAAGCATAGAACAACACACCCTCCCAATCATAATTATAGTGTAAAATTAATTTTTCAGACACCTTTGGTGTGAATGGTAAAATTTGATATCCCTGTATCTTATCATCGGCGTTTGATTCGCATTTTACAATAATTTGAATTAAAAAGTAGCTTATTTTGTCCTTTTCCTTGGATAAATCATCCCATCGCACGAGTCGACATGTTCTACTAGAAACGAATCGAAAAGTAACGGTGAATTCCACTTTTGCAATTGCAAACCCTTCACGTGAACTAGGGTTTGGAGCAATGAATGAAAAGTTCTCAGCCCTACCATTATTGGTATTAGGCTCTGTACTAATCATGGAATACTATGATTTCAGCCTAAACATCATGGAACTTTATCTCTTTATGGGTGAGCCTTACAGCTGTTTGATTGGATGGATAATAAGCTGAGCGTACGAAATTTTCACGACCTGTCCAGTTTTCCCCAGAGGTGAAATCAATACGAATATAATCACTCCCCCCCACCGATGGATGATTAAGTACGATCGACGATATATTTCAAGATTTCACAGTGTTTCGATGCCTCTGCACTCTCTGTTCTAAAATCCATCTTCCAGCCCACTCTAGATTTTCATGTCTCCCGATATTTTGGTCTCTTCTTCATTTATAAATCCGCCACATTCATCCTCATTCTACATCCACTCCAGCTCCACTTCATTCAACCTCTTAACAAAAGATTGTACAGGGTTTCTTGAAATTTGATCTTGTTAGTTGTGTTTGGTCTGTATGTATGGTGTTAGGGTTTGTGGAGGAACTAAGGAGCTTCCTTCAGTCCAGTCTGAGACATTTTAGAGCTGAAAACACAGCTGCTGACTCGTTGGTTCACGAACTCATCGGGATAAGTGAGTTTGGGTCGGTGTGTTTCTGATCCAACGATGCGGGAGCTGTGTTCGGTTTTTGTTGTCGTAGCTTGGACTGAAGGGAGCTCCCTGTTGGTCCAATATTCCTTCTTATATGTATATAAAAGTCTTCATCTAGTACTAATTTTGAAACCCTTTTTTTCTTCAGTCAGTAGGGTTATTTTATGTCGAAAGCTTCTATATACCAATATGTGATAATTGTATATGTTTTTTGTGTCATAAGATTACATAACAATTAGTTTTACATGTTAGAAACTTCCTAGTTTAGTGATGCTCTTAACATTAATTTTGTTTTGGGTTCGTATCCGCAGGTTGTGGCCGATGGCTCTAAAGACAAACTCCACTGCATGGATCGGATAACATAGAATGTTCAAACTCAGTTACTTACAGATTAAATATTTTTGCAGAGATGAAAAAATAACTCAGTCAACTAATACATCCAGTTGTCTGATCTGTAGCTTCTTCAACAAGTTGAATTATTATTTGTATCTTAAAGTTCTTGCAAGAACCCTTTTACGTGATTTGCAGTAACTTATTTGGGAAATTTTCCCCAAGGGTTTCCCTTATTTTTTGTAAGTTTTGCTTCTTTATTAGTAGTTTTATTTGTGTTTTTTTTTCCCAATCAACTTTGAAATTAGAGTGTACTTATATATTTAATTATGTGATAAGTCAAAACGTTATAGGGTAAATTGTTTATCAAAGCCCTTTCGTGAAATCTCAAGATAAGTTATACTCCTTGCGAAAAATTAATAGATGTGTAATAGACATTTAACACCTATGTTTCTTCAAAAGAAGCTCAAATCCCTTAATTTCATTATTTTAGAGATTTACGTGTGTAGTTCTTCCGACAAGGCGACAATATGCTCACATTTTTATGACTTTAAATATATAAAATTGTCTTTACAGTTGAGACATAATAATTTTGGCAACAAAACAACTCAACAATTAAATAACTTATTAAAAATACTATAATTTGACAAAAGTTTCTGTACCATAACTACATAAAATTTTAAAATATCAGAACCGACTAAAATCTAAAATTGAAAAAAATAATGTTATTTTTGTTATATAGACTAATTAGATATTGATTTATATATAGAAAATGTTGTGAAAAATGATTTTGTATAAAGAAGGGTGTTAGGATCATACTTAATATTTGAAGGGTAGTATTTATTTTACATTTACAAGGAACAAACGAACATTCATTTTTGCTATTAGCTCTTTTAGGCCTGTTTTTCTTGTTGTATAATATCAATTATCCTATCAAATTTTTTTCCAATCTAAAAATATTCTCTATTTTATCTAATCATTTTAATTAATATTCATTATTAATTATATTGTACCCTATTGGTCCAGTTTTGACAAGCAGTATCTAAATGAGCCCGCGTAAGAATTATTTATCAATGACAGTATTAGTTAATGTGACATAACAATAAATATCAAAAATTAATTTGTTTTGTAAACCAATAACGAACGTTTAAGTAGAATTATATAATTGTCTAAGTATTATTTTATTCGCATGTATTGACAAAACGCGAATGCTCAAAAGTATTCAAAAATAAGATCACAATCACCAAGATCATTAAATCTCCATGAGGGATCTAATTGTAACGATTATATTCAACGAATTTGACTCTCTCTATTTTTTTTTAAAAAAAGCATGATTAGGAATACAATATATTTAAATGGACGACCCAAAATATTCAACCCACTCATATTTATACTCCAATTAAATAAAATTTTAGATTAATTATATGCTTAATTCATATAATTCTGGAGGGTGCTACAATATCTTACGTTACACGAAATGAAACATATATATCGTATCTTCAAAGCAGTGTTGTAATCAATGTGTAAAAGGGAGTGCTTATTTATAATATACGTAGAAACGAACGTCTGCCCTTTTACCAAAAGTTATAACTGATGGTAACTGCAACTCCAATCTTTTAAACCGTATAGCAACTCAAGCGTCACGGTTCGATCGCTCTAACTAGCAGGGACAATTATTGAACATCAACAATCCACCTCCCAATAATTACATTCCTTGCAATCAATGAGAATCGAACTCATGACCTTGACTCTGATATCAATTGTAGGATCGAGCGCTTGTCGTTTTATCAAAAGCTATAACTGGTGGTAACGATACAACTCCGATCTTTTAAACCGTATAGCGTCACGGTTCGATCGCTCTATCTAACAAGAACAAGTATTGCACCTCAACAATAACCAGTGAATTAATTAATCTGACTTGACAAATATTGACATTTGAAATATCGTAGTTGTAAAAACATTTCTTAGGATTAAACGCGACCATTAGGCCAAAAGTTATAGTTGTTAGCCAAAGTGCAACTTTATTTCCTTATAATATGGCTGGACAGAGTGCAAATATTGTGTGCTTTAGAGTTGAGCTGTTAGGCTCATGAGTTCAAGGAAGTGCGTATCTAATAGCTAATTGTCTCATTTCTCTTAGATCTCACTATTACCTTTCCCCACCGTCGATCATATCCCGACAGAGATAATTTTATCTGTTAAGATCTGGCGTCACATTTTTACAGTCCATCTGGCCAACCAGATTAAGCGGCCAACGGCAGCAGTTTGACGTACGAGAGCTTCCTAAGAGGTCACTCAACCCAGTATTTCTCTCACCCATGCACGCTTAACTCAACAATCTTATCACTCATGGGTCGTGAAACAAATTTCTGCTTTCGAAAAATATTTGTAATTACGAAAAGGTAAAGAAAACCAAAAGTTGATGGTTAAAAATAAAATAGAAAAACTTGAGTAAATCATAAGTTCGCAGTTATTGATAAATAATTGTTTCTAATGATTTGGTGAAAGTAAAAAGAGTATCCAATTACCCAAAATTTGGGATACGATCACAGAATCAAAATTTCCTCGAGGTCTCAAATAACTTGGAAAAAAATGAACATATTAAGATTAATGAAATATACAACTAACTTTAACGGCCACCCAAAAATAGTCAACCCTCTCAATTTAATACGACTCCAAGAACAATCAAATTACTATTTCTATGTATCAAAAAATAAGAAAAAAAGGAAACTATATTTTCTCCATATACATGAAAAACAGACAATCTACTTAATTCCATCAGATTCAATAAAACTACACCAATCGAAATTGGCACACTCAATTGCGACGAGTCCAATCATGCCTAATGCAACGCTTGGCCAAGTCTCCATCCCATTTCTGAGGCAGCCTACGCTAGAATCAACAAGCTCTTTGTGCTATATGTGTAATGTGTTCAAGATTTATATTATTAAAAAATTTATTTATGTTATATATTCTTTATTTATAAGTACAACCTAATATGAATTATATATTGTTTTTGTTGTTTATCTATTTTTATCTAATTAATTAGGTTTTATATTGGAAACAAAAAACAAAAAAATAATCGGAGGACACATATTTGATATTTATTAGTTCGATAGAGTACTGCCCCCTCCTCCATGTTTTCATATTTAGCACTCAATCTGAATCATTTGCACTTTGGTAATAGTTGGAATCCTATCGACGTAAAAGCACTCAATCTGAATTATTTAAATGAATTATTTTATTTAAATGAAAAAGTTTTAATATTTGGCACTCAATCTGAATTATTTAGCACTCAATCATACAGTACCGCCCCCTCCTCCAAGTTTCTATATAACAATCAATATCTAATCAATTTTTGAAGAATAAAAAAATTTTGCATTTAAATTAGTTTATTTCCATTGACTCATATTGTGAGGACCCAATATTAGTTACCCGGTTATTTGGCTAAATTAATATTTATTTTTAAAGTGTGGAAATAATATATTAAGCCAAATAAATTACTTATTGTAAAATTATTGGATTTTATGCGAAAATTATGTATTTTCGGGGTCCGGGTCTGAGTTGACATAAAATACTTATTATAGCCAAAATAGCACAAAAGAGCTGAAATTGCACAAAAACCGGATTTTGGACCAAAGTTACTAGGTCACTTCCAGTGATTTCCGGATGTTAGATGAATTTTCTGAATTTTTCTGGTCGTCGGAGTGCCACTGGCATTGTCACCGTTCCGTCACCGCCGCCACCGGTTATCGTTGTCATCAGTTGCCACCAGTGTTTGTAGTCTATTTCGGCTCCTGTGTACTTCGAGGCATGGATTGAACGTATATTTACATCTTTTATAGAGGTTGAAATATGTTTTATGTTTTTTTAATGCTACGTGTTATTGTCTTATTTGATGATTATGTTGATGTATTATTTATATTATGACATTGAGCATATGCATTCATGTTCAGCTTTGATTTGGCTGCCATTGAGTTGAGCATCAGAGATATGTTTTGTAGCCTCATGGAATTATTGTGTAGCACACCCACGATGAGTGCATTGAGATCGTCCAAGTAGCTCCCGAACTCTCGATGTTGTGGTTATTATGGTTGATGGTGTTAAGTTAGCACACCTCCGTTATTTCTTTGAGACAGCCTGGGTAGCTCCTGAACACTCGATGATGTATCCAATTTGCTTGTTGTTGATCGTTTCGTTTTGGCTCTGATGTTTGGCACTCGTTATTATTATACTAGATTCGCATTACATACCATATAGTATATTTCAGTTTCTCTATGATTGTTGTTTATATGTTCTTCATATTGGGGTTTGACACTGTCCCTTGGGGTTGCTTTGGTCTTGTTGGTGAACATTGCAGACCGTCCAGGTGACTCAGCTGAACCAGGAGGAGCGTCAGCTTGCCGAGTCCCTTAGGAAGTCGACCGAGTGCCCCAGATATTGGTAGATTATATACATTTATTGAGTCTTTTACTAGGGGATGCCGTCTGTAGTTGTTATTATTTGATGATGATTATTTGTTTCATTGAACTATTATTTGAGGAATTGGATGATGTTTATTTCATGGCTATTCATGAATTTGTGAGCAGGACTACCTCAATACATGTATGAAATATTATTTAAAAAATTCCTTTCGTAAGATCGACCTACGGATAGATTCTATATTTTGAGTATTCGTCTAACCTGTTGTTTTCTTTTCAGACTCAAAAAGCAAAAATTTTAATCCGCTTTGAAGTACTTCCGTATTTTATGGTTAATTGTGTGCTTAATTCTTGATTAGGAGCCCCGGGTCTGACATGTAGTTATCTCAATTTCTTGGGTATTACAATAACGATAGAATCGTAAACATGAGATCAAAGTTTAGGAGGGGGTGAACAAACTCTTTTGAAAATTTTTGATATATAAAACGATATTTGGGATCAACTCTGTTAAAAACTGAGTCCAGTACTCAACCCGATCTACTTCCTGAGAAATAAAAAAATTATACGAAAAGATCTCAATCAAGCGGTGAACAATGTAAACTGAAACGTAATAAATTAGATTAGAGAAGAACTTGTTTTCGGAAGTTCGAAACTTCAACTTCTACGTCTTCTCTTTTTTCAATTTGGATGGATTCATTAGAAGGCTTTAAATAATATACACGATATCCTAAACCGTTCAGTAGGACATCACTCGAACTGAACTTCTAGTATAACTCAGCACCACCAGGCAAGCTGTAATACAAAGGAATGCTTTTCTCAAATCAATTAGAGTATAGCACAAAGTTTATTCAGCACTCAACAGAAATAGTTTACAGAAAACGAAATATGGATATAAAGAAGCCTTTCTGTAAAACAATGAAAATAACGATTGCGGCTTTTGTATCAGTAAGTGATGTTACAGTTCGTCTCTATTTGCTGCACTCGATCTTCATTCTTTTATATCATTATTAGTTGGCATGTTGAATTATATACATAATGGGCTGGTTTAGATTGATCCTAAGCGGATGATTATGAATTTTTTCTATTTAATAGATATAGTAAACTTCGATTGATTCAAATGGAAATAAATGTATCGAGTAGACTCAGCCTTTGAATCCTTGTGCCTGCATTTAATGAGCATTTAAAGATCGTCCTTTGATTCGTACAGATCCATTAAATGTTTCTTCAAATAGCAACTCTTGTATAGGGTTAGACTATAACAAATCTGATTGTTTGTCGAAAAGTAAACCTGCTATACACTTTTTGTCAAGTCATAACCTCGAAGATAGCTCTGTTCCAATCTTCTTCGGATCTGGTCTAGCTCTGATCTGATTTATGAAGCTCCACTGGTTCTGTTATGCACTTGACCTATTCTAATCCGAAACTTCAATCTGATCAGATCTGTTATGTCGAAATCCCTAAACTGATTTGTTCAACTCTTCGATCTTGATCTGGCCTGAACTGCTTTTAGAACCTAAAATTGAGTTGTCTTTACTCGGCATAACCTTGTTCGGTTGCGTTTCCGTTTTTCGCTTACACTGCGCAATTTTTCAGCTTTTAGCTTGGCTCCGATTTGATTGAATCCAGCTTAGCCTACGTACTCACGTAAACTGATAGATACAACATAACAAGTTTTGTGTTCATCAAAATTAAGATCTGATCTGTTACACAGATCGAACACTTACTATTATGTGGATACTATCATATCCTCGAACCTGTCCCGTAATAATAATAATAATAATAATAATATCAATAATAATAATAATAATAATAATAATAATAATATCAATAATAATAATATCAATAATAATATTAATAGTAATATCAATAATAATATTAATAGTTGGAATGATAATAATTATTATTATTTCATTTTGCACCAAATTTGTAATTCTGTCTTGTCTATTTCCTTTTCGTTTGTTACTAGTATTATGATTAATATAGAGGTAACATTCTAAAAAATATATGGGACATTTTGTAATAATTTAAAATTTAAAGTGAGAAAATATGTGTTGGTTTAGTTTAAAAATCGTTTATAGAGTAGTTGTGTTTATAATAGCTCAAAACTTCATTCTTAAAAAAGTATTTTTCTATTTGAATGTGTTGGTTTGGTTTTGAAAAAATAAGATTTTTGCGTGCAAAATTTAATAACTATGCATCTTCAAATTATTATCATCATTCCAACTGCAATTATTAATGAATCATGTTAGTAGTGAAAAATAAAATAAAAAAGTGCGGACATATACACCTCTCTTTAGGTTTTCGAAATCACATATTGTAATAAGCAAAGAGATTTTTAAAAGAAAATAGAAGAATACAACTTTTTTTTATGATAATTACGTAATACTTCAAATAAATTTTTAAAATATGGTTAACCTATTCATCATCACTTTAAAAAAATTAATTTGTCTTTCGTGAAACTCTCATATTTGGTAGGTGATATCATAAATAATGTGTGGCCTTAGTTTTACAAAAATAATAAGAAAATAAGAGAAAAAAATCAATTGGCTGTAGTGCTGTAGCAGTCGATACAAATTATTTTGCGGCATCCGCTGATTATGGTAAGGTTTGCATTACTTTGGAAAACTTCCACCGTGGACGCCCCTCTGGATCAATGGCACAAATGAATCTATAGTATTATAGGACTTTACCAACAGAAATTAGTAGACTGCATGAGATCCTTTCGGAAGATTAAAAATATATTTTATTTGGAGTTTTGGACACTAAACTCTTTGTATCCACAAAATTCTCATATTAGGTATCGAGTTTAGGAATGTAATTTCGGTTGGGTATGTGCAGTGTAGTGTCACTGAAAAGAAAATTGATGAGCAATATGATTAACGAAGATGATTCTAGATGCCTCAACTGACCCGATAAAATAACAATGTTTAACCGAACCATAAGCATGCAAACCCACGAGTTTGATATATTCTGCAAAACAGAGCAAATACTTCAAATCTTAATTACCAAAATTCACAAACAGGTTGGATTGGTTAGTTGCCATCATGTTAACAACCAAATCGGAGTCTACAAGGACAAAAAGATGAGGATGTTGCAAAGATTGCAGGGTAAGCAGTACACAGCTTAGCATAGATTTAAATCAATAAAAGTATCTCCCAAATTAAGGAGAACATGAAAAACATGGCATACCGTTCTAATTTGGTTACACCCGACGCTCAACATAAATTCTTAGTCCCTTCCAACACCAAGAAGCCACTGTGCAAGATGAGTCAAATACGGTTCTGCACTAGAGCTGCTGCTCAATATTGGTCCTAAACTCTGAAGCTCAGCTGAGAATTCCCTTTCGAACTTCCTGCAGATCATGCATTGAACAACAATGTCACGTAAAATGCACAGTAGATGTGGTGGTTCAGGGAGAATTGTATCAACGTACAGAATAGATTCAATTATTGTTGCATTATCAGACACCACTTTCTGCGCCTCAGACTGAGTCCTCAGTTTGGGTTTCTTGTACTTTTCCATATCAAGTGCATCGGTTTTGGTAGTGTCAACTGAATAGGTCATCAATCGTGGAGCTGCTGCAGCATACTGAAGGCACATCATTTTCATTTTCTCCAGCTTCTGCATTGAAGGCCGTCATTGAGAGAAAGAAGATTTAGAGTAGCTACCAAATTAAATTGAAATATTAGATCAAGGTATGCTATTCACAAGCTAAGCTTGACGCAAATACTAACACTGAAAAATTAAAATAAATGTGCATTAGAGCGCATTCCTACTTTATCCGGGAAGTTAGTTACTTGGCGCCAGCGAAAAAATAAATTGATGGAATTTTTCTAAGATCGGATTTGTCTCTTTAACCAGCTCTAATAAAATGGTAAATGGCTTCCGAAAGACATTCTTCAAAAGGCCGTCATTTAAAAAAGACTGGTCAAAGAAGAAAGAAATAGGGGTGTTACGCACTCCAATATTTAGTAACAAGTCCTCATATATTGGTCTCAGACCAAAACAGGCGCATGAGTCAGGCCAGGGAGGGAGGAATCTAAATGGTGAGCAAGCGGGTATTATATCTGTGAAAATGAAGCTGTTAATCATTCTATCATTTCCCATCTTGGTTAGTGATTGATGCTAGCATAGCTACGTGAGGAATATTTCCTCCGTGCAAAGTCTCTCTGGGAAAAGACATTTGCTATCAAGTTTCATATTATCAATATATATTCATATGTCCTATTTGTGTTATTTTGTGGCCATAGAACCAGTGAGCTAACAGGTGTTACCTGGAGAAGAATAGGAGAAAGGAGCAAGCATTCTCGCAGACACTTATCCAGAAAAAAGCCATGGTACTCAATAACCTGGATCATATAAATTGAAAAATGCATCAGTACTAGAGCAAAGCAAAAAAATTCAACAGGCTTGGACAACAATCACAATTTCATTATTTTCAGATCAGTTCCCAGAAATATTGTAAAGTTTTAAAACAAGGTCCGATAAGTCATGCGTATCCACTTACCTCATCAATACTCTTCGCGTTTTGAAGTTTATTATGCATTACATGCCAATTTGGCTCAATAACCTGAAAGAACAAAGAAAGATAAAAGTTCAGGATTTGTAGCAGGAATCGTGTGAGTTGCCAGCGTTGGAAATTGAAAAAAGGAAACACAGGGTTGAGTGGCGTGCCTCGAATGTCAAATAATGTAGAAGGCTATTGATAAATTTAAGCATATTACGGCACAACAAAGATGAAACTGAAATTGCTCTCCCTTGCATGTCCAGTCTGCGAAGACCCTACAAACCGCATCTCAGATAAGTTATTTGAAGCGAGCAAGTGATTAACGGGATAGTCACATGGCATTCAAGCCTCATACTTGATGCAGTTGCCATGCCCCACAAAGCTGTCTATTCACATGTTTGCAGTGAAAGAGAAAGCGAAATATGAGCTGATATTTTGTTAATGCTTTTCTTGAGATCACGAGTGACAATGGCCAACAAACCTGAAATAGAGAATACGGAATTCCATGACATTATAATGGACAATCAACAGAAATATAAACTTCAATAATTTTGTCTCAATAACAAGTTAAAGCATTTTTACAAGCTTGAATCTTAGCATACTGCCTGTTTGGTAAACTGGTTAATCATCTAGGACCGCCAAATAAATAAACAAAATATAATATTGTATTTGATCAAAGAGGTTGGCGTCAACGGAATTTTGTTTGCATACTATTTACTTCATCTAAGTTACTACCGGTTGTGTTACCAAAAGTGAAGATAAAAGAAGAACTGACAGCAACAAAATGTGTACCAAAAGATACACCGCAATTCCTTCATTTAGAATTGAAACTGGCTCTAGAGTAGGACTTGAACCCTCAATGGCTGGACAGACAGCAATATTTCATGCTTTCACTACATGGAAATTTATTCACTTATAGGCACCTCATTAATGAAGCTCAAAGCAAAGATATCTTGTATAGTGGATTGAAATGCTTCACTTTAAGTTTATTAAAAGGGACCTAGAGCAAAAAACATAAAGAACTTCAGCAAATGGATGTCAACCTTAAAACTCAAGGCAAACGTTTCCAAGCCTGTTATGTTCACAGGTTCTTCTAGAGCACAATGGCTAGAAACAGTCTGATTGATTTGAAGGTCTCTGAGTACACTCAACCGTTTCAACAGTGTTGTTTTTTCCTGGAAATAAATTAAATCAGAGAACATCCTGAAGCACTTGGCACAGACAACTACATACATTAGAACTCACCACACAACATGTTAAGTCCTCGTGGTATGAATCTGCCACAGCAGCCGTGGATCGTAATGCAAGATCCAAGAGCGACTGAATAGAACAGTAAAGGCATAGCTCTTCTATTATTAAATTCGACATATTGTTCTCATACGATAATTTTTATAAAAAATTTACTCTTTACTTTTGCGATACACAAACTAAAATTGCCAGCACACCTGTAGTTTCTCAGTAGAAATGTCATCCGGCTTTTTCATGAGCTCCTCCCGAGCTATATCCATGAAGTGAACCAAGAAATCACCCTGCAAGTTTAGTTAACAAAGTATGAAAAGTACTGTTAGGGACGCAAATCATGCAACACAATCAAAACCAAACAAGAAAAAAGCTGCCAAAATCAAGGATGTGCTGTATCAAAGGTTCACTCATTGAAAGTTCAGAAAATAAGTTAGCAAGTTAACAGGATTTGATATTCTTTCATTTTTAATAAAACAGCTATCACAGATTTCATGCTAAGCAATTGAATATGCCCCTTGTATTAAAAGGTTCTGCTGGTTGAAGGAATAAATATTCTACTTCTCATAAAAATATATTACAAAACCTTAAGATCATGAGGTTCTCTCGAGAACGAGTCTCAATTGCAAAATAGGCAGACAAGGCTAAAAACCCAATAACAAATCTCGGAGCTGACGATCAACCCGTCCACCGACCCATTACTCGATCCCTTATGAAAGTTCATAACGAGTTAGTATCAGAGTCAGTTATTCTGGTTATTTCCGGGCACTTCAACAGCAGATTACAAGCCTTTTTAACCTGTCCAAGACCGACAAAGAAGATCAAGAACGCCGGAAGCAAGATCTAAATAAAAGGCTCGAGGAATCGACTTTTCAAATATCGATGAGCGGCAATAACAGCAAGGATAGTGGCGGAGCATATGATTCACGTAAAAAGAACTACGCAAGTCAGGGGACTCAAACCTATTCGTTTCCAAATATTCAAGGCTAGATTTGCCAACCTATGACGGGTCAACCGACCCCATAAGCTGGATAAGCAGGTGTGAACATTGTTTCCGCCATCAATGCACAACAGAAGATCAACACGTGGGGCTGGTGTCCTTTCACATTCAAGGAGATCCCAAATATGGTCCTCGAGCGAGATCATCCCAATCTTACATGAGAAATTCTGTGCATGCCAGTCATATGAGTTCGCTCCACCAAACTTGGTGAATTATCCAAATTGCAACAAACAGTCACCGTAGAAGAATACCAACATCAATTTGAGCAACTATCGGCACAAGCCTCCTCTCTCACAAGCGAGCAAGAAGTGGAAATCTTTATAAGCGGACTACAAGAACACATCGCCATTGAGGTAGAGGTTCACCGCTCAAGGGATTTAACATCAGCCATGGTTCTGGCCCGTTTGTATGAGAGGCGCACAAAAAGCCCACAATTGAAGCCCATCAAAAGATGCATCAACCCAACACCCATCATGATCGGAGATGGAGGACGACACGCTTGGGGAATCTGCTTTAATTGTAATGAGCGTTTTGCTCCAGAACATTGTTGCAAACGATTGTTTCGCCTGGAAGTGGTAGAGGACATCGATGTAGAGGATAAGGTAGACAGAAATATCTCCGACGATCTGGGCATCTCAGTACATGCAATTACAAGAGTCAATAGCACCCAAACCATGCAAATAAGAAGACGTATCCATTCACGGCACTTCGTATCCTCATTGACTCTGGCAGTGCTCACTGTTTTCTAGACACCACGTTGTCTCACAATTGGGCCTGGAAATATTATAACGAGGGGACATATCAGTGAAGGTCGCAAAAGGCAAGCATTTTCCATGTTCAGGGCTATGTTCGGTTGTTCATATTCAATTGGAGAAGCATATATTCCATGTCAATTTTTACGTCCACACACTAAGAGAATTTGGTGCTATCATGGGAGTCAATAGGCTCACTGTAGGGAGTATCACATGGATTTTGAGTTTGACAAAATGCAAATGCAATTTTTAAAGGACGAGTCGCCGGTTACATGGCAGGGAGACTCATCTTTCATTCCCTCACATAGAAATATGTCAACCATCTTCATCGGTGATGCACCTCCTCCATATTTGCGACAACTTTTGGAGTCCTACAGCAGATTGTTTGAAGAGCCTCAAGGGCTCCCACTTTCGAGAGGATTCAGCCACAAGATTTTACTGGAACAAGGTACGAATCCCATTGTTGTGAGGCCTCATCGTTATCCACATATGCAAAAGGATACTTAAAGGCAATCTGATAAGATGTTAACAAGGGGGATTATCTGTCCAAGCTCAACCCTTTTCACTTGCACTGTTAGTGAAGAAATCAGATGACACTTGGCACTTTTGCCTCGACTATCGTGCCTTAAATGCGAAAAAGGTGAAGGATAGGTTCCTCATCCCGATGATCGATGAAATCTTGGAAGAGCTACATGGTGCTCAATTTTTTTTTTAAACTGGACTTGCGATCTGGTTACCACCAAAGTTTGATGAACTCAAGCAGCATCCCCATGACGGCCTTCTGCATGTACAATGGCCATTTTGAGTTTATGGTGATGCCTTTTGGCTCACCGATGCACCACCTACTTTTCAAGCTTTGATGGACTCGATTTTCAGCGGCATCTTGCAAAAATTAGTTTTGGTTTTCTTTGAGACATCCTTGTCTAATTGAGACATGAGAAGCTCCCCTTCACCATCTTCGTCGGGTCTTCACAATTCTGCAGCAACATCAGTTATTGTTACGAAAATCAAAATGTTCTTTTGCTAAAAAACAGGTGCCTCACTTGGGACATGTGGTCTCCAAACAAGGAGCCAGTGTGGTTGAGAACAAAATAACAGCCATTTCACGTTGGCCACAATCCACGACGGTAACTGCACTTCGAGGCTCCCCTGGACTCACAGGGTACTACCGTTAATTTGTACAAAATTATGGAGGTATTGCTACTCCATTAACCAATGTGCTGTATAAATAAAGTTTTTCATGGACCCCAGACGGCCTACATGCCTTTGAGTTAATAAAAAAGGTATTCACTTCTACACCCGTCCTTGTTCTTCCTGATTTTTCCACTGGCCGTGCTTCAATCGCAAGGGCATCCTGTTGCATTTTTCAGCAGTGCACTTGCCCTTCGCCACAGGAAATAACCAGTCTACGAGAAGGAACTCCTTGGAGTTACCAAAGCCGTACTCCATTGACATGCCTATTTTTGAGGAGACTCTTTTATTGTTCGTACAGATCAAAATAGACTCAAATTTCTGCTCGAACAGCATATCACAACATTTCCAAAGCAACAGGGGATAAGCACATTAATGGGGTACAATTTCACGGTGGAATTCCGAGCAGCAAAGTCCAATATCATGGTTGATGCACTTTCACGCAATGACAAGGTGAGGGCTGCTTGATGGTCATCTCCAAACCACAAAGGGATTTTTCGGCAGCCATTGGCGAAGTGCACATGAATAGCCCAGAAGATCAGCGCATAATTAAAGAAGTGCAAATAGGAGAGGCTCTTGGAACATGGGAATTTAAAGACGACATCTTATGGTTTAAATCCAAAAATTTACCTTCCTCCACACTAGCCATTAACTTCTCCTATCATTGCCATGGTACATGAATGCTGCCAGCGTACTCTCCACCGTCTAAGCTGTGGTTTTTATTGGCCGGATGAAACGTAAAGTCCAAGCAGTTGTGTCCAACTGTTTGTTACGGGCTGTAAAGATACTAGTATACACACAGGCTTAGATAATCCTATAGACACACACACTGAATTAGAAAGGCCCAAGCCCACAATATCTAAAGTATATACTAGAAAGGCCCAACATGAGAATATTAAGTAGCGGGAACAGGGAGGGAGAAAGCAGTTAGTTGGTTGATACTAGCTTGGCTAGGGAGTATAGGGAATGTTCCGTGGGTAAGGTCATTGTAATCACGTGTTATTTATTCTGTTTACTCTAAATCAATAGAATTCTCTTCTCCGATCACTAGTCCTAACATTTGGTCCGACCTGCCGGATCCGATCACCACGCGAAGAGATGGCGGCAACTCGCTCGGAATCCAAATTAGAAGCACTAGAGAAGACAGTGAGTACAATGCAGGGAAATATGAGTGAAATTCAGGAGCACATCGGGAGTCTGGCCAGAGCAATAGCGGGAATGACAGAATCCCAAGCGAGGATGGAGCAGTGGGTTAATGCCAAGAAACCGGAGGGTGAAAATGCAGAGCGAGAGGACGACATACCTGGAGGGCGATACACCAGAGGCGAGAGTCCTAACCACGTGTTCGGTAGAAGAGGAGGAAACGCGGGGATCCAACAAGGAGACTAGGACGGGAATTGACGCTGAATTACGACAAGCTCTAAATCGGGTGGAGATTCCGGGCTTCGATGGAACGGACCCGAGAGGCTGGTTGGGGAAGGCAGAACAGTATTTCGAGTTGCATGATACTCCGTTGAACAACAGACTCCGATTGGCTCACATCCACATGGACGGCCCAACATACCACTGGTTTCAGTGGCTCCGCCTCAAAATCCCCGACATTAGCTGGGGCGATTTGCTGAGGAGCTCATCAAGAGGTATGGGGGAAGGCGGCAGTCGAACCCATTTTTTCTATTGTCGTCATTGAAGCAAGGGGGCAAACACTAGATGCATATATAGAACAGTTTGAGGTATTGTTGTCGCAGGTGGGTGATTTGCCGGAAGATCAGTGCCTGGGCTATTTTCTGAGTGGGCTCCGGAAGGGATAAGCAAGAAGATCGGGATTCATGAGCCGCGAACCATCATGAGGGCGATGGACCTCGCGCGCGCGTTAGATGAAGAGATGTTTGGCTACGCTGGTTTCTATCGTTCGAGAGCCACGATGGGGGAAGTGAATGGATACAGCCGGGGAAGATACAACATGGGGCCAACTACACAAACCGAGGCGGTGGGCTATGATAGGTTCGGTTTGGGGTATGTCTGGGAGACGGGGGAAAGGTCCTGGGCAGAGGACTGTGCCGCAATCTGCAGATTGATTTGGGGGCTTGTAATTTAACCATCATCGGCCACTTGTTTGAGCTCGGGGGGGTAGATGTCATTCTGGGGGTTGATTGGTTGAGGACGTTGGGAGAGGTGAGGCTAGACTGGGGAAGGATGCGGATGAGGTTTCGGGAGGGGGAGCGCGACATTGAGCTCAACGGGGATCCATCATTGCAAAGGAGCATGGTATCATTCAAATCTATCACCAAATCCGGGTTCGACCAGAGGATGTAGCTAAAACGGCATTCAGAACACATTTAGGACATTACGAATTCCTGGTTATGCCGTTTGGATTGAAGAACGCGCCTTCTATGTTTCAGGCAACAATGAATGAAATCCTGAGGCCCCATCTAAGGAAGTTTGTGCTGGTATTCTTTGATGATATCCTCATTTACAGCAGGAATATGGGAGAGCACCTGAATAGAGCACCTGAATCATCTTCGGTGCATGCTCGAGATCCTTCGTGTTAATCATCTATTACTGAATGAAAAGAAATGTTGTTTCGATATGCAGGAAGTTGAATATTTGGGGCATGTTATATCAGCAGAGGGTGTGGCTGTGGATAAAAGAAAAATAGAAAGTGTGGAGTCGTGACCAACTCCTTCAAATATCAAGAGTCTTCGTGGGTTTCTGGGACTATCGGGGTACTACCGGAAGTTTATTAAAGACTATGGGAAAATCGCGAAACCACTCACCGATTTATTAAAGAAGGGGGGATTCGAATGGAATTCAGCAGCCAACAGGGCATTTCTGGAATTAAAAGAGAAACTTACTACGGCTCCAGTTTTGAAGCTCCCTGATTTTAATTAAGACTTTGAAGTTGAATGTGATGCCTCGGGCAAAGGTATAGGAGTTGTGCTCGCGCAAGGGGGACGCCCCATAGCTTTCTTCAGTAAGGCCTTAGCAGCAGGAGCATTAACCAAGTCGACATATGAAAAAGAGTTAATGGCTTTGGTGATGGCAGTACAACACTGGAGGACATATCTCTTGGGGAGGAAATTTGTGGTGTTGACTTATCATAAAGCGCTGAAGAACCTGTTGCAACAGAGAATCACAACTCCAGATCAACAGCAATGGCTCTCAATTAATGGGATTCGAATTCCAGATTAAATACAAGGCAGGGGTTTTAAATGGAGCAGCTGACGCCTTGTCCCGACGAACAGAAACAGAAATAAACAGCATTTCAGTACCCCAATGGGTGGAAGTAGAGGAGATCAATAGTTCATGGAACACTACTGCATAAAGGGAAGTTGGTACTTCCTGCTGAATCAAAATGGACAACGCTGATTATGGAGGAAAGCCACGGTGTGGCAGAAGGGGGACATGCGGGGGGGCCTTCCGGACCCTGCGACGCGTAGCTAACAGCTTCTTTTGGATAGGTATGAAGAAAGAGGTATACAACTTTGTGGCAGATTGCGAGGTCTGCCAAAGGCACAAGTATCAAGCCACTAAACCAGGAGGATTACTACAGCCTCTCCCAATCCCTGATCGAGTTTGGGAGGATATTTCAATGGATTTCGTCACTGGCTTACCTAAATCGAGGGGATTCGACGTCATATTTGTGGTGGTGGATCGTTTGTCTAACTATGCTCACTTCATCCTGCTCAAACACCCCTACACGGGACAAACGGTTGCAGAAAATTTTATCAAAGAAGTGGTGCTCCTACATGGAATACCAATTCGATTGTCAATGATCGAGACTCTGTCTTTATGAGTGCTTTCTGGAAGGAACTTTTCAAGTTGCAGGGCACAAAGCTAGCCATGAGCTCCGCCTACCACCCGGAATCTGATGGCCAGACAGAAGTTTTAAACAGATGTGTGGAAACTTACTGAGATGCTTCACATCTGAACAGCCAAGGAACTGGAGTCGATGGGTACCTTGGGCAGAGTACTGGTACAATACGCCCTTCCAATCAGCCGCGGGGATGTCCCCTTTTGAGGCTGTTTATGGTAGGAAACCCCCCACAATTATGCGGTTTCTACCAGGGGAATCTAAGGTGGTAGCAGTGGGAAGAGAACTAAGTGATAGGGATGAAATTCTCAGGCAGCTTAAATACAATTTGGCACGGGCCCAACAGAGAATGGTGAAGTTTGCGAATGCCCACCGTAAAGATGTCTCTTTCCAGATTGGTGACATGGTGTTTTTGAAGTTAAGACCACACAGGCAACAATCTGTGTGTCCTAGGGTCTACCAGAAACTGGCCCCCCGGTTCTACGGGCCTTTTCCAGTACTTGAAAGGATTGGTAATGTTGCTTATAAATTACAGTTGCCTCAGGATCTCGAGTTCACCCCGTATTCCACGCATCACAGCTCAAACAAGCACGAGGGACGGTGACTTAGGCCTTGAACTTACCAAAGGAGTTGGAGCGGGATTTGACTTCTGATTATGTACCAATTAGAGTGCTAGCACACAGACAGAAAAAGAGGGCTGGAAATTCAGTGCCGCAAGTGTTGGTTCAGTGGAAGAATAGAGCTCTGGAAGAGGCAACATGGGAGAATGCCGAGGACTTCTATTCCTAGTTTCCAAGTACCAGCCTTGAGGACAAGGCTGAGATTGAGGGAGGGGGTATTATTACGGGCTGTAAAGATACTAGTATACACACAGGCTTAGATAATCCTATAGACACACACACTGAATTAGAAAGGCCCAAGCCTACAATATCTAAAGTATATACTAGAAGGCCCAAGCCCAACATGAGAATATTAAGTAGCGGGAACAGGGAGGGAGAAAGCAGTTAGTTGGTTGATACTAGCTTGGCTAGGGAGTACAGGGAATGTTCCCTGGGTGAGGTCATTGTAATCACGTGTTATCTGTTATTCTGTTTACTCTAAATCAATAGAATTCTCTTCTCCGATCACTAGTCCTAACACTGTTCCACATGCCAACGCAACAAAACCAAGGCACCGAAACCAGCAAGGCTTTTACAACCTCTACCCATCCTTTACCACATTTGGGCTGACATTTCGATAGACTTCATTGAGGGGCTGCCCACTTCACAAAGAAAGGATGTCATTTTTGTGGTGGTCGATCGTTTTTCCAAATGCCCCACTTCATTGGTCACGCTCATCCTTAGACTGCGGTTTCACTCTTTTTCAACAGTATCTTCAAGTTACACTGGCAGGCGGAGGCAATAGTAAATGACCTGGATGTAACTTTGACAAGCTCTTTTTGGCAGGAACCTTTCCGATTAAGTCGTACAAAATTGTTCTTCACCTTGGCTTATCACCTACCGACGGAAAAATCGAGGCAATGAACCACATTTTAGAAATTTACTTGAGATGCTTTACAAGCGACCATCCAAAGGAATGCTTGGAATGGTTAACGTGGGCGGAATACTGCGACAACACAAGCTTCCATATAGCTCTTAAGGCCACTCATTTTTTGAGATCGTCTATGGCCTTACTAAACACGAGAGTGCTTATTACAAGCTCGGAATGTTATGAAGCTGCATTATCACAAGAAACATAGGGAAGTTGACTTCAAGGAAGGTGATTTGGTACTCCTTAAGCTTCCGTCCTACGGCCAACAGAGTTTAACATCAAGAAGCAACATGAAGCTTTCATCTCGCTACTTTAGACCATTTATGGTGTTGGCTAAAATGGGCCAAGTAGCTTACAAGCTTCAGCTTCCAGAGGACTCAAGGATTCACGCAATTTTTCATATTTCAGCATTAAACAAGTTTATGGGCAGTTCCTTCTCCAACACAATACTCCCACCCCACCTTTGGTAGAGTTCCACCCTTCACCATGGCAGTGCTGGACAAACGTATGAATCAAGGTAAATCTGAGGTATTTATACACTTGGAGGGCCTTTCCCATGTGGAGCTTCCTGGGAAAACACTACAATGGTCCAAACTCGCTTCCTCTTCTCGTGCTTGAGGACAACCACGATTTCCAGGATGGGGACAGATGTTACGGATCCAAATCATGCAGACAATCAAAACCAAACAAGAATAAAGCTGCCAAAATCAAGGATGTGCTGTATCAAAGGTTCACTGGTGGGAAGTTCATAAAATAAGGGAGCAAATCAATAAGAATTGATATTCTTTCATTTTAATAAGACAACTGTCACAGATTTCATGCCAAGCAATTGAATGTGCCCTTGTATTAAAGGGCTTACTGGTTGAAGGAATAAAACATTCTACTTCTCATAAAATATATTAAAAACCCTTGAGATCGTGAGGTTTTCTCGAGAACGAGCCTTGATTACAAAATAGGTAGACACAAGTAGAAAAACCCGTAACAAATCTCGGAGCTGAACGATCAACCCATCAACCGAACCATTACTGGATCCTTTACGAAAGGTCATGACAACTATTACACAGTGAACCTCTGATGTTTCAATAATTATCCCACATGCCCATGGAAAATATCAATCACCAAACACATACGATGACTGGAAAAAACATTCAGATCCGCAACAAAGATAATATATGGTCTATGATCATCGCATGGAGGAAAAACAATCTCTGCTGCCAGAACAGGCAAACATACTTGGCATCCTTTGATCAACATTAGTCCCAAAATTGACCTAAATTTTCCACAGGTAAAACACTTTCCTAGGATTGGACCATTCATTATTACTTCCAATATCTCATCAATAATAACTCATCAATATACACACAAGATTCAAAACTCAATTTAAATTGAAACATGACTCAATGATAATGTCGAAAGCAGCTATACCTGATCAAGAAGAAGATAGTGTTTGATTGATCTCAGTTTTCCCATTAAGTCATACTGCAAACAAGACATTATTATCCGTCAGAAAGAAATTTTCCCAGACCATGGCAAGCAATGGATGGGGACAAAGAAGGCGTGTTTGAGCAGACCTTTTCTTTAACGAGATTTAATAATTCCCCACTAGCAAAATCATAAGCAGCTTTAATGCACTCGAGATAACGATGATTAGATCCTACACTTGTCAACTTGGAATCTTCGGCTACAGGAACCTGTTCAAAGCAATGTGACTGACTGGAAGATTGAAGCAGTAGTTAGACCCACAAATTCAATATATCAACCTGAATATTATGCCCACATTCTCTCATGACATTTAAATATTTTCCAGTTGTCAAAATTGTTTCAGCAGCATTTGCAAGGAAACTAGGTATGTCAGATTTGAGGCTGTAGCGTTGTTGCCAATACTTTGCATCATAATCCAGAGTGAGACTTTCCTGTTAAGAGAAAGATCAGACGGTTCCCCAATCCAAGCCAAAGAGAATTAATTTTAAGATGGACAAAACCTTTTGGAAAGATTTATTCTCAGCGATGAAAAATTCACCAAATGGATCATTAATCACTCCTTCATAGACCCACCTGTCATGGTTTCAGTTCAGCAGTATATTAACAAAATTGAAGAAATACGTGCAAAGAACTCCATAATTCATCTACATATTATTATGCATGCTTTACACTGAATTACACAGTACCTCAAGCAAAAGTTGAAACTTCTTATCACAAAAAATGTATTGTTACAGCATAAAACAGTCCATTAATTTGAAGGAATCGGGGAAAAAATCCCTAATGCTTTTGAACGAGAAGCCCAAAGCAGTGGTGGAACCAAGATTCTAGTTTATATTTTAATAATTATAAAATAAATCAATGCCAGACAGGGCAACTGCAATGCAATTTTTTATGCTATATGAAAAGCGGAAACTTTTAGGTGGAAGGAGAACCGAATGTTTAATGTCAATGCACTTTATGGAGAAAAAAAAAATTTGAGGGAATGAAATTTTATTTATACTTCAACCTAAACTAATAAGAAAACCACAAGGCATCAACTAATAATACCTTTCTAATATACCAAGGTATGCTTGGCTTGCACTATGGGACATCATTTCCAATAAAGACCTCACTACAGGGTCACCGGCCATGGCCTTGGCCTGAAAAGAAAAGGTTATTCAGAGAATATGACAGAATGTCAGCAAGAATAAACTTAACCTAGAAAAGTAAATCATAAACTACAACTTTTAACCTAGAATAACCTTCAAGTATGTTTAAAATGTATAATGTCATACTTGACTCTGCAAGAGGTTAAGAACTGTCATACCTGACTCTGCAAGAGGTTAAGAACTGCGGAACCAATAAAATTATTAGCTGAACACTTCTTTATCACTGTGGATAAAGCTTGCATTGACCCCATCATTGGCTGTGAGAAGTTAGAAACAAAAACCAGGTAATTCCTCAAGAATAAAGGGTGATATTAAAAATAAATTAGGTTTCACCAATCACACCTGACAATAAAACCAGAATCCTTGAATAGAAAGTTTTCCTAATCGAAATTGATGTTCAAGCTGAGCCACCATTGCTTGGTAATCCTAATTATGAAGTCATTTGAAGGTGTTAGTAAATACCAAGTCAGTCATCTCCAGTTCTCCTACAAGTTGACCACGAGAAAGGAAAAGATGAGAATCAGATTTAACTTAATTTGACAAACAAATGAGTTCAACTAACTTCGTTAAAGCATAATTAAAAAAATGGACACAACTGTCATGGCATAGTTGACATCCCTTCCTTAATCAAAAATCAATCTTTATGATAGTTGAAATCTATTATGACCCACAAGTAACAGATACTCCATGTTTGATTGAACTTTGGGTAATGAACTAATAGAGGGTAGAGAGTACTATAGCGTTCTCCATGGCACACACTTTCCCACGTACTAAGACACAAAATGTCATGCTTGCTTAGAGCTCTGTGGGAATCAAATATAGGATCATTACACAGGCTTATCTTACTAACAGAGACATGGAGCATTGGGGAATTGAAGAAATAAAGAGTGATGCACAAAACATTTTACAGGGCAGCAAAACATAAATAGTGTACAAGAAGCAGTGATCTGAGGGCGGCAGCAAATGCATGATTTACAAAACCAGTCTTGAACTGGGACCTCGATTCAACGAACTGACTGATTAGTAGGTAGCTATCACACAGAGGGAATATCCGTTTTGCAGATTCCTGAAATTATTAAAAATTTTTGCAGGTCAAAAATCCAAGTGCTGATATTTATGAGAAAAAGGTAATGCACTCATTCCGTGGACAACAAAGGCACAGGAATAAGCTTACCTGAAGTGCCAAATCCATAGATTCATCAACATGGAAAGTTACATTATCATCCTTCCCAGGAACCCTATGGATTGAAGTATATCGGCCCTCAACACCAACTAAAGCGGAGAGCATATCATCAATAACAATCAATTCCTGCAAAATACAATGAGCACACAATACCAATCTATCATCAAAGGTTAGAGATTATTATGTTTGAAAATAATCCGTTATTGTCCATGTCATTGTCCAACTCGATTGATTGAGAAACAATGTCAATAACTTATTTCAAAGACCAATACAATTGAGAACAAGAACATGTACACATCACCAACGCAATGCAAAACTCATCACCTACATTGATTTCTTTATTTACCAATAATGAGTCACAACTGAGCCAATTTTGCTTAAATGGGTCCAGATAGCACCTTAAGTGTAAAATCGTATTCACTAAAGCAATTTCAAGAAGAATGTTTATTTGTGTCGCCTGGACCTGCAGGTAGAGCCAGATCCCAGAAGTATGATGGTACTACGTAAAACAGAAGTTTAAGACTTTCGAAAATTTTAGAGACAAGATTTCATTTTTCTCTTACATACTATAAGAAATATATACTGTGGGGTATAGGGGGTTGACCGCCCAAAACACTAACCTGAACTGCAGCATGGTAGCAACCTATATGTTTGTCTGCTCCAAGACTGCACAAAATCACGCATGGTCATCAACACCCTCATATAAAAACAATTGATCAAAATAATCAGGCCATCACGCATGGTCATCAACACTCTCATATAAAAACAATTGATAAAAATAATCAGGCTATCATGCATGGTCATCAACATTCTCATATAAACACAATTGACAAAATAATCAGGCTAACAAATTTTATAGAAAATATTATTATTTTCGTATTTGAATTTTGAATGAGGCAGGACGAGTGCTGTAGAACAAATAACAACGATCCTCTTATTCCAATCCTGAAACAATGCTTGAAGATTTGAAAATACTCTGCGTTTGTCACATGCAGGTAAATATATTGTATACTCATTGACAAATGTGGAGCCCAGATTCCTGCATTTAGGTCGGGATTACTTTGAGTGATGATTAAGGCATATCTTGTGGGAAGATCTCACGAATATATTGTTGAAAAGATGAATACGATTTGAAGAAAGAACTATTATTTCTTGCTTAATACACTAAAGAACAAAGTCTGAATATATACAGAAAACCAAACCTAATTCTAGAGCTAGAATATTATGTTTCCTAAAATAAATATTATGTTTCCTAAAATACACACTACAAAACAAGGTAACAAATCTAGAATAATTATCCTCTAGAAATAGAAGATATTATTTCCATTTTTCCACACTCCCCCTCAAGTTGGTGCAAATATATCCACCATGCCCAACTTGCTTGTAAAGTCTTCAAACTTTGGTCGGAAATTCCCCTTTGTAAAGCCATCTGCGATCTGTTGTTCTGAGGGCACATATGGCATGCAAATCGAACCATCCTCCAGCTTTTCCTTGATGAAGTGTCTATCAATCTCAATGTGTTTAGTCCTGTCATGTTGTACAGGATTATTTGCAATGTTGATGGCTGACTTGTTATCGCAAAACAGCTTCATAGGAGCTTCAAATTCTAACTGTAGTTCTTTAAGCACTCTTCGAACCCATAGTAATTCACAAACTCCATTAGCTACAGCTCTTAACTCAGCTTCTGCACTACTTCTAGCCACAACATTTTGCTTCTTACTTCGCCAAGTAACCAAGTTCCCCCATAAGAAAATGCAGTACCCCGAGGTTGATCTTCTATCAGTGACTGATCCTGCCCAATCAGCATCTGTAAAGCCCTCTATATTCCTCACACTGCACCGTTTAAACAACAGCCCTTTCCCCGGAGTATTCTTCAAATACCTGAGGATCTTGTAAACGGCGTCCAAATGTTCCTCGTAAGGAGAGTGCATGAATTGACTTACCATACTTACTGCGAAAGCAATATCTGGGCGAGTATGGGAAAGATAAATAAATTTTCGCACTAGTCGTTGATATCTCCCCACATCCACTGGTGTCCCTTGAGTTATATCTCCCAATTTGAGGTTGGGATCGATTGGTGTGTCACTTGGTCTACAACCTGTCATTCCTGTGTCTTTAAGGAGGTCCAGTATATACTTCCTTTGTGACACATAGATTCCCTTCTTCGATCTTGCTACTTCCATGCCCAGAAAGTAACGTAGTGGTCCTAAGTCTTTGACTTCAAATTCAGAGGATAAGCACTTCTTTAGTCTGTGTATTTCCTCTTCATCGTTCCCTGAAATGATGATGTCGTCCACATACACAATCAGGACTGCCACTTTACCCGTTCCAGACGGTTTGATGAACATTGTGTGGTCCGACTGTCCTTGTGTGTAGCCTTGATTCTTGACAGATTTCGAGAACTTCTCAAACCAAGCTCTAGGGGACTGTTTCAATCCATAGAGGGATTTGTGCAGCCTACAGACATTTCCTCCAAAGTGATTCTCAAATCCTGGAGGGGCATCCATGAACACCTCCTCTTCCAATTCACCATTGAGGAAGGCATTCTTCACATCCAGCTGGTGTAGAGGCCACTCAAGGTTTGCAGCAATGGATAGCAGAATTCTGATAGTGTTCAATTTCTCCACTGGAGCGAATGTCTCCTGATAATCAATCCCATAGGTTTGTGTATACCCTCTGGCCACAAGTATGGTCTTATACCTCTCCAGGGACCCATCAGAGTTGAGCTTCACGTTGAAAACCCATCTACAACCCACTGTTTTTCTATTTTTCGGCAGTGGCATTACCTCCCAGGTTTTGTTCTTCACCAGCGCCTTCATCTCCTCAAGGACAGCCTCCTTCCAGTGGGGAACAGCTAGGGCCTCCTGTATAGACTTAGGAATTTCGACACTGTGTAACTGAGATATGAAGCCAGAGTAGGATTTAGTGATATTGTGGTAAGAGATGTGGTTAGACAGGGGATGTTGAGTGCAGGATCTGGTCCCTTTTCTCAGGGCAATGGGAATATCAGCAGAAGTGTGAGACTCTGTGTTGTGCAGGAATATATCAGATTCAATACCTGGACTAAGAGTGGCTGGAGCAACAGGCTCGTTTCTTGGTTCTGAATCTTGGTCGTACAGAGTCAAGGGATCTGTCCTCCTTTGAGTATTTCTTCTCACATAGACATGATCAAACATTTTCCCTGTGCTGTTTTCAGGAATGTTTTCTTGCTCGACAGGTGTAGGTTCATCAGATGTAGGTTCAAGACTAGTGTTGAAATCTACAAGGACTTCGGACCTATTAGGCTGTTGAGGAACAGATTGTAGAAACGAATCCTCAAGAGGAGTCCGTCCCCGAGAGAAATAGGCTTCAGACTCAAAGAAAGTAGCATCCATAGTAACAAAGAACCGCCTAGTTTGGGGATCAAAACACTTATAGCCCTTCTGTGAAGGAGAGTAACCAACAAACACACATTTTATAGCCCGGGGTTCCAACTTATCTCGATCACGTTTGTGAATAAAGACAGTACATCCAAAAACACGAGGCTGTAAGTCAGATATTAGGTGGGAGGTCGGAAAGCACTCATGAAATAACAGACTAGGTGATTTGAAGTTTAAAATTCTCGAAGGCATTCTATTAATAAGGTAAGTTGCTGTTAGAATGGCTTCTCCCCACAGGTATTTGGGGACGCTAGTGGTGAACATAAGGGATCTAGCCACTTCGAGAAGGTGACGATTTTTTCTTTCGGCTACACCATTTTGTTGGGGAGTTTGGACACATGAGCTTTGATGAATAACCCCATGTGTTTTGAAAAACTCCCCGAGAAGTTGATTAACGTACTCTTTTCCATTGTCACTACGAAGTACTTTTATGTTTGTTTGAAATTGGGTTTGAACCATATAGAAGAAGTTTTTGAACGTAGGGGCAACTTCTGATTTATCACCAAGTAGATATACCCAAGACATACGAGTATGATCATCAATGAATGTAACAAACCATTTTTTTCCAGAGATAGTATGGATATTAAATGGTCCCCAGACATCGCTATGAACAAGGGAAAAAGGTGTGGATGCTTTATAAGATTTACTAGGAAATGAAGTTCTATGATGTTTAGCAAACTGACATGCTTCACAATTGAGTTCCACAAGGTTTGTACTCTTAATTAAAGACGGAAACATTTGTTTTAGGTAAGACAGACTCGGATGTCCTAGTCTACGATGAAGTAACATGATATTATCAGTACTTGGGTTGAGTTCTAAGCTGGAATGTTGAGCTTGTCCATGAGAGTGAGTTGGCTCAAAGTAGTAAAGACCCCCCTTCTCTCTAGCACTGCCAATCATCGTCCCCGAGTCCGAGTCCTGAAATTGACAATGATCAAGGAAAAAGTTAACACGACAGTGGACATCTCGAATTAATTGACTGACTGAAAGTAAGTTACAAGAAAGGTTTGGGACGTGGAGGACATTGTGAAGAGTCAAGGTTTTTGAGACAGCGATGGACCCTTTTCCAGCCATTGGAGATAGGGAGCCATCGGCAATCCTGATTTTCTTGTTTCCTGCACAAGGAGAATAAGAGAGAAAGAGACTAGAGGAACCGGTCATGTGATCAGTAGCCCCAGAGTCCACAATCCAATGAAGAGCAGGAGAGATAGAGTTAAAGGCAGAAGGATGAGGATTATGACCTTGTTGGGCTAGAGAGCTAGAAGACGTAGCAGGAGCGCTGGTGGTGAACTGGGTGGATTGGAACAATTTAAACAGTTGGCCCAACTGTTCTTTACTGAAAGCAGGTGTCCCTAAAAAGACTCCAGCTTCTTCCTCAATTCCAGATTGATTAGCTCTAGGTTCACGGCCCTTTGGTCTGGGAAATCTCGGCTTCCAATTTGGTGGTTTCCCATGCAAGTCCCAGCAGGTCTCCTTGGTGTGATTTGGCTTGCTGCAGTGTTCACACTTAACTCCTTCCCCTTTCATACCTGAGCGAGGCTGGGTGTTGAGAAATTTGCCAGGATTTCGTGAAATCAAGGCTGAAGTTTCAGGTACTGTTGGAGGCTTTTCTTTTAGCATAACACGTCTTCGGCCTTCCCCTCGCCGTATTTCTGCGAACACCTCTCCAAGGGATGGCAGTGGTATCCTCCCCAGGATTCTGCCCCGGACTTCATCCAATTCTCGATTGAGACCAGCCAAGAACACAAAGACCCGATCAATTTCTATGCGTTTATGATACTTAACGCTGTCATTCTTGCACTCCCAGTCATCTTCATAACACAGGTCGAGTTCCTGCCATAGAGCACGCATCTCATTGTAGTACTCAATCACACTCTTTTCTCCCTGTTTAGAATTCCACAACCGGGTCTTAAGATCATAGATCTGTGAGGAGTTCTCTAGATCAGAATAAGTCTCTCTCACAGCTTCCCATATGTCTTTAGCAGTGGGCAGAAACAGATATGTCCTCCCGATTGGTGGTTCCATGGAGTTGATCAGCCATGCCATAACCATTGAGTTTTCTGATTTCCATGAACTCCACTTCGGATCACCTTTTTCTGGCTCTCGGGTGTCTCCAGTTAAGTACCCAAGCCTTCCTCTACCTTCGATAATCAATTTGATGGACTGTGACCATTCTAAAAATTTCTTACCATTCAATTTATGAATGGTAATATGGACAGATGAGTGTTCCAGCCCATTTGGGCTCACGGTATACACTTCAGGAAACTTCTGGTCTGGAACCCGAGAGGTATTGTCCTTTAATTCAGACATCCTGGCGACGCTTCAGGTTCACATAGATAATTGCCCCGCTACGCAGACTAACACAGTGCACTTCGGCAGCAACTTGGTCGTCCACAGGTGACAGCCTGTAGGAAGAGATGCGCGACACACTTTCTGGGGAGCAAAGATACAGCCTAAAGCTCTGATACCATGTTGAAAAGAGGAATACGATTTGAAGAAAGAACTATTATTTCTTGCTTAATACACTAAAGAACAAAGTCTGAATATATACAGAAAACCAAACCTAATTCTAGAGCTAGAATATTATGTTTCCTAAAATAAATATTACAAAACAAGGTAACAAATCTAGAATAATTATCCTCTAGAAATAGAAGATATTATTTCCATTTTTCCACACCTTTTTTCAGCCAAAATTATGATTATGCTTTACATCCTGCATACGCCACAAACTAAATCAAAACACATAATACCGCTCAAGAAATAACCAAATTTAACTTAAAGTCGCGTAAAAGCTAAGTGCAAAAGTTGTGTTTATCAGATACTCAAACTTAGATTTTTTTCTAGTCTTGAGAAAAATATAAGAAAGACAATAACTAAAAATAGTTCAACACGAAAAGACAACACAAGGAAGGAAATAACTGACGACCAAACTGAAGTCATGATATAAGTCAATATAAGAGGCCTCGGTGATCAAGTAGCACAGTTCAAAATTCAAGTATTCGTCATGACATGCAATATCATCCAACTAACCCAACACCTTGGGATAAGTTCATGCAACCAGACTGATCCAATAGTGTGCATGGGGATTCAGGGCCTTACATGGGATTATGGCTCGCGGAGTTCAATTTTTTCTCACGTTTTACTTGATTTTACTCATTTCAGGATAAAGATTCCATATCCTTTCCATTGGGGTACACCGATATTCAGAGCTAGCCATGTATTTGGGATGATGGGCGCTGCTCTTGTTTCTTCTGCAGAGGTTTGTTACTTTTTGCCACCTCTTATGGCATATACTATGGTGTCCCTACTTTGTCTTTTTCAGTAAGGAAGTACCTAAACATAAAATGTTGTCCTTGTTAGGTAATTCAGGAAATCATGCTCAATCATCTGGATTTTGAAAAGTGCCCCAAATTCGGTTTCAAAATATCCTTCAGTTGCATTTTGCTAAAACAAATCCCATATTACACCTTTTATTTTTATATACAAATGTCTAAGATACATGTGAGCAAGGGTATCAGTGGTTATTGAGTAAATCTATTTGGATGCCACATTACTCATTATTATGATATATTAGCATTGGAACTGTTATGCTGCATCAGTCTTTTCAATGTATTTTATGTAGTCGCCCTTGGATTATTAAGTGCTATAAGTAAGGTCATTTGCAGTCGACTGGAACATTTTATGCAGCAGCCCGGCTTGCTGGCGCCACTTCACCTCCTGCATATGTCATTAGCCGGAGCATTGGTCTGCAGGTCTAAGCTCAGGAAATCTAATGATTTTTGTTTCTGTGCTCATAAAAGGGTGTCATTTACTCCTTTATGATGACTGACAATGTGAAACCATTCCGTGTTTCATTTCAGGGTGTAGGGCAGCTGCTTGAAGGAATATTTGGTTCTATTGTTGGGACTACAGCTTCTGTGTAAGACTCTAATGCAATGCTTAAATTAATTACTTTCTCACATCTGTTCCGTATTCGACCATCTCATGCGACTAGTACTTTGAGTAATATGGTATCTGTTGGAAAATCATGTAAAGTATAACAAAAAAAGAGAAATTAGAAGCATCTAGCAACCTATAAAATCTCTTGCCAAAAGTATTAGTAGTGCCTCAAAAAATTTGTGGAGCACAGTGCCCTGGACTATCATATTCAAGAATTCTAATGGACAACGTGCTGCATCTTGCAATTCAAAGGAGACCTATTACTGTTTCTAGCCGTCTGTACTTGGTCTGCCTCCTCACTGACTAGCATGTTATATGGTAGATATACCACCTTCAGTTTTTTTGCTAATCATATACTTAACTTCTTATATTCAAATATATGTTACTTACCAAAAAACATATAAAAAGTTTTTCTGACAAGCATATAATTTGTTTATCACGCTCTTCCAAACAAAATATTCTGTCATCGGAAAAATTCTGTTTGATTGTCAATAGACTTGGAGAGGGTAATGAATCATGTTGAAAAGAAAGAAACGTGTGTGCTCTACTTCATGTTACAATCCTTCAGGATTCATGAATAATACTTGATTTCCTTGTAGACTTTCAAATCCCCATCTAATCCATGCTCAAAATCTCTCGCAACACTTACTGAAAGAGATCAAATTTGTATCATTAATTTAATAAAACTATGGCATTTGGCATGTGGGTACCATTGTTGGATATCATGAATTCCATTTAGCACAGTTTGTGAAACCGAGTATTCAATGTTGGCTGATCACAGGCTACCTTTTTCATATGATCGGGAATCATGTGAGAAAAACAAACGAGGAAGCTTAGAACTAACAGTTTCATTAATTGTCAAATTATTTCCCTAGTTAGCAAATCACATTTTTATGCTAAAGCCAATGAAATGCTTACACTATTTTTATGTGATTGTTGTTGGCCTTCCATCATGCAGTGAAAATGTCGGGCTCCTAGGATTGACTCGTGTTGGGAGCAGAAGAGTGGTTCAGATATCGACAGCTTTTATGATATTCTTTTCCATATTCGGTTAGTTATCTGGGCCTCAATAAATTTTCTCTATTTTCTTTTCTATTGTTGATCATTGTAAGATGAGGCAAGTAGCAGATGATAATCGGTATTAGATTATGAGTGGGATATTGATCTGCGTGGGATTTTACTGAAGTCTGCTGTTTGGGTGGAGGCACAAATTCTTGAGTTTATGATTTATAACTCTTTCCTTGCAGGAAAATTTGGTGCATTTTTTGCATCAATTCCGTTGCCGATATTTGCTGCTATATATTGTGTTCTGTACGGCTTCGTCGGTGAGTCACTTTTCTGAGCAGTAACACCTGTAACCATCATGTATATTACTTGTTTTTTCATTTTTGCACGCGTTTTGCAGCTGCTGTTGGGATTTCATTTATACAGTTTGCAAATAGCAACTCAATGCGAAACATCTACGTATTGGGCGTCTCTTTGTTCCTGGGTATATCTATTCCTCAATATTTTGCGATGAACACTGATATGTCTGGACATGGACCTGTCAGAACGAATGCAGGATGGGTATGTGTTGTGACTTTCTCCCTGTTTCATGTTAAAATTGAAACACATTTCCAATTTGAGATGAATTGGACTTCAATATTTCATATTATGCAACAATGGGAAAATTGTACATTGATGTTCTTGTAATTCACTTTGAGGTATAATACTCCTACTTCGAACATGGCTGAATCTGCATGTGTAACCGAGAAGCATCTGATGTATTGGGGTGCAACTTGCATCAGAGAACCATATTTTGAATGTTGAAGTATGAGTGAGGTTCAGTAGTAAGTAGGAAAGGTCACTTTGGTAGGTTATCGCTATAATTTTTTATGCAACACGCCTACTAACGAGGAATCTGACTGCTCAAGAACGGTGATGGGAGATCACTATGAAAATTTCGTCATGCATCACTGATGTGAATGAAACTATGAAAATATTGAGTAACTTCCATTTTCGTTTTTTGTTCACCTTTTGCCTTTCAATGCTCAAAGTAATGCTCAAGATTCAAATGAGGTGAATCTCTTCCTTTGTTTCTTGCAGTTCAATGATATATTGAATACAATATTCTCTTCACCGCCCACCGTGGCTCTAATAGTTGGGACCATCCTAGACAACACTCTTGAAGCTCATCGTGCATTTGACGACCGTGGACTTCCATGGTTCGTTCCCTTCCAGCGTTGGAAGGGCGATAGTAGGAACGAAGAGTTTTACAGTTATCCTATGAGATTAAAGGAGTATATTCCCTCGAGATTTCTCTGACTGAACTCACGTTTCGTATATTCCCTTTAGATTTCTCTGACTGAACTCACGTTTCGTATATTCTCGACGGTTGCAGTTAGAAATCCGTGCACTCAAATGTATTAGTAGGCATCACTTTATTCAAGTCTTGTTCTCTCTGTATACTTTCATTAAGTTTATTTTGTTGATCATAACTATAAAGAGGAAAGAGAATTTTGCAAATGTGTTGTGAACCATTGGCTCTACTATGAAGAGGGCCAGGTGCCACCACCCCTCTCACAGTGGGGGAGAGGCTGTGTTGGAGATGGTGACTTGGGAAAAAGGCTGTGTTGGAGATGTTTGGAAAATTGTACATTTTTTTAATTTATTGTTTCTCTATACTGTAAAAGTTTAGGCTTTAGTAAGCAACGTTTCACCAATATGATACTAATAAAGTTGATGTTGCGCTAAAATGTGAAATGTTATATAAACAGTTCAATTTGAACATGATTAAAATTATTAAAGATTCACTGTCAGAGGGGATTATACCGAAATTTGATGGCATAGAGAACTAAAATGGAATAGAGGAACTTACGAGTTAAAATGCAATTTTCATGAAGTTTAGTTGAAAATTGTGTATCCATTATATGTTATATAATAATAACATATAATAATCAAATTATTAAGTATTTATCTTTCTTCAATCACCTTGATAAACTAAAATTGTAATTTATCCTTTCGATCTTAATATTTCTTACTTATTTTTTGATATGAAGATCATATAATGAAAAATAGAAATACAAGTTCACTGGACATATCAAATATCACAAATGAGGTTCTCAAGAATATGTTTGGCCTCTCATACCAAGTAAATAATGGCTTCGACAGAAACAAAGAAAAGGAGAAAAGTATAGTCTTTTATTATAGTTTTTCATCCTCTTACGATCTACTCTGTTAAAATGGAAGATAGAAAACAATAGCATACACTCGCAAATAAGCAAAATTATAATCCTAATAATTCTGTTCTATAATTTATTTTAACCAAGTAAAATCATGAAACATTTGATCTAATCAAATCGAGGCTACTTGTCTACAAATTTTAAAAATTCAGTGTTTTTTTTTTTTAAAAAAGTAAAAGAGTAGCTAACACAACACAAACAGACGCTAACGAATGTTTGTGGTTACATTGTTTCGATCAAGTGCTAAGAGAGAGAGAGAGAGAGAGGAGAGAGAGATGCATAATCCAGTTAGCCAGGATGTGATCACTGCATGACATGATACTTGTTTGATTTGGCAAGGCCTTTGCTAAGGTTGGGCATGATTCATGGTGCTAAGCACGATTCCCTTCCCATTTTTGAGTACAACTTGGAACGTCTCTCTTCGTAAGAAGCTGGAAGTTACAAGCAATTTCAGACAAACAGACATCAGAAGCCTTTTATAGCTCAATAAAACTTGTAAACACACCAAAATGAAAGGATGTCTCCCTCGAGGAAAGCGGGAGACAATAGCTGAGTTGTGCGATTTGAACAAGTTGAATTGGGTAGGATTCCAGACAGAACCTAGTCACTAGGGCAAAGGTGATTGAAAAACTACTAAATCAAATTCGCAGACAAAGAAAGGGAGAGGCATTTGAGAAAACCAGAACTCACGCTCTGTTGGGCGTAACATAAGGGGGATGTAAGCAGATTCTTTCTTTTTGGGCGTAAAATTTGGCTGACTGCAATCTGCACATATATCTCCCATAAGAGTATTACAGTAGCCGAAGAGGAAGTAAGTTGCTGTATATAAAGGTTTCGGTACCACTGTAAATGCCAGAACAACATCGCAATGCCTCGTGAAATATTGCTGATTGCAATTGGTAACTCTGGCATTCCTTCTTTAAGTGAGTGAGGAGAGCTTGCCTAGCTTCTGTATATCAAACCATGAAAATGTTTTGAAGCAATCAGAGCACTATAAATATCCTACTGCGTTTGCAACCCTTTCTGGAATTAGCAAAGTGTTTCTAGTCCACAGAAAAGCACGACAAGTCAGTATTCAGTAAAACAAAGATCAATGCCTTAAAACATGTCTATAGACTGAGATAATTTTGACATAAGGCTTAGGTGCTGAGCGGTCATATGATAAAAAGGCAGAAATGGTAGTCCACAGCCAGTAAAAACACAAATGCTCATACAAAGAGAAGACTATAATGCATTACGAGAAAGTATGCAGCATTTAAGATGTTGTCAGGATGCCAGGAAGTGTAAAACAGGGAATAAAGCAACCAATGACAACCCTTTTTCCTGATTATAAAGAAAGAGATCAAGCAAGTACAGCAACTCATTTTCTTTCAAGAACAGAAAAACTGGCAAGGACGGAATAAATAATAACCTGAGTAATACAAATATTAACCTAAATTCAGATGACAATACCTGATGAGCAAATGAATTTCAGAACATCAAATTCACAAGACTGAAGAACAAGTGGAATCTCTGGAGCCATTACGTATTGAGGTTTCCTTGGTGTTCTTTTAATATCCAGTAGAACATCTACAACCTAAATGTTACACATGATTTTTCAACAGACATAATAGTCACCTTAATATGGGAAAATCTATTATAGAACTTAACAAAAAACCCATAAATTTGTCCCAGTAAAGTTAGTATACTAGTCTTATCAATGAGAAAAAATGCTTGCATTCAGTTTGACCAATGTTTTCTTCTGCTATTCACAGATCATTTATAAGTAATGGATAACTGAGAGAGCCATGATACTAATCAATTTTTGTGGTCGTACATATAAATTCAAAATTTGAAAATAGAGGACTTCAAAGGGAAAAGATGTGAGATTCAAGAAACTGTGGATATCATACTGCTCTATGGCATTAAAAGGTAACCAGTTCATCATAGGCCTAATTCAAGAACAACAGTTCCAAGTAAGTAACGGAATATTTTTTTCTGAACATACGTGTTTTGACCAAGGAACCAGAACGATACTCTGCTCAGATCTGCAGGCTACAGCAAGGCATTTGAGATTCGAGTTTTGGCTCTCATTCATCCAAGTCACAGACATAATTAAAACAATTTGGTAGCTTCATAGGACATCAAATACAACTAACATGTTTTCATAGTTCCTGAGACGCTAAAGCATGGATAATGGAATTGGTGATAAGAAGGAATTATCAAAAGTGTTTAGTAAGACAAGTCAAATTAGTAACTCCAAAAGATTTAATGTATTAGTATAGTTACGCACATTAGGAGATTCAAGACCCTGACCAATCAAAAACAGCACAGCAACCATGCATCGGATCTGGTGCCACAGAAAAGCACTACCTTTGATTTTCACTACCCAGAGTTGATCATCTTCAAACCTGTAGAAGTAACAAATATTAGGATTCAACTTCTCAAGCCATTTATCAGCATGGGACTCAACAAAACAATTTCATCATGTGAGTCAGTAGCTTGAAATGTGCCAAGCAGAAGAAAGATTGAGGCCGACCCTAACATGTAGACATTCAATAAAGTCATACATCGAGTGTCAACCATAACCTCTAGCAAAAAAGAGAGAAATAACCAGCATAGTAGGTAATATAAAGCTAAAGAAATAGAAGATAAAGAATTGGGGATTGAAAGGCAAGAGTAGAATAGCAACACACAAAGATTGTACATACCATGGGCTCTATAGCTAATGCTATGAACATGCTCCGTTCGTGGTTCTTACTTCTTAAAGAGTGATGGTCATGGTTATTCATACAAATTCTTCATGCCAGGACAGAGAGCATGGCCTTGGAACCCAAAAGTTGTATACTGCCTAAGCATCGATTTATATTGTGGTTCTTGCTCACAAGAAATTGCTTAACAAGGATCGAGAGCCTTACATACTTGATAAATCATGTGGCCTTTGCAACACCAATCAAAAAACGTGTGACCATGTATTCTTCCGGTGTGAGGTTAGTAGGGCTTTGTGGAGGAGAGTTAGGAATTGGAGGGTGCAGAATGTGGGATGGACACCATACCGAGGTAATAATGCTGCATAATGTTCAAGTGCACAGTCACTGCTGCCACGGTTTACCATCTATGGAATTTGAGGAATAGAGCTATTTTTTAGGAAGCCGAGCCAGACACTGAAGCACGTTTAGGAAGATTCGAGTTCTTACTTTTATATTTATGGCCTTGTAAATCATTGTATTTTGTTAGTTGTTTGACCTATTTTGTGACTCATCATTTGTGACTCATGGGTATGACAGTGTATTTTGTACTTGCCTTATTTACCATTAATGATATGCGTATTCATATAAAAAAATGAGCTGACAAGCATAGGATTTTGGGTTGGACCTTGGCCACTATCAACCTACATGTAACTGCATACCACATCTGTCTAGAATATCCAACAACCTAAAGTTCACAACTTAGAGGTAAAGGTTAAAAAAGGGAGAAGCCATCCCATTGTGTAGAAATGGATCTAGACAACTGCCTAGTTGGGCTAAGTCAGCTTTAAAAAGTGATGTGCTCAGGCCATATAAATTCGAGAACTACTTATGACATCTTTCCTGTGTCAAAATCAGCAATACATTGACAACATGGAGAACCACCCATTGACATTAGATTTGATACGGGGTGGAATATGGGCTGTATCCAAGGCTACTTATGGTATTCAAAACCAACTGGAGATTGAAGAAAAATTAGAGACCTCGAGTCAAGGCAGGCATCCCAAGAAACCATCATTTTGCTGACTGCTATAGTTCTAATACTTTTTGTTATTTAACACAGTTTTCTAATGTACTTCAACCCATTAACTGGTCTCCTATCCAAATAATTCAAAAAAATCTTAGCCCCCAGAATAGATATTGTATATAATATATCATATACCATAGATTAGATAAGTCTACCGGAGATTATGGAAAATAAATCAAAATTTACTTTTTACGGAGAGTGCGAGAACATAATTGATTAAGTACCTAAACTCAACCAAGTTAGGAAAGGAAAACCAGGGAATCGATTTACACCTTTCCTCACAAGGAGAAATCTCAAAGGATCTGATATGGCGCCTATAATTGTGGACATTAGCTGCATCCATCTTACAAAAATTTCTGAAATCATGTTCCCCAATAAATTTCTTACCAGCTGTCTCCATGGCCTGGTCAAATACAGTAAGAATTTGCTAATCACAAGAATCTTTCAGGTAATTAAGAGCCAACAGGTCACAAAGGTGACATAAGTCAAAACATACACAAGAGATGTATACCATAATGTTCAAATTTGCTCCCCAAAAGAAGTATTTATACTCCCTGCTCAAACAACTGAACCTGCATGCTTTTAGCTAATTCAGATGTAAAGTATCATCAAGAGAAATAACTTTAGACCATTTAAATTGTCAGATCAGTGCTTTATTGTGGATCTCAAGGAAAAATACGTACAAGATAAAATTTTCTAGATCTAACTGCCAATTGATTATTAATTATTAATTATTAATTTAAATAATTATATATTGTTTCCATCAATTTTCCTAGTTTAAATGATGATGCCAACAACAACAGATACTAGTTCCCTTGGACATTAGCCTGGTCACAAAGAATCTAAATATCATAGTCACAATAATGCACGATTAAAAGGAACTAAAGACATTGAGGAGGGGACATCATTGGCTATCGTCAAAAGAAAAGATAATATTGACTAAGAAGAGATGATCAAGCTGGAAATATTCTATGCTGATAATTTCATCAAAACACCTCTTTCCAATTCGGCCCATGCAATACTGCATTAGTATCACGAGATATCCCATACCATGGTGAAAGTGGATTTTTTGGAGATAACTTTGAGATTCCAAATAATTTTTCGAGATTGGATGTTTTGTCCACGATCTAAATCCCTTTCAACAAGTAATAGACATGTCTAAATCCTCTGCAACACTTCTCTTGACAACCTCTGGACAACCAGTGACCTATTCCAGTTATAAGAATCAGCTTTATTGGTGAGCCTTAGGTCTTCTTAAAAAATCAATATGGGTTTAGGCGTTGGTGCTCCCTCTAGGTTATCGATTTATAGTGTGTTTGTTGGTAGAGAGGAATTATGAGGTGAATTTACACCAGTTTGAGGAAGAGAGAGTGAAATTGATGGATCCCAATAGCTATCTTTGTAGACTTCCCCTTGTGGATAGGTATTTGGATGAAAGCAAGAAAGGAGGCATTATAGGAAACAAAAACTTTTGGTCTTATTATGAGCTAAAACTTGTACCCTTCCTCTGATTGTAAGCAACCACATGTTCAAGGGCTTTCAGTAAAATGTTGCTCCTCAAATTTTCATTCTATGAATGTAATAAACCATATCGTTTGCAATCACATTTGTTCTTCCTTCTGGTCCTTCAAATGTTTCCATGATTGAGATAAATGGTTTGAAGCTTGGTGAGAATCGCCAGGATAATTTTTCGAAGGTTTGGCAAGACAAAAGTTTTTGTGCTAAAAAATAACATGTTCTTTATTAATAAATAATGAGTGTGCATGTTCAATAAGAAAATTTGACCAAGGCATTTGTTAGAGCTCACTGTCCCAAATTAAAAATACAGGTTCAAGCTTCCAAGATCAAATCCACATATTTGAATTATGGAAGGAAAAATAATGGGAGGGGAGGAAGAAATCACCAGCAGATTCAACTCCGGAGATACACAACTCATCTAAAGCTAAAGTGGGCCAGATAATGTATCATTCTTTAGAACTGTGACCATTTCCTGTAATTGGTTCTCTTAAAATAGTTTTACGTGATTATTGGGGCAGGTCGTCAGCCTAGATGATAAGGTCTGAAAAATTACAGTAATGACAGATACAATTTGGGCAGATGATTCAATTGTTTTTTTGGTCTTCAGCCATTTCTCTTCTATCGTTTTTTGCTGTCAGTTTTGTAGTACATAAAAAATCTAACCAAATTCAGCAACCACAAAAGATCACTCCTGACGCCATATAAACCGAGTAGATTTTTGAGATAATAAATTCCCTTGATCTCTATTAATACCAGGATCACATGTATTTATACAAGAACAAACCACCTAGTGCATCCACATTTCAACTGCAATGTTAGAGGTAGACAACCAAATCCAAAGGTGGGACCAACCTTTATAGTCTGTTGAAGAAAATTAAGAAACTACCAAATCAAGAATGAAATTATTAACCAATGGTAGGACAAATCACGAATTTAAGTGGCTGATGTAGTGTTGCAATGCCTGCAAACTTATTACCAATCCTCTGTACAAATACAAATTAACACAGGCAGGAGCAAATACCATATGGGAAAACTTGAAGGGACTAAAATTGTAATGTAGAACTTGAGGAAAATCTCAATCCTTGAGGAGCAAGTAATGAGATTAAAGACATGTTGGATACAATATTGTTGACTGCAATAAAAAGTCGAAGATTATCCTGATCAAGAGGGATTCAAGCCAGAAACCTGCTATGCTGATTAAGAGGACGATTATGCAATCAAGCTGGAAATCTATTCAGAGTCATATCAAGATTCTAGAATCTGCTGGAAGCTCTCATGACAGGATATCATCAACGAATTTAGTTAGTTTGTTCAGGATCACATACTCATTTTCACAATCATTATGATTGTATTTTCATTCTTGGATTCACAAGGAAGTTATTTACGAGTTTCGAGGTGGATATCTCAATCTGTTAGTGTATTGTCCTCCTACCATTAAATTACTTAAATTACTCTCAATCTCATTAATCTCATGATTTCTTTTAAATTGCAGTATGCATTTGAAATCAGTGAAATACACAGAATAACCACTAACCAAGTTGCATGGCTAAGAGCAACCAACATTTGTGGATAGGAAAACGAAAAGGTTGTTCTATATCAATGCCCAATTCCTATATGGCTTTATTGTTTTGTGCTCTGCAGTTTTAACCTTCATATTTCACCGCATAATGTTTATTAAGCATCTGCTCCATCCTACAGATAATTCTTTACTATTTTCCGGTCATCAAAATCATGTTATAATGCAGTACTGTTGAACAAATGAAACAGGAGTTTTTCTCCTGTAGCCGAATTAGACACTCCAATAATGCTGCTGCAAGAAAAGAGGAATATGCACATACCTGGCACTGAAATCAGTTGGAGCAGGAGACCACCCAACAATTCGAATATCTTTTGGAAGTACGCGATTTAGGATATTCACATAGTCTATTTCTCCCTCTGTTAAGAAGACCATAATATCAAAAGAACAAAAATGAATATACGAGAAATAAGACCAAATTAGAAGTTAGAACTTAGCATTTAGTAAAATCAGCATGCGATGCACTTTTCAGTTTCCACATCCAGATCTCGGCATATTTATTAGGCTCGCAATCACCGTAAAGCCATAGCATTCTACAAAAGCATTGCAAATGTGATATATTTATCAAAAAACTTAAGCTTCTTTATTACAAATACGTGATGTAGGATGTCAGTAAAATAATGCAAATAAATGGCAGTATGAAGGGTCAAACCACATGAATCTTTAGCAAAACCTTCTCCAGAATATCCACTGCCCCCTACCGCTGCTTTAAGATTTGATCTAAGAAATAGAGAGATTACCTGCATCAATCAATTTTGGTCTTCAAGTTCACATAAACAATGAAAACATAAACTTACTGCAACCACCATCAGCATAACATAAACGAAACAGAACCCAACTAGAAAAACAGAGGTTTTCATTACAAAGGTGCAGATGGAGGTTAATAAGATCAATCTCAATTATAAACTTCGTTACAGAGTACCCTGAAAATCTCAAATGGAAACAAAAGAGGTTTTCCATTACAATAGTGAAGAGAGGTATGAAAAGCTTGGCGATAGCAAAAACCTACCAATTGTAAAATTAATGTCACAGTAATTTTGGCATGAATCTGAAACAAAAAATTATATGAACTCAGAATTGGAGATTGTTGCAGGGATGCTAGGACATTTTTCCTTCTGATTGCAGGTGTATCACTTAAAAAGTAAATTAATCTTAAAGGCAATCATACATATACATAAATTGAATAAACATAGATTTATTATTCAATCGGTGTTTTACATGGCAGAGTCAGATATTCAACAGAACTTTGTCATACGACCCATACAGAGTAAATTTAAGTCACGTGGAGGACTTACTACTGTGACTTGATGACTTGATTTGCTATGACTACCAAACCTTGTAAAAAACCTATACAAAAACTGTAGTGTCTACAGGTAATTAAATCTAGAATTGAGGATATTAAGGACTGGTATGGGGACCAGAAGTCCTACCACTAATTTATCAATCAACCCAGGGAAAGAAATTTCCGTACACCACGTGCAAAAAATTATAACAATGGGGCATCAACAGCGGAGTTCCCATGGACCTGCCACTGAGATTCTGACTTATGGGAGTGCACAAATGACCAATTCCAAGCCTTAAAGATTATTGCTAAAGGACATCATTGCACAAAAATTTGTTGATCAGACAGTGAAGTTGCTGTAAGTACAACTTACTTGCCCAACAGAGGAAACACCCTTGTCCGTTCTGCCACATCTAGAATACTGCAATTCCTTCTTATCACCAAATATCAACCTTGTCTTATTGAGGGCCTTAAAAATTTCTGACTGCACTGTTTAAAATCAGAAGTCAGCTTCATAATTCTATCCCAATAGAATGCTTCATAAAAGTTGACTAAGATCCTGTTCTTCAGTAACAAATAAATCCTTTTTGTGCAACTCATAGATCAAACAACCAACAGCCATTCTATTTATCCAAAAAGCAGCACTGCAGCAGCAAGTGAAACTTCCATCTTGAAGTTGCATGGTCCATCTCAGTCATAAATTAAGGATATAAAAGAAAGTTCAGTGCTTGTAGGTGAAATGAATACAAATATTTCTTTCAAATGGCATGACGAGAGATATTTTAGGCCGTTTATTAAACAGCTATTCACACCTGGTTTGGCTCGAAAGGTAGAGATTACAAGTTATTTAGTTCTAAATCATGAACCTGTAAAATTATTATGTCTACATTTGATGAAAAGTTATCTTGAGCAGGAAACGAGTACATCAACCAAGTATTTTTCACTAAACTTACATTGAGAAGATAAAGCAAAGAAAAAGTAAATGATAATAAGAGCTATACATCACTCAAGAGATGCCAATTGGACACAAACCTTTCGTTCATAAAAATTTAATCATCTGGAATTTCATTGAACCAACAGAAACACAAAAATTCACCATGTTCACTATCCTACATTAGAAGTTGAAGCCATTACAAAAAGACCAAGTTATGGTAGGTCTTGACATAGACAGAAAACTTCAACAATTCCCTACACTGGTGTACCCAGAATAAATACAAAGAAACACCAACACCAAAGGGCATTATTTTTCTTTGATCCAAAATAATTTTCACATTGAGATATATGTAGGCCTCATGTCCAATTTGCATGGGAGAAAATGGGAAAGAAGACGTGAGTGAAACAACACCTCTACGGTTGGATCCAACTGTGCTTCTGAAGCAAAACCATAAAACCTGCAGAAGACAGCAGGCTATCAAAGAGTAGATAAAGAACTATCAAAGAGAAGGAATGGTTATGTGAAAAAATTTCACAAAAATGCACCCTCTTTTCATGGCTTACTGAGGTAGCTGCTGCTGAACACGGTGAAGATCAAGATTCACAAAAATCCAGATATGAGGATCACAACATTTATCTTTGATTCCTGTTATACCAAGTACTTTGGCAGAGCCCCTAAATCAAACAATAACGGAAGTTCGTGGTTTGTCACAGGTCGCCGAGTCCATGAAGGAAGCAGTAAGCAGTCTGCAAGTGAGTCAATTGTCTTCACAAGCTGACTTACGGAAATTCAAAGAATCCATCTCCAGGCAGATGGAATCCTTGCTGCAGACAGTTCGTAGACTCAAGTACCAATCAGAAAAGACTTGATTCTTGAAATTAGGGAGAACACAAAGAGAACTTTCCGAAAGAGGTAGCCACTCACAGTTGGCAAATAGCTGAGGCAGTGGAGTGCTTAAAGAGAGGCAGTGATACCAAAAATGGGAAAGTAGCAAGCAACAGAAGAGGAGATAAAGAATTTAACATCATCGTGATGCAGATCTAGGATGAAGACTTGCCTTCCATTCAATCTCTTGGAGTAGTCTGGAAAATTGTCTTTCATTCAGTCTCTAGGAGTAGTCTGGAAAATTGTCTTTCGTTCAATCTCTTGGAGTATCAACATCATATTGATGCATATCTCGATTGGAAACTTGAGCATATCAAAGTTCAAGCAGTCAGCAAGAACAGCTTTGGTTTCGTGTATCAGTTTAGACTTAGAATCGCACTTGTATTTCCCAAAACTGTACACTATAATAGACTTAAAGGTAATAAAAGTTAAATTCTTGAAAAAAGACTATTTGTCCAAGGTTTTGTTATCACTAAGAAAGGCGGGAGTTGTTAAGTGTAAATATTCTAAGTTTGGTTATAATAAAGGACTCAACTCGGAGCTTAACTGATCAAATCAAGATGGACCTAACACCACAGTTTAGGCAGACCAGTTCAGAGCTAAGCTGAGTAAGGACAACTCAGTTTTATACCAAAGTATACTAGATCAGAGCAGAGCTGAATGGTTTCAGTCAACAGTTTGCAAGAACGGTTCAGATCAGATTGAAAATAGCAGCTTCGAAAATCAGATTAACTTAGGACATCAGTTCAGGACAGAGCAGTTCAATACAGATGCCATGAGCAGATCAGATTGGAGCATCGTATCGTAATCAGATTAGAGTTGAAATCGATGCACTGACTTGAGAGATAATTTATAGTTGTTGAACAACTCAGGAAATAATCAAGATGAATTAGAGTTGGTAATATACGAGGATTGTCTGTTTTGAGCAAAAAGATGAGCATTTTATGTGTCAGCACGGAGATTATAAGAATTAAATGCGCATTAAATACTTGGAGGCAAACGTACGAGGATTCATCGATGTCTACTGGTAACATTTATTATTGTTTGAATTCGGAGACTATAAATAGGAGAAGAGTTTGAATTGAAGATCTCTCTAACTCTCCAAATTTCTGATTCTCAAAAACTCTTTCCAATTCACAATCTTTAGCGTTTGTTTTTCAAAGCTAACGGTTTTCAAAATAGCTTAGGCCATCTCCAACCCATTGCACTAAAATGGTGCAATTTCTCCACTAAAATGGTGCAGTTTCTGCACCAAATACAATATCCATCTCCAACCCATTTACTTCAAATCTTGCACCAAAAGGTACATTCTCGGAATATTCCCAATAATTCCTATTTATTAATTTCTTATATTTTACATTTTTATATTTTAATAATTTTAACTATATAAATAATTATTATTAAGCTATTTTAATTATGAAATACATTTAATAAAAAATAATATAATAGTTTAAAATTATACTAATATTAACAAAATTACTTAATTAAGTTAATTTTCTATAAATTTGATTTTTTTAATTTTTTTTTACATTAAATATTTATTTTTAGTAATTATTATTTATAATAAAAAAATTTAAAAAAAATAAAGTGAAAAACAACATATTAATTTCTTATATTTACATTTTATATTTTAATAATTTTAACTATATAAATAATTATTATTCTAATAATAAATTTCTTTAACAAAATTACTTAATTAAGTTAATTTTCTATAAATTTGATTTTTTAATTTTTTTTACATTAAATATTTATTTTTAGTAATTATTATTTATAATAAAAAAATTAAAAAAAATAAAGTGAAAAGTTTTGGCGCACGAAAAGGATTTGGCGTAGACTTTGATGCAAACTTTCCAACGCCATATTTGGCGTTCAAATTTTGTTTGCACCAAATCTCCAATTTGATGCAAAAAATAGAGTAGGATTGGAGTTGGTTTTTCACACCAAATTGGTGCAAATCTTCAAAATAGAGTAGGGTTGGAGATGCTCTTAGGAACACTTAGTATTTAAATCACATTCTTTCAAGTGTTCATTTAAGCTATTACTGAAATGAGTATAGGAATGTACAACATTGTATCAATCGTAGAAGCCTTAGAAATTTTCGTAAGATAATAGAGTGTGTTTTGTTCAGCACAGTACCAGGAAGCTCGGTTGCGGTCTCACTGACCAGATTTGGATATATATATTCTATTCAAAGCCTTCTAGTGGAACACCTTCCAGATCGAACAAGGGGAGACGTAGAGCATTGCTTCGAACTTCCAGAAACAAATATCTCTATCTCACTAATTCAGATTTACGCTTTTGTTCACTGTTCAATCGAGTTGTTTCCGCAAAAATATTTTTATTGCTCAAGAGATCAGGAACTGAGATCTACAATCAGCTGGTAATTCAGGTGATTTGCCAAATCAGTCTTAACAGCCAAAGTTTTATAAGGAGTTTATTCACCCCTCCTCAAAACTCCATGTTGTTCCGTAACCGATTCTATCATCACGAAAATCTAAAAGAACAAGTTTGTATGGTACCGAACAAAAGTATTTCCACTATCCGAGCATAAATGCAAGAAAAGATTGAAATAAAACGGTGCCACTAGCATGAACGGTAAACATCATCTCATGCATCCAGTGTCATAAATAGAGGTACTTTGTGGAAAAAGTTTTATCTTTTCTATCCCTATCTCCTTAAACCACCAGGAACTTTGTCAATTCAACAAGCATTTACAATTTCTCAAAGTGAACTCCCTCGAGAACCAAAAGGCAGGGGAAATTTCATTAATCAATTATTTTCAAGTATAAAGGCATCTCATATATGAGTCTCACAAAAGAGAAAGGCTATTCATCTCTCCAATTAAGCAATAACAGCAGAATTAGCTGTCCAGGAAGTAATAGGCACCGTGGTAATAGTTTTCAGTAACTCTTCTAACGAGGCAAAAATGGTCGGAAATAAGAATATGAATCGATGGCAATTCCAAAAATTACCTCTGACCAAAATACATAACTTTCAAAGCAACATATCGATTTGGTAAATGATGCATACTCCTTGTGCTGCAACCTGCGTGCAACCAAGAAACCATCAACAAAACCTTAAAAAACGTGAAATATATTAACCAAATATTGCAAAATTTTGGCCCACACATAGACAAATGATAAAAACCTTGTAAAGCCCCCTTCAATCTATTGCTCACAACATTGTTATCTTCTTTCGGCCTCTCCGCATCGTCATTGGAATGACGATTGTCTAAAACATGGGTGTTATCACCTCGCACAATCTGCACCAAGAAAACTAAGTATTGAAGTGTATGAACAAGCCACTGGCAAGAAACAAACTCCCACTTCCTACACCTAACATCAAGATCAATCGAAAAGAAGACTAATCTTTATTTTCCAAGCTGTTCATAAAAGACAGCAACAAAAAACAGTTCAACTTGAAAAAAAAAGTTGCTATATCTGATTAAACAGACCCAATTAACTCTGAACATGGTTCCAACGAAAATTCTTTTTAAGACAAATGCGGCCAGGAAAAAATTGTGGCTGACCTTCTGGCATACACAGTCCGAGAGACGAGTAGAAAGCTTAGAATTCTCAGCCTCTAACGCCTGTGAGAGAAAACAACATACAATAAATGGAATTCAAAGAGGCGGAGAGAGGGTTGGTTTGCAAATTTATGTACCTGAATCCTCCGCTGAAGAGACTCAAGCTGTGATTGCAGCGAACCATTCTCCATTGTTAACAGTTTGCCCACCAGGCTCCAACTGAAGTGAACGAAAAGAGTTGGAAAAGTGTCGATTTGGATTTAGAAAAATGACCACCAAAAAAGGAAAATCTAGAAATTTGACATCAACTGACCATTCAAATGTTTTAACGAGAAACCTACAAATGCCTAAAAAATAACACTCACTAATTATCAGTTAAAACTTTAAAACTGTTACGAAATATACAGGCCAAGAGAATTAAATTCGATATATTCAAAGGATTATATGAACCATCTATTTATATATGCAAAAATACTAGAGTTTAGAAAAGTTAGAAATACAAAGAATTGGGATAATGATTATTCATCGTCTCTAAATATTTGATTGTCATTCTATCATATCACCCGGAATTTTCAAATATTTCAAAATATCTTGACGTCCACAATATCACGGCACTCCCCTGGATGTCCTTAACGAATGTGACCTCGTTAAAAACCTTAGGAGAAAAAACTCCAATTGGGATAAAAAAATTAGTGAAGGAAAAAGAGTACAACATCCATCATTATTGTTCAACTGGCTCGTTGAAAACCTTGTTATGAAAAACCACTTGGGAAAAATCATATACAAGGAAAAGAGTACAGTTGAAGTTTTCTCTCCCTGATGTGAAAATTATTTGAAGTCTCTTAACGTCGCAGTCTAATCTTATACATCAATTTCTCAAACGTTGATGTAGGCAATGATTTTGTGAAAAGATCAGTCAAATTATCACTTTAGCGAATTTCCTGAATTTCAATATCAAATTTCTTCTGCAAATCATGTGTGAAAAGAACTTTGGGATATTTGTTTCGTCCTATCATCTTCGATATAACGATCCTTTAGCTGAGCAATACATGTCGCATTATCTTCATAAAATATTATCGCCGAGATTTTACTTGCTGACAAACCACATTCCTTGTTTGATATGGTGAATAATCGATCTCACTCAGACACATTCTCTACTAGTTCATGGATTGCAAGTATTTCTGCATGATTTGATGAAGTAGCGACCATAGTTTTCTTTGTAGATCTCCAGGATAGTAAATAAATACCCAGTTTGTGATCCTCCTTTGTGTAGGTCAGTTAGAGATCCTGTATCTGCATAACCAGTCAATTGCATATCACAATTATTTGAATAAAATAAACTCAAATCATAGATGCCATGAAGATATCTAAATATATGTTTAACTCCATTCCAGTGCCTTCTTGTTGGAGAAGAATTATATATTGCCAACAAATTTATAGCAAATGATATGTCTGGTCTCGTGCTATTGGTAAGATACATCAATGCACCAATTCACTAGATATGGTATTTCTGGATCAAGTAGTTCTTCTTGTTCATCAAGTAGTTTGACCAAAGTGACAAGATCCAGATGAAGCTTACTATGTTGAACGAAGAAACCAGATCGAAGCAGATTCCAGTCGGTCAAGGAAAAACCAGCTCAGAGCAGTGAGGACAAACCAGAAAAGGGAGTTTGGTCAAGCTGGTTCAGGATATCAAGATACGCTGGTTTTAAGGACAAACCAGCTCAGGACTTCGAGGTATGCTGATTCAGGTTAAACCAGCTGGGTACTAAGTTTTGCTTAGCCAGATCAAGATCGAAGATCAGAAAGCACTGAATTGAATAGTTAGAAATCAGTGGTTGACGATTTTGAGAACAGCTCGCAGATAACAAGACCAGCTGATGTAATGAGTAACTAGCTGGAAGACTAGCTCAAAGAAGCTCAACCTTCTGGGAACAAGATTGGGTGGCCAGCTAAGATAAAGGCGACATATCAAATTGAATTTTGGAATGTCTGAAGCCAGGTACAGTCAGAAACAAGACATTTGACGTCTCTGCAGTGATTTGTAGTCGTTGAAACTACTTTGAGCTAAAATCAGATATGCAGAGATACGGCAAACTGAAGACGGCGCAGAGTTGCTAAAAAGGGCAATGACAAACTGAAGACGGCGCAGAGTTGCTAAAAAGGGCAATGAATTTAATGAAGATGTACTTTCATAGTACATGCATTTAAGACGTCACAGGAAATTCAATTTGGATGCATCCAACGTGTCTACTGGCTACATTTATTACCGTTGCATCCAAAGAGCATATATAGAAGAGAAGAGGAACTGAGAAGCTGCTGGACGAATTACGGAACACACCGAGATTATTGAACACACAAAGTAATCAGCTTCTCACAAAGCAGAGTTCAACTTGAACCAGCTCGAAAAAGTGACACACGCACATATTGCTTATTCTTTTGTGTCACAAACTCTTCTACTTACACACTCTGTAGTATTGAGCGATTGTTGTAAAGCATAAACAGAGAGTGTCAAAGTGCTAGAGTAGCACAACCAGCTTAGGCTGTTACCTTTGTATTGCGAACCAGATCGTGGGTCTACGTTTCGTTGATTGTTAGACACACGGCTTGCGGGCTTAGTGTGCAGTGGTGTTTCTAGGAGTTCTCATGGCTGCTTGTTGCGGGAGTGGGTTTGTACAAAGAGTTTTATAAATCAAATTCTTTTAGTGTAAACCTTCCCATCGAGGAAGAAGGGGAGACGTAGGAGAATTTTCTCCGAACTTCCAGAAACAAATCTCTCACCTCTACAACTTTTACATTCATGCACTTGATTAAATCGTTCAGCTGTTTGAATCGTGTTCATTTCGTATAAAAATCATTTTATTACACGAGACAACAGTAGACACTGAGAACCTTCCTAGTTGGTAACTCGGCTGGAAGTTTGCTTCAAAGCTGTAAAACCTTTCGAAATAATTTGTGCCCACAAATATCACCTTATATGTGAGACCTGAAAGATTTGTGAATTAATTAAGCTAATTAATCGGGTTTTGTATAGACCAGATCTGGCATGAACAGATCTGAGATGGACCAGCTTTGAGCTGGTATGCTTGGTAAGCATATCGGGTCTCTATATTTGCATATTGGAATCAGCTCTGGACAGTTGTAGAGTTCTGCGTATTAGTAGTCAGATTTGGGGAGTTGAGAAGTACTGGTTGGTGACTTCGGCTTTGGCGCTGGTTGATTGTAATCGGATGTTGTTTTGGGTATCAGTGAACGCTGGTCAGTGCTGGTGTCAGATCTGGTCATTCGGATCTGAGTGTTTTGGTTAGGAGCGATGCGACGCCGTTTAGAGAGACACGTGTATGTATTAGTTGGATTACGGTGCGATGTCGTTCGGTAGTAGCGCGCTGGTTTAGCGTATGGTCCAGATCTGGAGTGGTACTCAGATCTGAGTGGGTATCAGCTTTGAGCCAGTGTTGTCGGTGGTTACTGTTCATCAGATTTGGGAAACTTAAGTTGTATTTATAGAGGACTTTTATTGTGGTCTCGAAATTATTTTCCCGACACTTAGAAAATATATCTTCTCCGATATCGAACTCTCCTCTGTCGTGATACCCTAGTTACTGTTCATCGAACCTTATCTTCTCCGATTGCCGGTGGTAGAAGACTCCAATTGAAGCAAGAGTGGTAGCGCTGGACTCCTCTTGTCAAGACGTCTCTTCTTATACCTCTTTCGAAGACTTGGGTTAGCTCGAAGAGGATCGTGAAGGGAGCTACCTTGTGTAGTCTGTTAGCATTTCGGCCGATTGGTTATTTAGTTCAGGTAACGCTTTGGGTAAGTGTTAGATTCTGCCTTGCGCTTTGTTTAGAGCTATCTGTTTTGCTCGAAGGGTAGGACAGAGCTGGTTGAGCTCGTAGCTCCCAGTTAGAGTTTCTGTACTTTACTTCCCTGAGCTAGTTGTTGTTATTTGTCTTATCAGGTTTGAGATCTGTGTGCTCGGGACCTCGGTTGTAGTAATTGTAGCTCAGAAGTGAAGGTACGGATGTGAGCTTATGATTAGAGCTTTGAGATGGACTTGTGTATACATGAGCATGGGCTGTTATGATGAGCAGTGTGTATGCTGTTATTCTATGATGTTGCTTGCATCTGTGTGTGTATGTTATCTTGCAAGTTGTTATTAAGCATACACGCATGTCATGTTGTTCTGCTCATTCCTTTGCGAGCCTTTGTTAACAGCCTGCTGTGAGATCCTCTGATCTGTTGTTGTCTGCTTTGAGCTAATCCTTGTTGACAGGATGCATGTGATTGAGCGCTTGGGTAACTCCCAATTCTCTCACATGCGATATGGCCTTTCAGTGCTAGCTGGTACTGGTATTTCGTGTGATTGAGCGCATGGGCAGCTCCCATTTCTCTCACATGAGTTGCGACCATCCCTGATCTGTTTATGTTTGGTACCATGTATGATCAAGCGCGTGGGTAGCTCCCATTCTCTCATACATCCGGTGACCATTCCTACTCTGTTGACCAGCTGTGTACAGTTCTCTTGGATCATTTGAGCTCCTTGTTCTCATGCATCGCAAAGCATTTATATCTTGCTCTATATGCATGTTGTATTATATTGCTCTCCGTACTGGGGTTGACCCCATGTCCCTCTGGGGCTGGATTGTTTTTGTTTGCCTGTGTGCTGTTCAGGTTATCCAGGTTTCTCAGTTGGTCATGGAGATGGTCCAGCTGGTGGTGCCCCGGGAGTTGGATAGAGTGTCCCAATTATGTGTATTATCTATATTAGGCAGTAGAGCTTTCTCCGAGGAATACCCCGTGAGGATGTGATGTTCTATTGCTGATGTGGGATGTACCCTATTAGGGAGTCACTCTATGCTTGTATTTGTTATTGTATCTGTTGTTGGTTGGTTTTTTGTAGTTGTAAAACCAATATTTTGGAATATCAATGTATTTTTAAAGTATGTTTTCTAAGTCAGGCCAAAGCGAAAATTTTAGCCACATTTTAAATGCTTCCGCGATTATATTTTGTGTGGTTAATCTCTGTATTATGCACCGCGCCTGACATTCTATTCCTTCTAAAAATATAGGTGACTTGTGAATGCCTTGTAATCAATTTGTCTTGAGAACAAACACATGAGAATTCTCCAAAATTCAAAATCCTCTTTTTTTAACTGATGCCCATGTGAATTCTCATAATTTTCACATCATTGTAGAGCCGGGATGTCCCAATCTATTATGTCACCGTGTAAAATTATTCATGTCAATGAATTTCTTGTCCATTGTGGCATTTGTTTCTACTATATTTATTTCCGTTTAGTACAACCCAGAAGTAAAAGATCGGTAAACTTTCAGCAATATATTTCTCTCTTGACACTTCTTTCGTCATAAAAAGATATTCTTTATCATCTTGGCTGAACGTTTCAATATGATATCATTTCTCCGGATATCTTGCAAACTTAATAAATTTCTTCGAGACTAGGAGAGAATAATATAGTATTGATTATAAAATCCCTTCATTTAATTAATATTTACTCTTCCAGAGCCCTCAATAATGTTTGTACTCCATAAATTGTGTTGACATTATTTTTTCTCATTTGCAAATATGAGAAATATTTATCTCTTCTAAATATCGAAGTGTTGACGTGCTATCAACAATACATAAATCTCCGTCATCGACTCCATTTCCAATATACATATTCTATCACGATAACAAAAAATAAATAAGAATAATATTTTATAAAACAATAATGAATAACATAAATATACATTGTAACCAACAATATCCTTAAAAAACTAGAAAAATAATAATGAACCACAAATATAAGAACTAAAACAATTTTTTTTTATCAATTTGGCACACTTCCATCACATTACATGATGAATCCTTCCATTTGGATTTTCAAAGAAATCAAAAGCATCAAAATGTGCTGGAAATGAGGGGAGTTGATTTAAGTCTTCACTTTGGTCAATAAAATTAAATTCAACACCACCTCTTTTCTTTTCTTTTGATGCTTGATATATAGGTCAACAAGGTGTTTGGGGCGTACGATAAGAATTATATCGATGTCTTTTCACTCCACATCTATATTCATTGTTTGATTTCTTAAACTCATTATCATGTCCAATATTTACTTTCTTCTCTTTTCATTGTCCCAATTTTGGTAGCTTGTATTTTTTTGATTTCTATGATCATTGGATTTTCCAAGTCCACGACCATATGGATTAAAACATCAACGACCGCGTCCATGGCTATGGTCACGCCCACGACCATGACTACAACCAAATCTGGTCTTAGTTTGGTTCCTCCTTTCTTCATGTATTGGCACATTCACTTCAGGAAATGGGTTAGAACCTAACATATCCGTCTCGTTTCGAGTTTTTCCTGCGGGCCCCCAAACCTGCGGGGAAAATTGCCATCCCTATACGTAAACATATTTAACGGTGCAAATAAATATTCTTATGAAATAGATATTATATGAGAGTAAAGCTAATGATACATTAATTGTGCTATTGCTTAGAGAATTAATATATACATATAAAGATTCACGTGGCATGACATTAAAGTAAAAGAAAAACAAAATAAGAAATAGAAGCTTACACGTGTTGGCACCCACATAATGACGTGCAATCAAGTCATGTTATAATTATTCTACATACATACACGACAAGGGGATTTAGTGTCAGTGCTCGAATCAGAAGTTAATTACTCAATTAACGCAAAATACAGAAGCTTAAAAAGTGGATTAAAAATTTTCTTCTCCGGCCTGAAGTGAAATATGATTCAAAGTACACTCATACTCAAAGTATAGACTTTTAACTATGCAACAACAACAGTATCAGAAATGTATACAAGTATCTCAACGAATACAAATCTTAATACCAGTATTCACGCAGGGCATACCCTGGTAAACTAACTAAGTACATTATACATAACTGGGACTCAAAACTAGGCTCTACCAGCTGACGCACCACTCGGTCCAGCTGGATTACCCGAAGAACCTGCAAAGACCAACCACAAGACCAAAGCAGCCCCAAAAAGGGAAAAAGAACGAGGTCAAACCTCAGTATGAAGAGCACTCATAGAACAACAATCAAATATTGCATGCAATATCTCAAGACGTGCAATGCATGACGTGTACCAAGAATCATCGGTAATCAAGGCACAACGACTCAGCTGGCAATCAAAATCTCGATAATTCATCGGAATCCAGATCACAGCGACTCAGCTGGCAAGAACGACTCAGTGAAACTTCTCAGGAACGACGACTCAGTCGGCAAATCACAACTCAGTGATTAATCGGTTCTCAAAGGATCAGGCTCAATATGTTATGCATGAATGCAAGACAGAATCAACTTACAAACATCACATAATAATTAAACATAAGCAAATCAGAAAATCATCATAACAGTAGGGCTAAGCAGACTCAGCTTACAACCAGCACAATTACACAGTAGTCAAGTCACGCTAGAAATGTTCTCAAGCTATTGTAAAAGATGTTCAAATAAGCTCAAATCCGTATCTTAAGTAGATTTTGGTACAATACCTTAGCTCAGCTAACAAGAGAATACTCTCCCAGCTCTGCTCAAGTCTAGGCCAACAAATCAAGGCAAAAACCACAAGAGAAGTTCTAATCTGCCAAGATACTCAAGAAAATCAGCTCTACTCAAGCTTACACAACTTACGGCCTAAATCCTCTGTAACGACCAACTTTTTTTAAACTGGATTTTAATAATTTTGGGATTTGAATTGAATGATACTCAAAGTTTTTACTTGGTCCAAAAACAATAAACCAAATACTTCTGGACTAAATTGCAAATTTTTATATAAAATTCAGATCGCGTACTGTCAAGGAACAAACTGTATATCTTGATGATGAAATACTAAACTGCGGAATCTTATACATAATCAAAGGTACAAATTCGCTCAGATTACACTGAATAAACGAAGTAGTAATCTGAAATGTTCACAAACTGTAATGAAACTTCTACAAAACAAAAAGGTTATTCAAAGCAGTAATCTGAAATGTTCAAAAACTGTAATGAAACTTCTACAAAACAAAAAGGCTGTAAACTGAAACAACACGGAAGCTAATGTCCACGGTAAACACCCCCGATCTGATCCAGCTCACGCAATCCAGTTTAGTCTAATTCTCATCACCTGCACTCAAGAAAACTAGTGAGCCTAGAGGCTCAACAAGAAAATCTGGAATAATAAAGGCAGACAATACATGCATAACAATAGCTTTTACTGTAATTAAAAGCTCGTAAACTGATAGAGCTCAAAAGCTGAACATCGTAAGTTGAATACTGAATACTGTAATCTGGTAAACTGATAAACTGCAAAAACTGGGAGCTTAGAAATAATGAAAGCATAATCTGTTGGTCCCTATATAATGGGGGTTTTTTGTGAGCTCTGCCACAACTCACGCAGGCTATCACACAGCCGAAATACCAATCCCGTAAGTTACGTGCATTTAAAACTTTTAGGAGCTTGAGAAGCCAACACGCAACAAAAACCAGATCGCATAAATATAGAACCAGATCAGCGCCAGACCAGCGCAGTGCATAAGGCTAGTTCTGACTGGTGACTTCAACCAGCTCAATGAAAGAACGGGCGATCTGGTAGAATAAATCATTGAGCTGCAATAGCTCAGTGTTCTTGAATTAAAGTGCACCGAGATACAAATTGAGTAATGAAGTTAAATCATGCGGAAATAACTCAATCTGAACTCTTATATTAGAAAGCTTTAGACAGTTTTAAACACGGTAAAACAATCATGCTATGCGTATGTATGAATGCGGAAAGCAGTAAAGGAAATACACTGAGGTTTGTTTATGGAAGTCAGAATAATCTTCCAACTGTCCAGCTCTAGCCTTCAGCTTCAGCTTCAGCTTCAGCTCATGGATATATGGATCTGTTCTCTGAGCTGCTATAATATTCAAAACAATTTATGGCTCAACTTGAAAAGATGACACCACAACATAATCCTCACCTGGGTAGAAACGCCAACCAGTAGTGCTTAGATGCTCATGAACTTTCGAAATCTACATCAAAGAAAGCATAGACACTTGAGCTTTTCTGCTCAATGCATCAGCAACTACATTCACTTTCCCAGGTTGATACTGAATCTCACAATCAAAACCCTTAAGCAGCTCCATCCATCTACGCTATCTAATGTTCAAATCTAACTGAGAGAAAAGATACTGAAGACTCTTGTGGTTTATATACACCACAAACTGCTCGCCATACAGATAGTGGCGCCAAATATTCAAAGCAAAGACCACTGCTGTCAACTCCAAATCATGAATTGGGTACCGAGTCTCATGTGGTTTCAACTGACGAGAGGCATACGCAATGACTCGACCATGCTGCATCAACACCAACCCAATCCATTAAGCGAAGCATCCGAACAAACCACAAAACCATCGAAACCTGAAGGTAAAGCCAACACTGGCGCCGTGGTTAGCTTCTCTTTGAGCAATTGAAAGCTGTTCTCGCATTGCTCCGTCCAACAAATCTCTTTTCCTTCTGGGTCAACTGCGTCATAGGCTTAGCTATACTAGAGAATCCCTCGATAAAGCGTCGGTAATAGCTAAGCAATCCCAAAAAGCTATGAATCTCTGAAACATTCTTGGGACGTTCCCAGTTCACAACAGCCTCTACCTTACTGGGATCAACAGACAATCTATCGGCCGAAATGACATGACCCAGAAACACTACTCTATCCAACCAAAACTCGCATTTAGAGAACTTAGCATATAACTGTGAGTCTCGTAGTGTTTAACCAACCTCAAATGCTCTTTGTGTTGCATCGGAGTCTTCGAGTACACCAAAATGTCATCGATGAACACAATCACAAACTGATCGATGAACTATTGAAAGACTTGGTTCATCAAATCCATGAAAACTGCAGAGGCATTAGTCAAACCAAAAGGCATAACCAAAAACTCATAATGCCCATACCTCGTTCGAAACGCAGTTTTCACAACATCTTCCTCTCGAATGCGCAACTGATGATACCCCGAACACAGATCGATCTTGGAATACACAGCTGAACCCTGAAGCTGATCAAACAAATCGTCGATCCTCGGTAAAGGGTACTTATTCTTCACGGTAGCCTTATTCAGTTGCCGGAAGTCAATACACATCCTCATTGAACCATCTTTCTTCTTTACAAACAAAATAGGAGCTCCCAACGGTGACATGCTTGGTCGAATAAAACCTTTCTCCAACAAATCACTAAGCTGTACCTTCAGCTCCCTCAACTCAGCTGGTGCTAAATGATAAGAAGTTCGTGAGATAGGAGCCGTACCAGGTACCAACTCAATGCTGAAGCCGATCTCCCTCCTCGGAGGAAAGCCAGGAATCTCCTCGAGGAACACATCAGGGAAATCACGAGCAACGGGGATGTCACCAAGCTCTACACACGATGAAAAGGATGAGTCCAAAGCATAAATTATGAATCCAGAATTCTCCAACGACATAAGGCTAAACATCTCCATCGCATAGATCAAAGGAATCTTCGATTGGGAATCTTGGCAATAGAAGTTCCACTTCTCGCCAGACTGGGGTCGAAAATGCACAACGCCATGGAAGCAGTCCACGGTGCTCTAAAACTAGACAACACGTCCATTCCCATGATGCAATAGAAATACCACATCACTAATCGAATCAAGTTCGCTACTAACACATTCTCACCAAACCTAAGAATGCCATTCAGCAAAATCTCTTGGGAGTACAGGCTCACGCCGGCATGAGTTGCAACAGAAACAACATCACATAAAGAAGTGGTATGCAAACCATGCTCAACCACAAATGCATCAGCTATAAACGAATGTGATGCTCCAGTATCAAACAATACACATGCAGGAAAATCAAAGACAGTACAAGTACCTGCAATCACTCCTCCTGGCGTGCCTTCCGCTTGCTCCCTAGTCATGGCATTCACCTGGGCATGCTGAGGTCCTGAGAACTGGGCTGGGAAGACTGTCCAAACCTCGAAGGACCAGGCTGCTGGAACGGCCTATGCTGAGCTTCCCCTACCCTCGGCTGCGGAACAGGAAAAGGACGACCTTGAGATGACCCACCTGAACGACCCTGCGGTGGGGCAGCGGTGTGCTGAGATCCAGCCAATGGACACACTCTCACAAAATGTCCATATTGCCCACAAATGTTGCAAGGACCCTGAAACCCTGTACACTGTGTCGAAGGGTGTCTGCCTCCACATTGGCCACAAAAGGTAGCCCTAGGACTACTACTGCTGCTCGAACTGCCCAAGCCAGAAGAACTAGAACCCTGCTTCTTCTTGAACTGATGGCCGAGGCCTAAACCTGTGGCGCCCAGACTGTTGTGCTGACTGCTGGGGCTGCTGCTGGGATGACTGGGGAAACTGGGGAGGTTGCGCCCCTGGAACATTGGGACGTGTACCTTGTGCAGCTTGGGGCTGAACCCGAGACCTGCAGTTCCGCAATCCTTCCTCGATGTCATTGCCTTGTCCACCGTGTTCGCATAACTATTCGATGAACTCGCCAACACCAAAGAATACAGATCCTCGTTTAGACCTTCCAAAAATCGGTTCCTCTTCGCCCTCTCCCGGCCAGACACATGAGGAACGTAAGCGAGAATAGAAGAAAACCTTCGAGCATACTCATCCACCGACAAGGTTCCCTGCACCAAGTTATTAAACTCTCGCTCCCGAGCATTCACATAAGATTCCGGAACATACTCTTGATGGAACGTAGTATAGAAACTATCCCAAGTAATCCCCGCACCAGTCTCCTCAAGAGTTCGGGAAGCACCTCTCCACCAACGCTCTGCATTTTTCCTTAGTTGGAACGTAGCCAAACTCAGTCTGCGCTCATCATCGTAGCGCACTCGGTCAAATAGTCCTGTAATGTGTTGCAGCTAGGACTCTGCATCGGAACTACTCTCGTCTCCATCAAACGTCTGAGGATTCATACGCCGAAACCTCGCCATGATTAGTTCCATTTCGTCCACACGGGCAGCCAACACATCTACCTCATCGTCAACCTGCCTAGCACGCCTACGACCAGGAACACTACGCTGCATCTCCTCATTCTGACCCTCAGATTCTGTCGGAATCTGCCTGGTAGCTCTACCCCTACGTCTAAGAGGCATCTAGGCAAATACTAATACAGTAAGATCACACAGCAAAATATCATATAGTCAAGCACATGCAACAAGCAACCAAGGGCCTAGACTCAAGTGTGATCAAAATAAATTGAGCTTATCCCAGTTTAAGCTCTGATATCAATAATGTCAGGCCAGGTGCACAATACAGAGATTAACCACGCAAAATACAATCGCGGAAGCATTTAAAAAAATGTAAAAAAAATTTTTTTGCTTTGGCCTGACTTAGAAAACATAATTTAAAAATACATCGATACTCAAAATATTGGTTTTACAACAACCGAAAACCAACAGCAGATTCAATAACAAATACAAGCATCGAGTGTCTCCCAATCAACAAAACTATCAAATCAGCAATAGAACATTACATCCTCACGGGACATTCCCCAGTGACGACTCTATTGCATATTCATATAATATATATCACTGGGACACTCTATCCACCTCCTGGGGCACCACCAGCTGAGTCATATCCACGACCAGCTGAGAAACCATGGTAATCTGAACAACACACAGGCAAACAAAACAACCAGCCCCAGAGGGACATGGGATCAAACCCCAGTACGGAGAGCAACATAAAACAACATGCAGATAGAGAAAGTTATAAATGCTATGTGATGTATGAGAACTAGGAGCTCAAAGGATTCCAGAGAACTGTACACAGCTGGTCAACGGAACAGGAATGGTCATCGGATGAGTGAGAGAATGGGAGCTACCCACGCGCTCGATCACACATGGTGCCAAACACAAACAGATCAGGAATGTACGAAATTAATGTGAGAGAAATGGGAGCTGCCCATGCGCTCAATCACATGAAACACCAGCATAAGCTAAAACTGAAAGGCCATATCGCATGTGAGAGAATTGGGAGTTACCCAGGCGCTCAATCACACGCATCCTGTCAACAAGGATTAGCTCAAGCAGACAACAACAGATCAGAGGTTCTCACAGTAGGCTGTTAACAAGGCTCGCACAGGAATGAGCAGAACAACATGACATGCGTGTATGCATAATAATAGCTTGGTAGATAATATACACAAACAGATGCAAGCAACAGCACAGGGATAACAGCATACACACTGCTCAACGTAACAGCACACGCTCATTTATACACAAGTGTTGGAGATCGATTTATGGACCCTTTAATGTGCAATGACTAGTTATTCGATCAATAACTAGTGCTAGAGGGTGTAACCAGATCGAATGACAAGACGCATGATTCAGCCAGAAGTTGAAGCCGGGTTCGCAAAGATCAAGCTGGTTTCAGCTGAAAGTTGAAACCAGCCCAATACAAGGCGAGCGCTAAACATGCCAGTTCCAGCTGAAAGACTAGAACCAGCTCGACAATTTGGCCGAACGATCTGGTTAACTTAACTTGAGCTATAATTGCTCAGTGTTCTTGAATACTTTGTGCACCGAGATACAGTTTGAGTAATGTAAATAAAACATGCGAAAAACTCAAACTGCACTCTATCGTTCGAAGCCCAAATAAACAGTTTTAACAACATAAGAAAATATGTAATGCGTATGAATGTAAACACTGAAAACAGTAAAGAAAGATACGCTGAATTTGTTTATGGAAGTTCGAAGCTCAATCTTCTACGTCTCCCCTTCTTCCATCACGGGAAGGATCCACTAGAAGACTTTGATTACAACGACCCTCGCTGCAACCCACTCCTACGACCCGCAGCCGCAAAAACTCCTAGCATCTACCACTGCACACCAGCCCGCAAGCTGTGTGATTAACTCACTTCTTTTACGTCTCAGTGAGAAAGGCTACACACACTTCTTTAACGTCTCAGTGCGAAAGACAACTAGACTTGTTTAACGTCTCTGTCCAAAGACTACAATGGAGAGTATTGAATCACATTCACTCTAATGTGTTTTGCTCATCTCTCAAATATGAGTGAATGTGTGTGTGTGAGATTTACAGTGTAAGCACAATCTCTCATTGAATTAAATCTCACACACTCTGGGAAGTGCTCCTTGTTCGAGCTGGTTTTCTGCTATCTTCCCAGGTTTTGTGTTGTGCGTTTCTTGATTTTCTGTTCGGACTTCGCACAACACACTCTCATTGTTATGGTGCGTCTCTTCAATCTGTTTCATTGCGCCTGTTTATAAAGCCGCTGCTTGGATATATCCGTTGGACACAAAGATGTAGCCGTTCTGAAAAGTCTTCTAACGCATATGTACTTTGTGTCCTTTGGCTTTTAATGCGTTGCAGGCTTTATGTGACTTGAGCTCTGTTTATCGGCGATTCTCTAGCCTTTTGCTAACTTCGAGCTCTGTTTGCTTGTTCCTGATGTGGACAAGGCAATGCAAATTAGTTTGAACCAATTAAATTGGTCTTCGTAGATTGTTCAAACCGTTTTGCTTGACCAGATTGATTTGTCTGGCTCTGGTCTTTCAGCTGGTCTCTTCTCATTCAACTGCTCCGTTATGTTCGTTGAGCTGGTTTGACTTTAACCAGCTTGCCAGCCTGTTTACTGTCCAGTTCTCCACAGAACTGGTCTTTTGCGAGCTGTTCTCTCAGCTGGTCTCCTTTCCAGCTGATCTTCGAGCTGGTTTGCACTGAGCTTGTTACCCAGCTCGACTCCATCTCTGTACCAGCTCGCAGGCTTAAAGTTCGGCTGGGGACCAGTATGAGAATATGCAAGTGTGGGATCATCTTGCACATTTCCGCATAGGACCATTGTTGTCCCCTCCGAAACGGTTCGACTGCTTTGTCGAAACCTAAGCCATTCGTCGGCCAAACATCTTTGTTTAGGCCTCCCTTACTGTTCCAGCTAGATATCTTCGACCAGTCCAACTCAGGCGTCCCCTCACTGTCCTTGCTTGTATATCTTCACGTCTACTCCAGTCTAAGCAAGCTGCGCATGTCAAGTAGAGCGTTAGTACAATAGAAGCAGATTTTGTGTGAATCAAAACTTAGATTCTGATCTGTAAACACAGATCCAACAACAAGTCCACTATAAATATAAGCTCACATCCGTACCTTCAGTTTCTGAGCTACAATTACCACAACAAGAGTCCCGAGAAACTCAAATCTGCCACCTGCTAGGCCAAACAACAATAACCAGCTCCGGGACGTATACAGAAACTCTAACTGGGAGCTACGAGCTCGACCAGCTCTATCCTACCCTTCTAGCACAACGGATAGCTCTAAACGGAGCATAAGGGAGGATCTATCACTTACTCAACCAATCGGCCGAAATGCTAACAGACTACACAAGGTAGCTTCCTTCGCGATCCTCTTCGAGCTAACCCAAGTCTTCAAAAGAGGTACAAGAAGAGACGTCTTGGCAAGAGGAGTCCAGCGCTACTACTCTTGCTTCAATCAGAGTTGTCTACCGTCGGCAATCAAAGAAGATAAGGTTCGGTGAACAGTAACTAGGGTAACGCGACAGAGTAAGCTTACGGGAAATATTTCTAAGTGTCGGGAAAGATAATGGCGAGACCACAGTCAAAGTCCTCTATATATATATATACGACTTGATTCTCCCAAATCTGATGAACAGTAGCCACCGAAAACACAGGCTCAAAGCTGATACCCGCTCAGACCTGAGTAACACTCCAGATCTGGACCTTACGCTAAAACAGATTTGGGATTATTCAAACGACGTCGCACAGAATTCTACTCACAACTGGTACACGTCATCCCGTGAACACCAGATCTGTTATCGCTAAACGACGTCGCATAGAAATCCAGATCTGGATGACCAGATCTCACACAAGTACCTAGCGTTCACTGATACCCAAAACGACGTCGCACTACCTTTCGGTACAGACAACCCGGAACCGGTCTACACTAAATTACAAACCAAGCCGGTCCACGCAATACTAGCAACTTACGCATCTCAAATCTGGTTTCTCCAAACGACGTTTCTTCGCTACCCGTGCAGGATATTCAACTAACGTACCCAAAATGACTTGTGACAACCAGATTTGACCACCAGCCTTGATTACCATCAATCAGCGCCAAAGCCGAAGTTACCAACCAGCACTACTCAACTCCCTAAATCTGATTACTATCCCATGGCACTCTCCAACTGTCCAGAGCTGTTTCTAATATACATATTGTCACGCCCCGAGACCGAGACTCATGACATCGGCAATATTAAACAATTATGAAAATTGTAAAACATTAAGCCATCATAGCATAGCTCAAACCAGTCTATTAATAATCGAAATCTGATCGTTTTTACATCTGAAAATAAAATTTGAATAACAGAATGCGGAAGCGAAAAATACATAATTAAACAAAAATCTGAATCTTCACCAGCCCCAGAATTGTTCTTGCTCTTCTTCTTCTACCTGCTCTTCATTCTTATCTGGGTGGAGGAGTAAGGGGTGAGTGTTTGGGAAAACACTCAGCAAGTGGGGGATACCATTCGAGCATACAAAATGTAACGCCCCAAAATCCATAGGACCACATTTATGCATTATATTAATCATATGGGCCATTTGGCAATTTTGAATATTATGTATCTGCTGAATTGTTGAATTCAGCAGGTAATGGTGCGCTGTGGCTGGTACCAGCAGGAAACTCCAAAGAGCAATGCACAAGTTGGTTTGAAAATTTATTTTAAAATGTTTTAAGGAGGTAAAATGATTTCTTTTGAAAAGGGTTTGGTGTTTTACAAATTAAAATAATATGGAGGGAATTTTACTAACTTTTAGGAATGTGTCATGCTTGATTTCACAAGTAGCTTGCCACTAATCCCTTTCATATAAATACTTGTTTCTAAAGTAATATTTGTATCATTTGCAAAGAAAAGTTTTAAAGAGGTTGTATTCTTCAAGTCTTTGAGCTTCGTAAAGATGAATGCAAGGAAAGCTCGTGATAATATTTTGACAGCGTGATCGCAATAGAATAATAGCGAAGGATGATTTCTTCAATCCAGCTCCTGGTATATATAGGCTTCGATTGCAACGGTCATAAATGCTTCAAAGAAAAATAAATCCCGTTAGAATCACTGTCAAAATAGTACGCCGTAATTACTGCTCCACTACAAGGTAAAATTGCTCACTGACAGAGCCAATTTGTCTTCTTTCCATTTCTGTGTAAACAATGAAAAACGGCCTCTGTACATCGTACTATTTACTCAAAATAGTACCTACGTTGTCTCCTTAATTCCAGGCAAAAGTACAATCCTGATGATCTTTTCAATCTTGAGTATACGATCGTATTTGAATCAATTTAAACTTGTGCCTGAAATTACTTTGATAACTAGCTCTAACTCCAGCATCGTTGTTAATGATACTGCGACTGGAAAAACACTGGAAAGAATTCAACTGCTGACTCAAGTGTTTTTTTTTCATCCACTGGTCCTTTGTAAAACCAAACGACTGATTTCTGTTGCGAGGGCAAAACGTTGTCGTATCAACTTATTTAAGCGAAATGGTTTTGCTATCATCAAGTATCACCTGCTGGTTAATATTCACTGTAGCCATCTTCTGAAATACATGAACTGTTGAAGTGACCAACTGTCTGCTGATTTACATTAAAGAAAGCATCTGCTGAAATACCAGCGATACTTCAAAACGCCGTCGTTTCAACTTATCTAAACGCTGTCGATATGTATTCTCCAACGGAGTATTCTAAAGCAACTGCTGATTCTCTTCAAGAACTCTTTCTGCTGATTACCCTGACTGGTTCAACTGCTGATATATAAATGTGCATTCCAACGACGTCGTTCCAACTTACTCGAACGACGTCGTTCCAACTAACTGCTGAAATACACCACGTCGACTGAAAGTGATCTCCTGTTAAATTCTTGTCTAATTTTGTTATCACCAAAACTAATAAATTTTGTCCTACCAATTTCCCCCTTTTTGGTGTTGACAAAACTTCAGCAGCCGAGATAAGAAGATATGCAAAAATAAATTGCACACGAACTGCTGGTAATCAGGGAATTGAAAGAAATGAGAAACTGGGCCATTTTCCCCTGTTTCTGCCATTGAAATGTTTATGAAATTATATTGTATATTGAAGTTCCTTAACATATGCATTGTACAGATGTCTGCCTGCTTTTTATGAAATTGTTACTACTCAAGTTTTACTTGCTGAGCCTTTAGGCTCACTAGCTTTGAAAATGGTGCAGGTACGACAGCTGATGGAGGAACAGCAGGTGGAACTTGAATCAGCAGATGGGTGGCGTTGTGTTTATCCAAGGCCTACGTTTTCCGTGTCGTAGTAGTATTGTTTTGATTAGATTGTGCTGTATTAAATCAGTAGCAATGGTTGTATATTTATCTCAAATAACAGCAGTTGTAAACCGCATTTGCAAAGTTATATGAAATACCCTGTTTCCGCAAAAGCTTTTAGCAGTAGCGCGCGTATTTGAGTATCTGCTGAACTTTCGAATTGTTTTGTGTCTTGTTTTCCTTTGAGTTATAAGAGATGCAGCTTATAACAAATTATCTTTTAGCCCTTCTTTTATTCGAAAATTTTTGTTTACTCCAATTCTCGAGGCCCCATTGGGTTTGGGTGTCACAACATGGTATCAGAGCAACGTTCCTGAGATAAACACATGCACCATCAGCTGGATCAAAGTTCATCGTCTGTTCTTCTAAAGTTGTGAGTTTATTTTCAGAGCATTGTCTTTAAAATTATTTAGCATGTTCTGATTTATGCATGTGGTGGATTATGGGCTATAGAATATAGAATGTCAGGAAGAAGAAGAGGAAGAACTAGAAGCAGTATTCCTCTAGAAGAAACAGAGAGTGATAACAATGCTAACATCACTCAACTATTAAGAATGCTGGTAGAACAAAATAACAACAGAGGAAATGGTCAATCTTCCAGCAACAGGGGACCAAGTAACGATGATCCCAAGAGAAATTTAGGCGCCAGAAGCCTAAGGAATTTAGTGGAACTACTGATCCACTAGTTGCAGAAGGATGGATTAAATCCATGGAGATTATTTTTGAGTACCTCCAACTGTCTGATTTAGATAGGCCAAGGTGCGCTATCTACATGCTAAGGGATGATGCGATGATTTGGTGGGAAGGAGCCAAGTTGTCTGTGGATCTGCTGAATCTCTCATGGGCAGATTTCAAGCGAGTATTCTATGAGCAATACTTCACAGC
>KQ993804.1:113307-138539 GCA_001598015.1 Dorcoceras hygrometricum | reverse complement strand
AATAGAACTTATATGCCATGATCAATTGAAAATGAAATTGAAAGAAATGAGGAACTGGGCTATCTTCCCCTGTTTCTGCCATTGAAATGTTTATTGAACTGTTTACGAAAAGAACAGTGTTTATGGAAGTTCCTTAACATATGCATTGTACAGATGTCTGCCTGCGTTTTATGAAATTGTTACTACTCAGATTTTACTTGCTGAGCCTTTAGGCTCACTAGCTTTTAAAATGGTGCAGGTACGACAGCTGATGGAGGAACAGCAGGTGGAACTTGAATCAGCAGATGGGTGGCGTTGTGTTTATCCAAGGCCTACGTTTTCCGTGTCGTAGTTGTATTGTTTTGATTAGGTTGTGCTGTATTAAATCAGTAGCAATGGTTGTATATTTATCTCAAATAACAGCTGTTGTAAACCGCATTTGCAAAGTTATATGAAATACCCTGTTTCCGCAAAAGCTTTTAGCAGTAGCGCGCGTATTTGAGTATCTGCTGAACTTTCGAATTGTTTTGTGTCTTGTTTTCCCTTGAGTTATAAGAGATGCAGCTTATAACAAATCTTCTTTTAGCCCTTCTTTTATTCGAAAATTTTTGTTTACTCCAATTCTCGAGGCCCCATTGGGTTTGGGTGTCACACAAAATATACTTATACATATACTGAATAACAGATTTCAGAACAGAGCTTAGACAGAACAGAGCATAGCATAACAGATCAAAGCATAGCATAACAGATCATAGCATAGCATGACATAACAGATAGCATAGCCTGACAGATAGCACTGATGATTACTTCGTATCTATGGTTTACTGATCAGTCCCTAAGTTTTGCTCCTCTAAGGGGTCGAGGCCATTAGTTACACCAAGTAACCCAGATATCCGAAATATTCCGTAAACCCATATAACGACAGAATCGTGTCTATGGTTTACTGATCAGTCCCTAAGTTTTGCTCCTCTAAGGGGTCGAGGCCATTAGTTACACACAGTAACCCAGAATTCCGGAATATTTCGTAAACCCATATAACGACATCAAAAATCAGTACAAGCGGAGTTTGACACGAAACATAGATTTGAACAGAAGGGTGCTCGAACAGTAGACAAAAAAAGAAACTGAACTTTCGATCGAATAATATATATATACATATATCAAACGAATATTTTACTTAGCAAAAGCCCACTTACCAATTGAGTCTAAATTTGCGTAGAAGGTGATCGGCTAGGTGAAATCTGGACTGTTCCAACGCACAGGAATACTCGATCTTTGCAAGAACTCTGGTGCACGAAGTCTGGAAAATTTCGTACGAAGTTGGGGCGAAGTCTGTCAGTAACAATTTTTGGAACACGTCGCAATTTGCGCAGGGTTTTGGCTAAGAATTCTGCTGCTTTTCTGACTGTGAATTTCGAAGTGGTGTGGAATTGGTGCAATCACAATCGGTATTTATAGGTGGCGAGGAAGGGGATTCAAGCGTCCGCCATTAAGGCTCTTAATTCCCTATCATTACGTCGACTGTTACGCGCGCATGATTTACGGGTTTTAATTGTCCATTACTTCTCTCAATTCGACGGTTACTGCACAAAATCTGCCTTGTACGCGTGAGGAATCTTTTCGAATTTCCATGGTGAAGTTTCCTGTACAACAATCTTGCTTCGCGTCGAGAAATTCTAACTTTTTCGTGGAGGAGATGAAGTCGCCTCTGCTGAATTTGTGTTGTTGCTGATTTTGCATCGCTGCTGAGCTGTCACTGCATGATCGTTGCTGCTGAATCGTTGCTGCTGGAATTGCTTCGCTATGTCGTCAGTTGTTGGATTTGCTTTGCTAAAAGGCCAACTGCTGAATTCTTTGTTGGTCAAAGCTGGCTTGACCGTCCAGTAGCTGGTTTCTTTTCAAGCTCACGACTGCTCCTAAGCGTTAAGTCAAAACGTTGTCGTGTCAACTTATTCGAGCGACACCATTTTGATATCATTGAAAAGTACCTGCTGATTCACAATAACCGTAGCTACCTGCTGATTCTCCAGTCGCAACGCAACACTCACAATCCCCTCGCTGCTGGTTCCAAAACGCAGCGTTTCAACTTAACGAAACGACGTCGCTCCACTTATTCTTCGCAACTGTCCAGACTTCACTCTTCTTTGCGTCGTGTCTGAATCAATCTTTGTAACGCAACGTCTGGTTTTTCGTTCCTTTGCAATCCGGTCGACTGGTATAAAATCTTGCGACTGGATTGATCTTCTGTCTTTGCGCTACTGCTGCAATCATCGTTGCGTTTGGATCTTTGCGACTGGTACTTCAGCTTGCGACTGGATGCACTTGCAGCTGGTTGTCTAGTCGTTGGGTTTTTTTTTTTGAAGCTGAATTTTCGGGTTTTCACACATATATATAAACCCGATACGTTCACCAAGTATACCAACTCAAAACTGGTCCATCCCAGATCTGTTCACGCCAGATCTGGTCTATACTAAACCCGATTAATTAGCTTGATTAATCCACTAATATTTCGGGTCTCACACAAGCTCTCACAAGGGGTGGATGAGTAGGTACTTTTTTGTTAAGCGTCAAGTTAGGAGTGGGAGGGGTTGTGACATGTCCTGACGTGACTATGCCTATAAGTTCTCACCCTCGAGGACCGAGCAGGCCCCCGACCTTACAAACTTCCTGGCTGCTATGAGCTCAAAGTGCTTCAATGCACGGGAGTTAGTTAAGGAAGACCTCCTGTGCTACTTTAGATTTAGTCAGAAAGGGGTTGAATTGGTTAGGGACTTAGGTATCTACATTGTTTTTCGTGCTGCTATTGCCAGTTTTGAGGTCTTATCTTTGTAACTCATGTTTTTTGGTGCACACAATAGGATGGGGAAAGCCGAGATGATGAAATCTATAAAAGGAAGGAAAACTGACCTGTAAGGAAACTTCAGCTCCCGTCGCTTGTCGGGTAAGGGGAAGAGAAAAGCCTCGGTGGGTGAAGAGGAGAAGCCCAAGAAGCATCGACATAGGGAAGCGGCGACAGAGTATACGCCTGCAGCACTCCTCGAGGTCCAAGCTGGTGAGCCATTAGGCACGATCGAAGAGCTACCCGAGCAGTAGTCGACTGAGGTGCCTCCCATGCCGTTGAACATTTCTGAGATTTCTTTTTTGTGGCTAAACTCTAGGGCCCTGTAGCACTGGATTTCATTCGCCACATGGTCCCCGATAAGGATGTTGACCTGGTGCAGAGAACCCCTGACCTCGAGGTTATTGAAGCCGCAAGTCTCCATTTTATGCAGGTATGTTCGATCCTAGATTTATCTGTTTATCCCGACATCTATGCTAATTTCTCTATCTGTGCAGGACTTGGCATGGAGTGGTGAAGCGGACAACCGTGTCACTCGAGCACACAACGAGATCGTCATGACCAGGAGTTCCATGGATGGGGTGCTCAATCGATGTAATGATTTAATGAATCAACTCGAGAAACTGCGAGCTCAGAAGGATGAGAAGAAGAAGTCACTGTTGTTTGAGCTAGAGGTAACCCGAGCAGAAGTCCAATCATCTGAGGCCCGGGCTCAGTCTTTTGAAGCTCGAGGTCAACGTTCTGAGGAGGAGAACAAGGGTCTTCAGGCCGAGGTTAATAAGTTACAAGGAGAGGTAGAGACTTCTTGGCGGCTCGGGAACGAAAAGTTCCTGCAGTGCAAGGAGTTTGATAACCTGTGTTCAGAGAGAGCCTCGGTCTACTTCGAACATGGATTTAACGGATGTCTGACCCAGTTCAGGGCTAATGCCTATTCTGAAGATGAGCATCCAGCTCTGTTCATTAATGTGGTGGCATTGGATGACATGCCAGAGGAGGGAGAGATGGTGGAGGAAGACAACTCGGGTTCAGAGGCAGCCGCCCCCCCAATCCTGATATATGCATCTAGGCTATCTCTTGACTTGTAATGAATTGAGAATAATGAAATCTACCTTTTCTTTTTCTCTTATGTGTTTGTCTCGAGCACTAACGTGAATGCATAGTTTGAGCACGAATTTTTCCAAAACATAACTAAGTATGAAACGTGATAACCCGAGAACCCCGAGATTGAAATGATCACGTCAGATTAACTCAGCAAAGGCTATCAAGTGCGAGTAGGATTTTGAAACAGTTCGATCTTTCTCAAAAACGTAGTAGCAAAAAAGTACCAAGTAGGAGAAATGATACTCAAGCTGCACAAATCTTCGATTAGGTCAATCTTTTTCTCGTAATCAAGTTGAGCTTCTCCTCAAGTATAAGTCCGAACTAGCTTAGTGCATAAGCGGTTGAGGAAAATCAAGTTGACTCTAGGTACGTTGGCTACCCGAGCTGTTGTCAATAGAATTGACCTCGTTGTATCGAGCTGATCGGTCTTTTGAGCATAGTCAAATACAACTATTATCCAAGATGTCTTAAAAAAGAAATGAACTTTTCGTTCCGAGAAGGTGGAGCTTAGTGTGCCGAGCTGATCGAGCTTAATAGAGTGCTGAATTGATCGGCCTTATATACTGTCGATCTGATCGGGATTTGTTCCAACGAGAGTTGTGCTTATTGTGTTGAGCTGGTCAAGATTATATACTGCCGAGATGGTCGGGCTTTTGTGCCAACGAGAGTTGAGCTTATTGTGTCGAGCTGGTCGGGCTTAGTGAGGCGTTGAATTGATCGGCCTTATATAGTGCCGCGCTGGTCGGGCTTTGTGATAATGAGAGTTGGACTTATTGTGCTGAGCTGGTTGTGCTTATATACTGCCGAGCTGGTCGGGCTTTTGTGCCAACGATAGTTGAGCTTATTGTGTCGAGCCGGTCGGCGCTTAGTGCCAATGAGAGTTGGGCTTATTGTGCCGAGCTGGTCGAGCTAAGTACCAAAGAGAGTTGGGCTTATTGTGTCGACCTGGTCCAGCTTTGTGCCAGTGAGAGTTGGACTTATTGTGCCAAGCTGATCGGGCTTATATACTCGAGCTGGTCGGGCTTAGTGCCAATGAGAGTTGGGTTTATAGATTGCCAAGATGGTTGGGATGACAGATTCCGAGCAGAGCGAGATAACATATTCCCGAGCAGTTCTAGATAACAGATTTCCAAGATGGTTGGACTTATAGATTTCCAAGCTGGTTGGGATGATAGATTCCTGAGCAGAGCAAGACAACATATTCCCGAGCAGGTCGAGATGACAGATTTCCAATCTGGTTGGACTTATAGATTGCCAAGCTGGTTGGGATGACAGATTCCCGAGCAGAGCGAGATAACATATTTCCGAGCAGGTTGAGATGACAGATTTCCAAGCTGGTTCGACTTATAGATTGCCAAGCTGGTTGGGATGACAGATTTCCGAGCAGAGCGAGATAACATATTTTTGAGCAGGTTGAGATAACATATAATCGAGCGAATCGGACTTGGTGCCAACAGACGTTGGACTTTGTAGTGCTGAACTGGTCGGACTTATAAGTTTGTTTTTTAATAATATCCAGATAAGGATGTAACCCGAGGAGTTGAAAGCATATTTTGATCGAGTCGATTTGTGCCAGAAGACAATTTTTAATTAAGTATTTGGGAAACAAAATGAGAGCTGGCCTAAGTTTAGCGCTCTTCTGTTGTCGAATGATGTTCCAGTGTCATCAACCTCTTCCTGGTACATGAGTATTTTTGTGGAAGGTCCGTGTAGATAGGGATGATCGATGTCTGGTCACTGATCGAGGAAATGTTCTATTTTCAGCCATCAGCTGAGCATTTCATGCTGCTGTGAGGTCCTCGTGCTCAGGTCCTCGGGGGTAGTTGCCAGCATTGTTACTACTGTTATCTCCCGCCTCCTGGAACCTGGTATTTATGCATGGCCTATTTCGTTTCTTCTATTTTGTCGTTTCCCACAGACGTGGCCAATTGATGTAACCGAATTTTCCCCAGCCAATGAGCTGCCATCAAGTCAGACCGCCAGGTCGGGAGGTCGGGAGGCCTGTCCTCAAGGAGTGAGCTGAGTGAGATCTGTTCACCTGCTTGGATGACTCATCAGCAGCGAGGTATCACCAGGTCTGGGCCATGACACGATATAACCCGAAGAATATGAGGGGGCACGTCGGGAGCTTTGTTCTCGGGAGATGAGCTGGACGTCTTTCCTACAATGACCTACGACCACACACTGGTCAAAGGACGTCGGGAGTCATTCGACGAAGGACTCCGATGCTTAAGTCAGCTCGGGTGATCGAGAGTATATAAATAATACAGAGAATGAGTATGCTGAATGTGTTGTAAAATGAGAAATACTTGGGTATTTACAGGAGAGCCAAGTGGTTGTTGTAGGCATACAATGGCGGATCCGGATCCCGTTTCCCGGGGGCACAGCGGAAATTAAAAGTTGCCCCGAGAAACGTTCAATACATTCAACACAAAACAATAAACCATTCATAGGGGGTTCATTGATTGTTACCTTGCTGGCATCTAGGCGCCTGGCTCCGACCAGTTTCACGAGGAAACCGGCACTTCAAACGGTAGGCGACGGTAGATCGTCAATCAGGTCCACGACCGGAAACAATCTTCCTCCGTCAATCTGTACTAGAAGATCTGACGGATTTTATCACGAATGGATTCTCCTCGTCGCGGTGATCGAAACAAGTCCGATCACGCGAAAAACCGTGCGACGGCGACGGCGGGCGACGGGCGGCGGGCGGCGGGCGGCGGCGATGGGCGGTCGGCAGCGGCGTGAGGCGTGTGGGAGAGGGTGGGCGGCTATGAGAGCTAGGTTGTATCTTGTGTGTGTCTCATGGTAGCCCTAGGTCTAATTAAATAAGTGATGGGCTTGAACCGGCCCAATGGACCTGGGGCGGGCCCAGTCCAATATATGAACATTCGGTTCAACCGCATCACCGTGACTTCATCATAACTCCGATCGACGATCAGATCAGACCGATCGACTCAATTTCCAAAACTAACTATTATGATGCAAAAACAATTTTTCAGACCACCTAGACCAAAATGACAGTTATGCCCCTCAACTTTGGGAAATCGCAATTTGACCCCTGTTGACTTTTAGGAAGTCGCACTCCCTAAAATCCTCCTCCTATGCTCAACGCATTGAGCTCAGTTTCCGTGTGGGAATCATGAATCCAGTACTTATGTGACCTTCAATGGTTCAGGGATACAGCTAGCCGTGGGCCCACAACCATTGTGGCTCCGAAATCACAATTTCGGTCTAGCCCAACGGATCATGGTAAAGCGCCTAGCAATATCACGCCATGATCCCCTAGGTATCACTGATAGTGCCTGCAAGAACCAGTTGGTCGTGGTTAGCGTACAGTACGGTCTTTTCTACACATATATCCCGATCAGATCAACGACCATTGGTAAATCGAGAGTCGCTAGAGATCCGATAGCTATGCATACATCTTGGAGATCGAATAGTGACGGCTAGCCCAACGGATCATGGTAAAGCGCCTAGCAATATCACGCCATGATCCCCTAGGTATCACTGATAGTGCCTGCAAGAACCAGTTGGTCGTGGTTAGCGTACAGTACGGTCTTTTCTACACATATATCCCGATCAGATCAACGACCATTGGTAAATCGAGAGTCGCTAGAGATCCGATAGCTATGCATACATCTTGGAGATCGAATAGTGACATCGCGAGTGTTACTAGGCATTAGGCAAACCAATTTACCTAAAACACATCCAGTACTCTGGCCAGAGATTTATACACTATTATCCCCTCAGATAGCATAGGATATCCACACATGAAAGCGAGCGGTGAATCCTCGACAACGAAGCATCGACTCCTACATGCATCGGGACCTCACCCAATCCCGCCGCCTAATGACCCCAAGTGAGTCGGCAAACGGGTCAAAGTGAGGCGCCTATCATGTAGAGTCTCAATGACGTTTCGAGTAGTGAGGACTAATCAGTACAACCAAGACCTCGGACTTATCCACTCGACAAATGGTAACCACTTGGAAAGTCCGAACGAAGGTAGTTCGATAGATCACCAGGTCACTATCCATCTGCATGCTCAGAACATCACAATGTTCCCTACCAATGAAACATGGTACTTCGCATCGCAGATGCTAGTCTCAAGCTCGGGCGACCTTATCCTCATTTTGACGGCCCAATCGACTAGGAACGGATTCAGAATGCACAGTGACTATTAGATGTGTTTTATGATAGCCATCATATCCACTATCACATCTAACATACACTATGGTGCATTCTAGGTCTTTATCCAACGCAATTGTTAACATTATATAACATAATGAAGATAAAGAATGCCATAAATAAATGCGTATTTCATAAATAAAGATTGTCATATACAAAAGTCTATAAAACCCACACGCCACAAGTTGGCTAGTTGGGCATCTACTCTAACAGTTGTGTGTGTACTACCTGAGCAATCATGAGCAGGGACGGGCTTAGCAGACCTCACGTGTACGCTACCCTACCACCTGTACGCAGGGATGAGTCTTGCAGCTTTATCAGTGCGCTAATCATGAGTTATTCAATAGAGTCAAGTTGTTGTGATATGTCACTATCATAGCAGACCTCTTGCCTTGAGGTTGTATCGGCAGACTGTACTATGCAGACTCATCACACCTCGAGAGCCCGAGGTGTGCTGGAAAGACTATCCGAGGTGCATCGCGGGTGCCCATGGAGTATCTATTTATGCGAGTGTTGACCGATGAATGTTTAGACCGTTATCCCGAGGTGATGTGCTCGATCAATGAAATGTTCCCGACGACCGAGGTGACCAGGTGGAGCCAAGATGAAAGGTTACCAGTAGCGTTTTAAGAGGAGCTCTTTTCTCCGGTCCCGAGATAGAAATGATTAGTGGTATCAAACATGGAACGATAAAGATAAAACTTTAACAAAGAGAAATATATTGTACAAAAATACATAACATGCACGTATCCTACGGATTGAGCCATCAAATGTCTCCATTAAAAAATTGTTTTTCTGTAGTAAATAAATTATTAAAGCTTCCCCAAAATGTGGTCATTCAAAAAGTATGCAACACAACCGCGTAACCAATTCAGACGATTGCACAAAAATTTTCTTCCCAAGAGGAAGCCAAATTGAATGGGTCACTTGACTATTTTGTTAAACAACTAATTCTATCTTCATTCAGTAAAGGAGCCTATAAATACAAGCACACAGTATTATATATATTTCAATACAACACCATCTTCCCTTTTTCTCTATATTCCGTAATTTTCATCCATGGCACTTCACTATTTTCAGCTCTTATTTTATATCATTTTATTTTTCTTAGTTTCTTCCGACATGGTGCATGCCTCGAGGCATGCACCAGAGGACGAAAATCTCCCCTCCCCATTTGAGTTCATAAAGCATTTAGAAGGGTGTCACAAGGGAAACAAATCGAAAGAAATCCACCTACTCAAGAACTATCTCAACAAGTTTGGTTATCTTGACCTAGACCGAGAGCATGCCGCCGCCGACACTTTCGATAATGCCCTCGAGTCCGCCATCAAAACATACCAAACCAACTTCCATATTAGTCCGACCGGGATACTAGATGTTAGCACGGTGTCGAAAATGGTTGTGCCTCGATGTGGTGTGCCTGACATAGTAAGAGGGATGAACTCAATGCGAGCTGATAGAGAAAAACACAACTTTGGTTCAATTACCCATTCACATTATTCATTTTTCCAAAACCGTCCTAGATGGCCACCTACTAAAACACACTTGACCTATAACATTTTACCCAGTACACCAAGAAATGCAGTGCGCCCCATTAGACGGGCCTTTAACAAATGGGCCTCCGCCACCCATTTCACGTTTTCAAAGGTCCATAGCAATCAACTTGCTGATTTAGTTATTGGTTTTTTCCGGCATGACCATGGAGATGGACACCGGTTCGACGGTCCGGGCGGGACCCTAGCCCATGCGTTTGCGCCAACGACCGGATGGTTCCATTATGATGCAGATGAACGTTGGGTCGATGGGCCAGTCCCGGGAGCAATGGACCTCGAAACGGTGGCGATTCACGAAATAGGCCACCTTCTTGGCCTTGGACATAGCTCGGTTGAAGGAGCAATAATGTACCCGTCCATCCCTGCTGGAATGACAAAAAGTTTGCATGCAGATGACATTCGGGGAATCAAAGCTTTATATAATGTTTGAAATGTTATAAATTTAAAGAAACATTAATAAACTAAATGAAATAATTACCTCGATAATAACCTTGATTGCTCCTTAATTGCTTCAAATGAAGTCTTGATTATATGTTAATAGGAAATTATTATTTCTCTATAATTTCCTTGATTTAGAGAGAAGATAATTGGGAGAGAATTTGTATAAATTTGTGTGTATTTACAATGAAGATTACAAACCTATTTATAGGCAAATGAAATGATTAAAATAATATAAAGTCCTAATCACTTCTCCTAAATTTGACAATTTTGTAGACACCCAAATTTGACAATTTGTAGACATCCAAATTTGACAAAATAATTTGATTTCATAATACTCCCCCTTTTGGATGTCCTTATTACGTGTTTTGATACTGCCTCGTTAAAAACCTTACTAGGAAAAACCCAGTGGGATAAAAACCATAGTAAGGAAAAAGAGTGCAGTCACGTAAACTCCCCCTCATGTTGGCATAACTGAATCTTCACATACTTCGTAGGTGGCGCATCCCAATATTGTATATGTGCTTTCTGAACACTGCTGTAGAAAGTGACTTCGTGAAAAGATCTGACGAATTTTCACTTGATTGAATGTAACGAATATCAATATCGTTATTCTTCATAAGTTCTTGAGTGAATTCGAAGAACCTAGGGGATATGCTTAGTTCTGTCGCTTTTGATGTATCCTTCTTTCATTTGAGCAACACATGCAGCATTATCTTCGTATAGTGTCACAGGCTTCTTGTCAGATGGTAAACCACACATAACTTGTATATGTTCTGTTATGGATTTTAACCATACACATTCACGGCTTGCTTCATGTAGTGCAATAATCTCAACATGGTTTGATGAAGTTGCTACAAGAGTTTGTTTCTGTGAACGCCAAGAAATTGCAGTGCCTCCACGTGTAAATACATATCCAGTTTGAGATCGTGCCTTATGTGGATCAGATAGGTATCCAGCATCAGCAAACCCAACAATACTTTTATTGGCATCTTTTGAATATAAAAGTCCCAAATGTTGTTCCTCGTAGATAACGGAATATATGCTTAATTCCGTTCCAGTGCCTCTTTGTTGGACATGAGCTAAATCTTGCCAATAAATTTACTGCAAAAGATATATCAGGTCTAGTACAATTTGCAAGATACATAAGAGCACCAATAGCACTTAGATATGGTACTTCTGGACCAAGAATAACTTCGTTTTCTTCACATGGACGGAATGGATCCTTTTCAATGTTCAATGATCGAACAACCATTGGAGTACTTAAAGGATTTGCTTTATCCATATTAAAACGTTTAAGAACCTTTTCTGTATAATTTGACTGGTGAACAAATATTCCACCTTCTTTGTGCTCAATTTGTAAACCAAGACAATACTTGGTTTTTCCAAGGTCCTTCATTTCAAATTCTTCCTTTAAATACATCACAACATCTTGGATTTCCTTATTCGTACCAATGATGTTTAAATCATCAACATATACAGCAATAATTACGCATCCAGATGTTGTTTTCTTAATGAAAACACAAGGGCATATTGGATTGTTTACATATCCCTTTTTCATCAAGTGCTCACTCAATCGATTATACCACATTCGACCAGATTGTTTCAACCCATATAATGATCTTTGTAATTTTACAGAATAACATTCTTTGGGTTTTGAACTTTGTGCTTCAGGCATCTTAAATCCTTCAGGGATTTTCATATATATATCACTATCAATATTATACAGAAGTATAATAATAAACGATAGAAATTTGTAAATCATATCACGTTATTATAATTAGGTGTCAATGACTCCTTTTATATAATAACATGATATTATACAATGAAATATATAATCGAGTGATCGTGCTGATAACGTGTTATAAATTTAAAGAAACATTAATAAACTAAATGAAATAATTACCTCGATAATAATCTTGATTGCTCCTTAATTGCTTCAAATGAAGTCTTGATTATATGTTAATAGGAAATTATTATTTCTCTATAATTTCCTTGATTTAGAGAGAAGATAATTGGGAGAGAATTTGTATAAATTTGTGTGTTTTTACAATGAAGATTACAAGCCTATTTATAGGCAAATGAAATGATTAAAATAATATAAAGTCCTAATCACTTCTCCTAAATTTGACAATTTTGTAGACACCCAAATTTGACAATTTGTAGACATCCAAATTTGACAAAATAATTTGATTTCATAATATGAAACAAATTTTCATTTACATATATATTTGAGCGTCGGCAATAAGTTTTTACATGTTACCTAGATTATATACTCTTCGTGTGATTCACTTTAAGCTTCTTTCCTTCTTGTTAAGAGGTCGACATTTATAAAATCATGAAATAAAACGTATTATATATTTGCATAATTTCAATTTTTCCTTGTATGCTTTGTTTGAATTAAATGCATTTGGCATGATAGCCATGAGGGAGGGCCAAGAGACAAGAGCTAACTAACAAGATAATAAATAAATAAAAACTGTATATATATATACATATTGTGTAATAACGAATCTAGAATCTTTTGGTGTCATAAGTAATTTCATGTATTCACAAGTATTGGTAACCATATCAAACTAAATATGACTTTACCATAACAACTCTTATTAACAAATATTTTTTCATACAATTTCTTATCTTATATTATTCAAAAATAAATTAATACTTATTTATCAATTTTATAATTAAAAAGCATACTTGTTTTCCTGATCATACATATCAATGGGTAACGACCCATCTAATATATATATATAATTAAAGCAATGTGTCTAACCGTTAATGTCTATATATCTAGAGAGAAAGTGAGAGATGAACTCTAGATTGTAATTAATTGTATCGAAATATGTTTAAATAGGTATTTCGTGAAACGGTCTAATAGGTTTATATTCGTGAGACAATTCGACCAAGATATATAGTAACATATAGTAATTCCCACTGTCATAGCCATACAGTCGAAAGCATATTCGCATTCACATTCCCACTGCCATCACCATAACCATGATCATCATTGACATGAACATGACGAACTTGATGACGAACATAGGGAGTCATTACTGTGGTGAACGATTTAGATGAGAAATTGGGTTCGACTCATGATAGCAAATGTAGTGTTGATCACGAACACAACAAATGTCTTCATGAGCTGGTCATGATCACAACCACCATGGTCACCAGCACGATAAGCATCACCACCGCCATCAGCACCATTCTGAGAAATCAACCACAACCACCACCACAATGACCAACACAACCACCACCATCATCATTCTCATGTTGATCAATATTATCATAATCATGGTCCTTCTGACCCACTATTGGAAAGAAAAGAAAAGGAGAAGCATCACCATCACCACTACCACCACCAGATTGCCCCAACTGTTATTTTTCTGACCGGCAGATGACACGTTGAGACAAGCGAAATATATGTTCCATCGAACTGAATGCCCATTTAAATTTTGTATATAGACTTTTTTTTTAATGTTTTGAACTAGTTAGATATAGAGCTTCAGGATAGCTATCTTTGGGAATGGTTTTTCTGGTCTTAATGCTTTTAACACACAAATTTGAGTATTCATTCTAGGTTTTTCAACGCCAGATCGGAAGTAAATTGTAACAACATAACTTGTTTTTACGTGATTGAAGCAGGAAGTTCAATGTATTCTTGATAGAAATGGATGAAAAGATTATGATAACCGGTTGAAGTAAATCTTATCGTTCGAGCTTTTACATATCAACAATATTAAATTTCAGAAAGGGTTGAGCTCTGATACAACAAATATCCATCACCTCGGGACCTCAAACATGAACACCATTGAGCTCTCAACTCGGGACAAGTGAACTGAACAAGTGACCTGGTACTCCTTAGTGTTTCCAACCAACATGCCCTTGATAAACGCCTTGCGGATATCCACAACCCACCGTGGGCTGTACCGCCAGGTCACCTCGGGCCTCGAGGTTCAGAGCATCTAGCTTGACGACGCGACCTCGAGCAGGTAAGAGGTCTGACATTAATAAACATCCCATTACAACTACTTGGCCCATTTGCCTATCACAGGATTAGTCCTGACATAATCTGCAAGACCCACACCTGCATATGATCATTCTTATAGCGTCCAAGCAACGTCTGTAAAGCCCACTCTGGCTTATGATTACCGAGGTAACATACACACAATCGCTTAGCCCCTCATATAATACCCGGGTATATCTCATTCAATATTCTCATACATTCTCTACACTATATACTCTTACTTCATCCCAATCACTCGAGCTTACTTGAGCATTGGAGGGCCTTGTCGGGATAACTCTCGACATCCTCTGACCAGTGTCTGTGGTTTCAGGCCATTGACAGGAACACATCCACCTCATCCCTCGAGGACAGAGCTCCCGACATTTCCTCTCATATTCCTCGAGCTATATTATGCCGAGGCCCGGACCTGGTGATACCTCACTGTAGGTGACTCATCCAAGAAGTTTCCTACTAGTTCAGCTATAACAGCTTTCACTTAGCTCATACCTCGAGGACAGACCCTGACCTCCCTACCTGATGGTCTGATGTTGTGGAAGCTCATTGGCTAGACAAAATTTGGTTACATCAATTGCCGACGTCTGTGGTAAACGAGATAGAGAACAAACAAGATGCCACCAAGAAGGAACAGACTTCAGGAGACGAGAGAGAACGGTAGAACCAAGTATTTACCTCTGGGACACAAGAACCGGTCTTACAACTGCTCAGATGGTCTAGTTAGTAGCCGCAACAGTAGAGCAAGTATTGGCTCGCAGGTCAAAGGCAGATTCACCTCTTGATTCATAGGTGGAGGAGATCAGAAAGCTTTGGGAAGAGTTTCACGCCTTAGAAAATAAAGGGGCTTGGTTCCCACGACACCTCCGGTTCGGGTTGTCTCTTTCTTAACAGAAGTACTGGTCACCGGGCTCCCTCTACATTTCATGTTCCCTAAAGTGGGAGAGTATAACGGAACAGGAGACCTCGCGGATCATCTCACGAGGTTCGAAATGCCGTGTTTCTTCACCAGTATGCTGACCCCATCAGATGTCGAGTCTTCCTTACCATCCTGGTCAGGACATCACAGTAGTGGTTCAACCTCCTCCTAGCTGGGAGTATCAAGAGCTTCCAGTAGTTTAGCCGGGCGTTCCTTCTTCAGTTCGCCAGTATCAAGAAACAACATGTGATGATGTTGAAGATTTTCAATGTAACACAAAGGGAACAAGAGAACTTGTGTAAGTACATTAGAATCTTCAAAGGGAATATTCTCGAGGTGACTTCGGCCACCCAAACCTAATGATTGGGGCATTCACGTAGGGCTTGCGAAGGGGTGATCTCTTTGTTGACGCAACGGCGGATCCAGATCTCGTTCCCGGGACGTGGCGGAAGTTTTAAAATTTGAACAGCCCAGGAACGGTCAATACACGAAACATAAATCTAAACATACATAGGATGTTTAGGAAGTTACTAGGGCGACTGGCTCCGCCTATTCCACAAGGGAGATATCACTTCAATGGTTGACTGGTGGATCAACGCCTAATCCGGTCCTCGATCGGAATATCAACTCCTTTGTTGGTTTGCACTAGAAAACCAGCAAAAGGTCTGCGGACGGAATCTCCACATCGAGATGGGAACAAATTCCGATGGCGGCATCTGCGGCGGGCAACGACGGTGGCGGCACGACGACGGTGTGCTGCGGCGGGGGGAGGAGGCGAGGAGGAGAAGGGGAGGGAGCTTTGGGACAGTTGTCAACACAACTTGGAGTGAATAAAATGAATACCCCAATGTCCCTATTTATAGATTTTCATGGGCTAAACTAGGTTAGTGTGCCCAGTGAACATTGATTTCAAATCCATCGTTGTGGCTTCATCATAATTTCGATCGACGATCAGATCGGACCGATCTTCACAATTTACAAAATTGAACAGTATGATGTGAAAAAAGTTTTCAGACCACCCAATAAATCCGATACTTAAGAATTATGACAACAACAAGGTCTACTCGACAAGAATGAATTAGGCCCCTATCACCTTTAAGGAAAGTCATACTTACCCAGGTAATTTTAGGAAGTCACACTTCCATCCTTTCTCCTACTATACTCAACCAATTGAGTACAATTTCTGTGAGGATTGAGAATTTAGATTAGTGATTTATTGGTTTGATTTGGGAATAAATCAAGTGTGTTTTGAGGATTTTGCGAAAGAAATGAAGTTCCTGCTGAATTTTTGAGCGTAGCGTTGATTTTGGAGAAAACTGGCAGCAGCAAGTTACTGTAGCTCGTGCTGGTGAATTTTTGAAATCAGCAGATATGGTGACATCAGCGTGACGCATGAAGATCTGCTGGCGTGGGTGTGAATTGAAGTTGCTGCTGGCAGACATCGCGCGTAGCGTGAAATTGAACGAGGAAGTGACGCGTGTTGGTCAACATTTTGGAGCGTTGACTATTGATTCAGCAGATGCGCTTGTGAGAAGAGATCAGCAGATGGTTTGAGAACTATTCGCAAGAGCTGTCGATAGATTTGATGACGTAGGCGTGACATAGCCATTGCTGCTGATCAGCAGGCGCGCTTGTGCGAAAGCGTTGAGAAGCGGCGTCGTTTGAATTAGTGGAAACGCTGTGAGAACTATTTGCAAGAGCTGTCGATAGATTTGATGACGTAGGCGTGACATAGCCATTGCTGCTGATCAGCAGGCGCGCTTGTGCGAAAGCGTTGAGAAGCGGCGTCGTTTGAATTAGTGGAAACGCTGCGTTTTGAGCTTTTCGTTTGAGAGATCAGCTGCTAGCAGCTTTGCTTACGTATGTAAAATGACGTCGTTTAGATTAGTAGATGCGTCATCGTTTTGAGAGATTTTGCGCGACCAGCAGATGCATTGTTTTGAAGAGAGAGCTGTTACCAGCTTTTGGTTGTTTGCTTGCGAGAGCTGTTGGCAGCTGGTTTAACGCTACGGCGTCTTTTTGATAAGTTGGAACGGTGTCGTTTTGGAATGTTTTGTGCGTTTGCTTTTGCTGGTTGTTGCTGCTGATTTTACGAAGGGAAAAGAGAGAATTGCTGCTGATAGACTTCTGCTGATTTCTTCGATAGATCTTGGTGAATCAGCAGGTGAGGTTTGAAGAGGTATTTATAGAAGGGTTGATCGACACTTAGAATTATTTGAGCCAGACATTTCTTATCTCTTCTTCCCCAAACCCTCGTCGAACTACTGTTCACCGAGACATTTCTTCCCTAGATTTCCATCGCATCCAACCTTTGTTGTTGGCGTTCTTGGTGGCGCTGGACTCCTTGAGACTCGCTCTTTCTATTGATGCTGGCTTGGAAGATAGGAGCGACAAATTGAGAAATCCCGAAGGTCCTGCTCGTTCGTGATTTGCTGGTTTCGTTGAGCAGATTCAGCAGTTGGTTCTTTTGAGCTTTTGGATTGAGCTTCCCGGAAGTTCCTGCTGCGTGATTTGAGCCAGGAGAATCTGTTAGGTAAATTGAGGAATTGAGGTACGAATTGAGCAGCTCTTTTTGACAGATTGATTTGATTACCTGATTGGGTGCCACGTTGTGACTGGCCGACTGTTGAGTCGTGTCTGAAATGTCCAACGCTATCGTCGGAGCGGTGACTACCGGATGCGAGTGTCTACCGCCGAGCTGTGATGGGCTGACGGGCCCTGATGATCACGGACCGATGATTTCCACCGGTTGATTGGCTGCGTGGGGTATAGAGGCTTGATTTGCGTTGCCAGTTGATAGACTGGTCTAGCTATCCGATTTCTTGATAGCCCTCATGCATTCATAGCATTGATTTGTAGCATGTTGCATGTTTATCTGCTTTGATAGCTCTTCGTACAGAGGCTTGACCTCGTACTTGTTTCCTGCTTTTGTTTTGTTTGGGTCTGTGTTGCCCATTTGCAGGAGCTCTAGGTAATCAAGCTGGACCGAGTGGAAGTTCAGCTGGTCGATCCCCGCGTCCCTGAGTCCCAGTCTATATATGATATGTATTGAACCGGGGGATGCCCCGTGTTATCATGTATTGGGGATTTATATTTTTGATTGGTACTTGTTGTGTTGGAGTTTGAGTCAACTCGTATTTTGTTATCGTTATTTTGAATGTATGATTTGAAGTTCAGGCCTATTGTATTTCAAAAAATTTTAAGCCCTAATTTTAAGCTTCCGTGTTTATGCGCTTATTACGTGTTAATTGTTAGTAATTAGCACGGGGCCTGACAATTTCTGTACGGGAATTGAGAAACTATTACTTGTGTGACCCTCAATGGTTCTGTGATACAGCTAGCCGTGTGATCACAAATAAACATCTCTCAATAACAACTTAAAATTTGAATGAAGAAATAAATGTACATCTCCTATTGCTACGGCCACAACCCTTGCTCAGTTTCCAAGCCTCAAGTGGGTCTCACCTCCTCTAAGACTCCGACTTCTTGTCAATACCTGTAAGTCATTGCATATATGAGATCCACATCCGGTATCAAGTACCCAAGAAGTCGAGTTGAGACATATTTATTTCCATGTAGAATATACATTTTGCAGTTCGCAACTGCTCGAGGTAATCCCGATAGTTCCTCCTCCAATGCCCAAGCTTGTGGCAATGGTGGCAAACATCCTCAGACTTGTTCGTTTTCTGAGCCTTTTCCTTGGGCTTCTTGGCAGGCTTCTCCTCCTTCGCAGGGGTAAAACACTTCTTATCCTTGCGTTTGGGCCCCTTCTTCGCAGAGGAAGAAGAGCCCAAAAGGAGGACGGGCTTGTCCTTCTTTATGGTTCCCTCAAACACGACAAGCATGTTTACCATCTCTTCAAGGGTGACATCCAGCTTGTTCATGTTGAAGTTGACCACAAATGGGTCGAATATAGCATGAAGAGAGAGGAGAAGCAAATCCACAGACAGCTCATGTGGAAGTTTACCTGATTGTGGCCTTCTCGATTGGCCCATGACCACCTCACCTTTCCATCCGAGCCGCTCAATGTAGGTCATTATCGGCCTTCCATTGCCCTATATAAAAGTCCTTCCGTTGGCTACCGATGATGCATTGCATCTCTCCAACTCTCTCTCTCTCTGAAACCCTACTTCTCGACCGTCTCTCCTCACCTCCTTTAATCCTTTGTCCCTACTCTCTGAGTGACCTGTGACAGGTTTCGTGTGATCTCTATGAGAGAACCTCCGATCTGTTCTTAGTTGGGCCTCTCGTTTAGTTCTTATAAAAGATCAATTCTTGAGGGAATAGGGTTTCTGGGTGAATGAGGCTTGCCTAAGATCTCCGGTGAGTTGCTAGTTTGGTGTAGTAGTGAGGACTATTCGAGTGTATCCCCTGTCCGAGTCCTTATACGTGGCCAAGGAGGTTCTCTTTCAGTGGTTGTTCTAAGACTCAGTGCATAGCCGTTGTGCTTCTTACTTTATTTTTGTGTTAAACCCTTTATTTACCTTATTATAATAGTGTAGATATGTGGTACTTGTGCTGCTCTTTGTGATGTAGGTTCCTTATCTATGGTACTTGTGCTGTTCTTTTGTTATATAGGTTCCTTACACTTACATATGCTCGGTTTAAAGTGTAGAATAATCTTAGAATTAGGAGATTTTCTGTCGATATTATCATGATTGTGATAATATGTGATCTTTTTGGTCTTAAGCAGTTTCCAACCATGCATTCCCAACCATGCCTTCAGACTTGCTTTCAAATAATTATACCAGACTAATATCAAAAGATCTTGCAAAGTGTTCTACCAAATAAGTATAATATTGCTTATGGTATATACACCGATTGAAGATCGACAGGAATCCCCTAAGGAAAATGTACAAATTTCTAACTCTAAAATATATAATTAGTACTCCACAATATCATATTCTTCTCAATCTTGAAGTGAGATCAGTAAACAAATCTTTGCTGCAAGGAATGGTGAGTCCACCCATTGGATGATAGAACCCGAATTCTTCCTCGGCCTGCTTTAACAAATCTTGAAATAAAGGGTCGTTCAAATACGATAGTGGAATCACAAAACGTTGCTTATCTTCATTCTCCCCAACATAAACAGCACAATGTCCCTTCGGAACATCGACCGAATTTGATCTTCTCTCACTTGAGAAAGAACGTCTAAGGATTTGTTTGATAGCCATTGTTGTTGTAGGCTCAGAAAGGAAGGAATACTTTGATTTTGAACCAAATGTAAAATTAACCGAGGAAGATGAGTTTTTTATGATTGATGAACTGGGAAAAATGCATTCTATATATAGATAAATGAATGTTTTAAATTAATGTCAAATATCTCGAAAAGTAGTTCGATTTTAACATGGTTTTGTCTCCCATTAATGATAAACCATGTTCGAGTCTTTGTTCCCTTTCGCATCATACAACTACTTCTTGAAATGACCTGCTGAAAGAAATTATCCAATGATATGAGTCTAACATTTCTTTCGAGTACTTTTTTATTTTTCGATACATATAATATTATTAACAGAACTTATAGAGACACGAAAAATCTCCAACAGATAGAGCAAGCATAAGAAAGAGTGATGGATATAGTCACCGGTGCATTTTTTTGAAACAAGAATTAAGGGTTATGTTAACATTTCATTTAGACAAAGGAATTAATAAAATGCAATTTACACTTCAGCAAACATTATCCATCTCGATGTTGGTAGTTCCCTCATCAAGTAAAGTATATGTCAAACTCTCATTTCACATGCCCTTGCCAGTGGGACTAAAAGACAGCCAAACAACGTTATTAAATCTTGTAGGTTGATGAATCAGTGGGTGAGACGTTGTCTTGGATATGACATGTAGTGATTAACAGAAGACAACCATGTTATTCCTGTGTAGGGGTGTCAATTCGGGTGGGTCGGGTGGGTTCGGGTCGGGTTGGGGTGAAAAGTAAAAAAAAATTCCCAACCCGAACCCAACCCGAACCCGAATCAACCCGAAATGGCTCAACCCGAACCTGATTTTTTTCGGATGGGTTCGGGTGGGTTAGAATTTGACACCCCTATTCCTGTGTGCTATTCCTCTGTGTCTTGTTTGCTAAATAACTAAAACCAAGCGTAGTACTCATCCACTCGCCTCTCTATCTCTCGATTCGAACTACCTTTTCAAACTGTGGACAACTACTCACTCATCTATCCATATGTAAAGAATTTTGCTATTTATGTATGTTGAATTCAGGGGCGAAACTAGACCTGCTACGCAAGGGGTTGGAGCCTGGGCTGAATTATATATATATATATATTCAGCAATGGAGTCGATAAGGATTGGACCAATATCCACTAACTGTTGCTGACCCACTAACTGCAGTACGTTGGCCCTCATATTTACTGTAGCCCATTGAAGACCGAATATCAGCCTAGGCTGGAGCCCAGTCCAGCCCCTACATTGGGGCTGCCCCTGGTTGAATTGTGTTTATATTGCATGAAAACCACACATTTATTAGTTCCTATACTTCATCTATAAAATATGTTGATCCTTAAAAATTGTATGCTTTACTATTTGGTTCCGGCAAAAATAGTTCTTACCATTCATTTTAAAGTAAAGTTAAGTTGTTATTTAGTTCTTATTGTTTAAAATACCTATTAAACTAAAATAAAAGTCTTGGTTACATAATGGAGATCGATGCAACTCTAAATTATCTAGATCAACAAACATTTGCAATCATCAAACCCCTTAAGAGAACAATAATGACATAATATCATGATTGAAGTACCGGAAAGAATATATGAGAATTTCAAAAAATTATTACCTGTTAGGATAATAAGTTTTTGGTAATTACAAACTTTTGTATTGTATTCCACGTGCAGGGGAGAGTAAATACTGGACAAAGATATTTGCACAAGATAAAAGAATTTGATATAAACAAATTTTGCTCAGCCAATAAACAATTGCCACGCAAGACTTATCAGGTCGGGAATCTCTCTAATATTATCTTGTGAGCTCGGGTTACGCACTTTTTTTGTTTAAATAGGTCGGGGAGTGCTTCACCTGCAGTATCCTGTCAACAAAGAAATAAGTCAAAGGGCGTCGGGGTTGTCCCGACGAAGGCCCTCCGATGCTTAAATCAGCTCGGGTTATTTGAGAGAATATAAAGGCAATATGAAGTGAGTCTATCGATCCCCCCATTAACATGAGAAAATACGGGGGCACTTATAGGTAAAGAAATGTAGTTAAACGTACCTGTCCAAGTATTTATGAATCCGTGTGGGCCTGATATGTTTCTTCATCTACCACCTGTAGGTAGGGATAATTTTTCTTAATGGTTGTTGGTACCTTGGTCGGGCAAGAGGGCCAAGTTGGTCTATCAAGTTGTTAATGTAGGGCCGCAATTTTGCGTGTTATACTCTTAGGTCGAGTGGCATGGTTGACCCAAATGAGACCCCCGAGGTGGTTTTGTTAACCAGCAAGATGCGCGCCCGAGCTCGAAGAAGGTTGGTTTCCCGAACTAAGTTTTTGAAATAGGTTTTAAGTGATATCAATAGTAACCCCCCCAAAAAAGTCCTAGACGAAGAATGAGAGTATAGGACTCTGTTTGATTGAGGTCGGGCGTCGAGTTAATATTTTGTTGTGGTTGGTGTTCGAGTCGTTGATAAGCTTCTTGACGCACGGTATTGATGAAATTCGAAGTTTGTGAGTAACTATTTGTGTTTCTTTGAAGAAAACCATAATCCGTGTGAAATCGTTCTCAGCCCTTGATTAGCTTTGATCAAACGGTTAGTTTTTAGCACGTATCTCGAGGTGTCGCTTGAAATTCCCAAGGAAAAAGTTCACCGATTTTTCTATAAATAGGCAGCTTTTTCCATTCATTCGTACCTTTGCTCTTTACTAGTACTGAAACTCTGCCGAAATTTCTGCCCGTTCCCGAGCTAGTTTTATCGCCCTCCGACCTCTAGTAAGTTTCTTATTTTACTATCACTCTGTAGAAATGTCTTCTCCCGATTATGATTTGGTTGTTAGATCAGCGGAGTCTATAGATCATTCCTCGACTCCCGAGGCTAGTAATAGGGAAGATGAAAATCCGAGCTTGACTGACAACTATAGGGCTAGAATTCTTAGGATTGATCAGGATGAAGCGAGGCTAACCGCCCGAGGTTGTTCCTGGTATGAAATTAAAGCCTCTACCCTTAAGGAATCCGATATTTCTTATGTTAAGGATAAGGCGGGAATAACTAGTTTATACGAGGTGGTAATCCCCCATATACACACCCGAGCTCATCGCCCTCTAGCTGGTTTTCATACTTTCTACATAAACCAGATAGATCGGGGTCTTAGGTTTCCCCTCCCCACTTTTTTTGCAAGCCTCTGCCACTATATTGGGGTTAGCCCTAGCCAGCTTGCGCCAAACTCTTATAGTTCACTTATTTCTTTAGGAATTTTACTAAAATTTCACGGGATCCCCCTCTCGACCTATGTCCTGATGCAACTAGTCACCATTAAGAGGTTAGGTCCTGAGAAATTCTATATTTCAAATAAGAAAGAGTTCGGGTTTATAGGTGGTAACCCGAGCTCTCATAAAGGGTGGATGAGTAGGTATTTTTTTTATTAGGCGTATCTCAGGCCGGGAGAACTTTTGGGGTTGTGATATGTCATGGCGAGATAACGCCCATACGTCGCCCCCCTCACCCCCCGAGCAAAAACCCAACCTTACTAAATTTCTAGAAGCTATGAGAGGAAAATGTTTTAATGCCCAACAATTGATCGAGGAAGATCTTCTATGTTTTTTCAACTTTAGCGGAAAAAAGGCTCGGTTGATCGGGGATTTAGGTACTACCTTTTTTATACTGTCCTCACCGCATACGAGATCTAATCTATTAACTTGTATTTTACTTTTCGCAGGCGACATGATGGATAAGGCCGCGATGCTTGAAGCTTTAAAGGAGAGGAGGAGCAAGATAAAATCTGGGGGGGCTTCAAGCTCGGGAGCCCAGAACAAGGAGGAGACCAGCTCGGGTGCCCCGAGCAAGGAGAAGAGAGAAGCTTCTCCAGAAAAGAAAGAGAGGCGCAAGAAGCGCCGCCATGAAAAGAGGGATACCGGTTCTACCCAAGAATCTATCCCCGAGGTGACGATCTCGGAGCCCGAGGGTACTACCAATAAGGGCCCCGAGCGAAAGTCCTCTGAGGAGCCCTACACGCTACTGGACGCATCGAAAATCTCTTTTGTGTCCAACCCATCAGGTTCCGCTTCTCTAGATTTTATCCGTCATATGGTCCCCGACCAGGATTTTGATCAGTTGAAGAGGACTCCTGACCTTGAGGTCTTTGAGTCTGCCGGGCTTCACTTCATGCAGGTCCGTACTAGTTCGGGTTTTGCGTTTTTGTATTTTACTATCATTGCTAATTTACTATATCTGTGCAGTCTTTGGCATGGTTCGGGGAGGCGGCGAGCCGGTTTTCCAAGGCTCATGCAGAGGTCATCAAGACCAAGCGCTCTTATGATGGGGTGCTTGGTCGTCATGAAGTATTGTTGAAGCAGCTGGAGGAAATCCAGACCAAGGAAAATGCGGAAAAGGAATCTCTGACTGCCGAGCTAGAATTGGCCCGAGCTGAAGCCCAAACTTATAAAGCTAAGGCGCAATCCTTGGAGACCCAGGTGCAATCTTTGGATGCCCGAGCTCAGTGTGCCGAGGAAGAAAGCAAGCTCCGCCTAGCCGAGGTGGAGAAACTCCAAGAAGAAAGGGCGAATTCTTGGGCACTTGAAAAAGAAAAATTTCTAAAATCCAAGGATTTCGACAGTTTGTGTTTGAAGAAGGCCGTGATGTATTTTGATAAGGGTTTCGAAGGATGCTTGGCCCAGTTCAGGGCGAACGGCTTTTCTGAAGAAGAGTATCCGGCATCCTTTCTCAATGTTGAGCAGGCTCTAGCAGATATGCCCGAGGATCAGGAAGAGGGTAGTTCGGGTCTTGGTGAAACCCCTCCAACTTAATTTACTTGTGTTGTAACCTTCTTTTTTTAATGGAATCAATTATTTCTCTTTTTCCCTCTCTTTACATATGAATGACCTATTCACATAATCTTAAAGTTAATCGTAAAAATCCGAACAGATGTTACCGAGGTAAATTGTAACTTATAATTGGGATAAATCTCTTTGTCAATGAGAGTTTATTTAACGAAAAAATCAAGCTTTATTAGATATCGAACTTGGCCGTGCGTAGTGCCAAC
>KQ993804.1:85143-95481 GCA_001598015.1 Dorcoceras hygrometricum | reverse complement strand
TTGAAACACCGGTTGGAGCCAGGCACAAGTGCCAGAGAGGTAACTCGTTAAAACACCCTATGTATGTTGATACATTATAGAATTGTTCTTCGTATTGATCGCATCCCGGTTAAATTTTATTGTTCTTCCGCTGCCTGCCGGGGTGCGGATCCGGATCCCCAACATGGATATCCACTTTGTCCGAGAGAAGGTTGCACGAGGACAAGTCCGCGTTCTCCATGTCCCCTCCCGTTATCAAATAGCCGATATTTTCACTATGAGTTTGCCACGAGTGTTATTTGAAGATTTCGGGACAGTCCCAGCGTTCGTAAACCTCCTGTTTCTGTTCTTCGTATTGATCGCAATCCCGGTTAAATTTTATTGTTCTTCCGCTGCCTGCCGGGGTGCGGATCCGGATCCCCAACATGGATATCCACTTTGTCCGAGAGAAGGTTGCACGAGGACAAGTCCGCGTTCTCCATGTCCCCTCCCGTTATCAAATAGCCGATATTTTCACTATGAGTTTGCCACGAGTGTTATTTGAAGATTTCGGGACAGTCCCAGCGTTCGTAAACCTCCTGTTTCAACTGCGGGGGAGTGTTAAATATAGTAAATATTTTGTAAAGTAAATGTATAATATTAGCCTCCTTTGACCTAGCCTAATATTATTAGTCTCCTTTGACCTAGCCTAATCAGTCAATGTATATCATTAATTTCCTGATTTGTAGCCTAGGATTATGCTACAATCTTGTGTATATATTCTGACGTTTGATAATGAGAAAGACAACCAAAACATTCTTTCAGATCACTCTGCACCAGGAACGGAGCCTCTCCTTGAAATGCAGCTCTCACAGGTCGATGCTATCGTCATATCTCTATCAGAGTTTTATTTTCAGAAATCACCACAACTGTTTAATGTGCTGAAAGAACATACGAAATAAAAACAGACAAGAAAATATGTTTTGGTGATCACAAACATGCATAATATATTTCACATACAAGGAATAATAAATTCCAGACAAAGATACTTGCACAATAAAAGAAGTCATACCAGATAAGACTACATATATACTAGCTACCAGATGGAGAAGATATACTCGAAGGCTTTCTTAGGAAGAAGAACCTGGTTGAAGAAGGATAAACCTGAGCTAATGACCAGCTAATACCGGACGTCAGTCAACTTATGTCTACAAAGGACATAAGAGCACTAAATGCCGATGGAGCTTAACATGTCGTTAGTGAAAAATGTCTTCTCACAAGATTGAGTGGAAAAAAAAAAGAAGAGAAAGCCCATGTAATACTTGCAGGCTAATAAATTCGAACATTTGAATATTAATTTTGAAAGAAGAGTATTTATACTCAAATATATTCAACGAACCAATAGACGAACTACCAATCTGTAGGCTTGAGCCTAATCTTCGGAAAGTTATCTGTTTATTCGTATCGTCCAGATATCTTGAATGTATCAGATCAGTAGGATGAACCCCTCTTTATTGTTACAAATGATAAGTCCAAGCCGAGGTGAGCTATTACAAATAATCGTAAACCAAAGTCTTTTAGTGAATCCTTGCTACAAAGGAAAAAGTGGTGATGTAGAAGTATTGAGCTTCCAAACATACATAAAAATATTGTGATATATACTCTACTGCCTTCACCACACGTCTATCAGGTTTATATACCGGTCCCTATAACATCGCGCTCAGGATGTTCATTCCGCATTTGCTTTACAAATTATATCCTTATACTGGAAAAATTACAAGTATTTTTTTTTCAATTAAGAACTGAAAAAGATACTTTGAAAATAAATTTTGAAATACTGAGGTGTATTCAACCCCTTCTAAACACCTCTCATTCCCAACAAGGAAAAATAATATTAAGATATTTAAAAAAAATCAACAAAAAGTATTATATTTGTCAAGCAACAAATCCAGAAAATATTAAGATAAAACAATACGGTCAGAATGAAGTGATTGCAAAGAAAAATTAATATTATACTTATATCTTATATGAATATAGAATTTCAGATTTATATTTCTTCTTTTTGTTTTGAAAATTTAAAAAATGATTAATTTATCTATATCTTATACAAACATGATTTTTATTTGTATTCAGTTTTCAGTTTATATACCTTTTGTGTAAATATTTTTATTATAGAAATGTTCGATCTTATATCTTGTTTGCAACCAAATAATAATGGAGCTAATGCATGCTTTCAGAAGTATCTAACTGTTTGATCACGAGAGAGATCAATAAATGATGTGTCCCATCGAAAAAAGTAAGAAACACTAAACAAGAAGATGCTTTGAATTCAACAAATGCCTCAAATATAATCAAAGGATTGCTTCCAAACCTTAGAAAATCTCCTACCTAGCTAACTAGCATACAGATCTCTATATCATACTCTTCCCAGGCTAGAGATTAGATCCACAAATATCTCTTCACTACAGGGAATGGTGAGTCCGCCCATTGGATGACTGAACCCAAATTGTTCTTCGGCTAAATTCAACAAATCTTGAAATGAAGGGTCGTTCAGGTATGATATTGGGACGACAAATCTCTGCTTGTTTTCAGTCTCCCCTACATAGACAGCAAAGTATCCCTTGGGAACATCAGTTGATCCGGTGTAGTTGGATCTTGTTTCAGCCGATAATGTTCGTCTAAGGATTTTTCTGATGGCCATTGATATGATAGCAAGTAGAGGCAACTTTCTTAGAGTGAAGAAAGATTAGTAGTCTGCAACTTTCTTGGAGTGAAGAAAGATTAGATAGTCTTTGTTTTTTGATGATCTGTTGGTGTGTTTGAATCTCAGAAATGTGTTTATATATATAGGTGGGCTTTTCAAGAGATTAAGTAGTTTGAATCAAGCGGTGGAGAGCCGAGTAGATCATTTGTGGCTAGAAAGATTTTAAGAAACACAAGCACATGCAGACTAACATGAACTTGTTCCCTGTCAATTCCAGCAACAAACTCCCAAATGGTCCCCTAACCTCTTGGGATTTCATAATCTATCTAATTCTGGCCCATCTTATTAAACTTGGAGTTGCAGAAAAACAGCATTTATTAACCATGTTGTCTGTCTCATAATATAGCTGGCACGGTCTTGTGAAAAAAGAGACCATGATGCATTAACAAGATTTTGAGTTTGATTTTGAGTTTGAAGGCTTAACTACAACATTAGTTATAGTCATTATACTTCAACCATAACTTAAGATGGATAAACGTTTGATGATCTGTCAAATTATATATTGATCAAACTTAGTGATCACTGGTTGTGGTAAAGATCACATGATCAAACTGTAAAATTATTCTGTTTACATGAATGATGAATGTTACTCTCTTTTTTGCATTACTGTTCAGGCATGCAAAAGAAGAAGAAAATATATTCTGATTATTGGACAAGGATATGCTGTGATAAATTGCATATCTACTAATGCCTGCAGTCTCATATTCTGAGATATTTCGGTTCAACCAACCATTCTGATTTCGTATAAACATAATTAAGCAATTATATCCATGCATTTATGTTTTAGTTCTTGAGGATCAAAAGATGAAACATTTGTCCTACCGGCTTCAATAGTTATTGATCACGGCCCGTAAAAAGATATCTCACTATCTTGTTGATCACAAGGAGAGAACACTTACATTTGCTTGGTTTGAAGAGTAAACTAAATCTTGGAAATTGAGGAGATTTTCTGATGTATGTTATAAAAAGATTGAATCATATTCGAATTATCGTGATTCTGATAATTATGTGATCTTATTGGTCTTAAACAGACCAATCATGTCTTCAACCTTGCTTTCAAATAGTTGGTGGTATATTAGACTTATATAAAGATCTTGCATAGTCTTCTATCAAAGTGTTGTTGGATCAATTAATTATATGGGCTTATATGTGAGAGGTTATATGTTGTGGGCTGTTAATAAAGTTAAGCCCGAATTAAAGCGATCAATTGAAGTTTTGGATTATTGGGCTTTAATGTATCTAATTGGATATGGACCTTTTATGTGTAGAGCCTAAATTATAATTACTGTTTTAATGATGGGCTAAAACAGTAATTAGATGAGATAATTCAATAAATTATCTATTTAATGGTATGGTCCTCAGATCTGACGTATCACGTTCCATATTCTAAATCCAAATACTAGAATATATTCTGAGAGAAACAAAAGGTCTCTCACGAAGAACGCTCAGATCTGGAAGATCAACCGATCGTTCTCAACGAATTCAGCACTATGACTTCAGGTACGCTTCCGCATTCTGGATTATTTATGAATCTTCAATTATTTACAACAAATGGTATCAAAGCCATATTCATGTTAGATCATTGGATTTCGGTATAAATTATTCGATATTTTGTTGATTGAATCGAAATCAGAAAATTGTTGTTTCATCTGTTATCGAAAATTTCCGATTTACAGATCCAGTTTTCGAAAAAAAAAATCGGAATTTTCGACTAGGGTTTGGAGCCGTCGGAAAAATCTGGCAAATCGGCCGACCTTTGGCCACCGTCTGGCGACGGGGGTTGAGAGTAAATATTGCCCGTCGTCCGGCGCTCATTTCCCCTAAGTTTATTGGCCGGAAACCGCCGCGATTTGGTCGGATTTTGTCGCCCAAGGTTGCGCAAGGTTTCGTTCGCGAGCAACAATTTCCAGGCCAAAATTCGGGCTTCTCCGTCGACGATCTGGAACGGCTAAGGTACGGTGGTGGTCGTCGTCTTGTGCACTACCATCTGTCGGCGTCAATTCAGTTGGAGGAACGACGTGGGAGGCGGCAGCGGCGGATTTTCGAAATGGTTAGGGTTAGGGTTCGGCATTTTCGTAAATAAAATTTTTTTTTATTTTTTTTCTGGAGAAATTCGAAAATTCAGAATGTTGAATTTTATTTTTGCTACAGTTTTTATGATGTAATTGGCTTTAGTTTGGTAATTTTGGTGACATGATAAAGATATATTCAGTATATTCAAATAATGATAGGGTTATCATATATATTTAAAAATGAATTAGTTGAAACAATGACGTCGCCAAAGTGACCTCTCTTGTGGAAATTATTTTATTTTAAAGTATAAAAGGTTATATGTGTAATTTGATTGAACATTAATCGGCCCAAAGGAATATTAATATTTTATTGACTGCACATATACTTGTGGTGATAAACAGGTGGTAGTTCTTCGGTTATTTTATGTGGATAATAAATCGGCCCAAAGGAAGATTATTATTTGACATAATATTTACTATCAGTGTTCGATTGCTACACAAGAATATCTCTTGCAAGTTAATAATTTTGTCCAAAGATAAAATATTAATGGAGCGCATGATATTCTTTTTATGAGATTTACATTATTTGAATTTATTGACTATTTTATATGGATAATTTTGAGCATGTATTATAGTATTGTTTTGTTCTCTGTTCAGATTTAATTCCTGCTAATATCAGTGCCAACATAAATTCAATTGCTTTGTTAAATGGCTCAAACTTCAAATCATGGCAAGAGAATCTTCTTATAGTTCTCGGAATCATGGATCTGGACCTTGCGATAAGGGTTGGCTGTCCTCCCGCCCCTACTGATAAGAGTACTTCTGATGAAAAGAAGGAATTTGAAAGGTGGGAGAGGTCGAATCGCATGTGTCTAATGATTATGAAGAAAGCCATTCCAGAAACTTTTCGGGGCACGATGTCCAGTGACATCACTACAGCTAAAGATTTCCTTCAAAATGTTGAGAAAATGTTCGCCAAAAGTGAAAAGTCTGAAACTGGTACACTTTTGACAAACCTGATTTCAATGAGGTATAAGGGTAATGGCAATATACGGGAGTACATTATGGAAATGTCTCATCTTGCTTCAATATTGAAAGCACTTAAACTTGAACTCTCTGAGGACTTGCTAGTGCATTGGTTCTGATATCTCTTCCAACACAGTTTAATCAGTTTAAAGTGAGTTATAATTGTCAGAAAGAGACTTGGTCTCTGAATGAGCTCATATCACACTGTGTTCAGGAAGAGGAAAGGTTGAAGCAAGACAAGACAGAAAGTGCTCATTTTACTTCTGCCCCTAAGGTGAAGGATAAAGGAAAGAAAAGAAAGAATAAGGATGATGCAGTTACAGCACCTCAAAAGAAACAAACAGTGAACCCCGGTGATACTCAGAGTTCTGGTTGTTTCTTTTTTGGTGGTGAAGGGCATATGAAGAAGCAATGCACAAATTATCACGCTTGGCGTGCTAAAAAAAGTATGCTTCTTAATATGGTTTGTTCTGAAGTTAACTTAACTTCAGTGCCTAGACACATGTGGTGGATAGATTCTGGTGCAACTACTCACATCAGTGTGTCTATGCAGGGTTGCCTGGATTGCCGAAAACCAAGTGATGCTGAAAGATTCATCTATGTTGGTGATGGCAAGAAAGTTCAAGTTGAAGCAATTGAAAAATTTAGATTATTGTTAAAAACTGGAATGTATTTGGATCTTTATGAAATATTTATTGTACCGTTTTTCAGGCGGAATTTGATTTCTATTTCTGCATTGGACAAAGATGGTTTTTCTTGTTCATTTGGAAATGGGATATTCAGTTTGTTTCGCGATTCAAATTTGGTTGGTTCTGGTTTTTATCAAATAATGATAATCTATATTAATTGGATATTATTGCTTCTTTTAATGAAACCCTGCATGTTAGTTAAGGCACTAAAAGAAAATTAACCAATGAGAATTCAGTTGCATTATGGCACAAGAGATTGAGACATATCTCTATACAGAGAATACAGAGACTTGTGTCAGATGAAATTCTCGAGCCTTTAGATTTCACAACTTCTAATATTTGTGTAAATTGTATAAAAGGCAAACAGACCAACAAAAGGAGATTTGAAGCCAACAGGACATCGGACGTCTTGGAACTTATACATACTGATATTTGTGGACCATTCCCTTCGGCTTCTTGGAATGGTCAACAATATTTTATAACGTTCACGGACGATTTTCAAGATATGGTTTCATTTATCTCATTCATGAAAATGCACAGTCATTGGATGTGTTCAAAAATTATAAAGCTGAAGTTGAGAACCAACTCAACAAAAGAATTAAAAGCGTCAGATCTGACCGTGGTGGTGAATACTATGGTCGATATGACAGTTCAGGTGAACAACGTCCAGGACCTTTTGCTAAATTCCTAGAGGAATGCGGTATCGTCCCACAGTACACCATGCCGGGCTCGCCCACTATGAATGGTGTTGCTGAGAGACGAAACAAGACGCTTAAGGACATGGTAAGGAGTATGATTGCTCATTCTACTTTACCAGAATCACTATGGGGAGAAGCACTAAAAACTGCAGCATATATCCTTAACAGGGTTCCGACTAAAGCAACTATTTGCAGGGGGAGTTCAGGTTCGAGATATTGTCTTTGAAGAGGAATATGTCAATATTCCCATGGGTGTTTTGGGCATCGATCAGGATCTCATTCCTAGTCTTGACCAAGACACAATACAGCTAGACGATATTAGAGATCCTCCTGTCCAAAATAATGTTTCATACAATGTTTTTAAAACCGGACCGGTAATCGAACCGGAAATTCCTTAGAAAACGGTTCAACCTGTCCGACCGGTTCAACCGAACGGTCGAACCGGATTTGTTAAAATAATAATATTAATAGTTTTATATGATAAATTAAACAGTAAATATATTTAAACTTTATTATTTTGTGATTTCCTTTAACTTTTCAACCGAAAAAAACAATAAATCCAAACCATCATATTTCAAATTATAAAATTAAATATCATACTAGTAACAGCCCAATAGTGATTACAAAGTTTAAGTTCGCGAGAGAACGTCAAGTTTAATCATAGAAAAAACTCTAAAATGCAAATTTTAAATTCCAAAACAGTATATGCCACTAAATATCTCTGATTTTCAAGTTGCATTATTTTCCGCCCATGTCATACCCAATTCTTGAAGTGTTCTTTCAACATCATTATTATCTTCATCCACACCATCAAAAAGTTCTTCCAAATCCAAGGAATGTGGTTCTTGCATCTCACCAATGACATCGGTTCAGATGAATAAACAGTTCTCACATAGCAGCCCGTATGACATGCCAAATTTCTACCACATTTATCGTCAACCTGCTAGAAGTCAGATGCTTCAACAAAAAGATAGGTATGTTATTTATCAAATGACTTGAAACTCTTTACCATGCCATGATCAAACTTTTGGCATGTGTTTGGGCATCATAACACTGCAACAACATTCAGTGATAATTCAAACACAACCATTCCATTTTATTATTTCAGGTCAACATAAGATTGGAATTTCAAAGCAAAGAACAGATGTCCGATAATTTCTTTTGTCAAAATTGGTTCAGCTACCTCATGTTGACCACTATGTGTCCACAGGAATTCTGAGCGTGAACTGGCAGAATACATCCGAATCTATGATCACAGAACCAAAAAAATGGAGAACCTATAGTAATTTAGTCGAGTTCATATGCATTAGGCCATTTCGGCAAAGTTGCATGCATCTTTCCCTGAAAGCTTATGCACCACTTAGTCTCACAAAAGTCAAGTACCTTAAAATAAAGGCTTGTTAATCATGCCTATATAGTCCTCAAAATCTTAGCTATACTCGGGTTTCAATATCAGCAAGTTCCAAAATAATTCAGAATACAAATCCATATTCATCAACATCAAGTAAAAAAGCCAAACTTCAGAAAGTGAGATCAATACTCATTGATTAATATAACTCTAACAGGTGGAGAAAAACTAAATATCCATAATATTTGAGATTTGGTGGCTTTACACGTAGGGAATTGGACACTTGGCAAAGCTTAACAATTACATAGGTGTATAGATCAGATTCAATAGCCAACAAATAGAATGTTCAAGGACAACTGAAGCACTAACTTTCAGTAGCCTATATACACACTTTTTTCTAGTGATGGATCATAAGGGGACTTGCAGGTATATTCCAACGGTATGTAACAGTTTCTTGGGACAACTACTAGCACTTTATCTGTCTGATGACTTGCAGGTATATTCCAACGGTATGTAACAGTTTCTTGGGACAACTACTAGCACTTTATCTGTCTGATGACTTGCAGGTATATTCCAACGGTATGTAACAGTTTCTTGGGACAACTACTAGCACTTTATCTGTCTGATGACTTGCAGGTATATTCCAACGGTATGTAACAGTTTCTTGGGACAACTACTAGCACTTTATCTGTCTGATGAGTTTGTTCAAGGATTCCCTGAGCCATCGATATGAGTTTCATGGGATATTTGGTTTCTTATAACCATACTGTTTCTGATGTTAACAGCAATGATTCCTAAGGTATATTTCTTCATTGAATTTAACAATCTCAATGTTTTCTGTAGACATCAAAGCAGTTTCCGCAGAGCCAAATCATCAAGGGGGAGGAAATTCAAAACATAAAATTTTCAAAACATATGTCACAATTTATTCAAATCAGCAACAAAACTTGGAAACAAGACATAAATCAACCTCATTAACAAAATCATTTTCGTTAATGTGTAAACCCAAAAGCCATAGTTGTTTGAGCAAGAATGGTACCTTGAACGCTTGAAGTCTGAACTTTGAAAGAGGTAAACCAGCTCGTAAGTTGAAATTTTGAAGGCAAACGACGTAGCAGCAGTAGAGCAGATTAGGGATTTTTTGAAATTTTGAAGGTAAACGATGAAGAGGCAGTAGAGAAGATTAGGGATTGGCAGGGTAGAACGCTTGAACTCTGAACTTTGAAAGAGGTAAACCAGCTCGTAAGTTGAAATTTTGAAGGCAAACGACGTAGCAGCAGTAGAGCAGATTAGGGATTTTTTGAAATTTTGAAGGTAAACGATGAAGAGGCAGTAGAGAAGATTAGGGATTGGCAGGGTAAAAACAAAATCTTAAAAACCCGTCCGGTTCCTAAGAACCGATCGATTTTCCGGTTTTCCGATTGAACCGGGTTCCGACCGGTTTTGTCACGCCCCGAGACCGAGACTCATGACATCGGCAATATTAAACAATTTAAAAATTGTAAAACATTAAGCCATCATAGCGTAGCTCAAACCAGTCTATTACATATCCAAAATAATATCGTTTTTACATCGGAAAAATCAGAGAAATAGCGGAAGCGAAAAATTTTAAAATTTAAATACATCATCAAACGGAATCTTCACCAGCCCCAGAACTGATCTTGTTCTTCTTCTTCTACCTGCTCTTCATTCTTATCTGGGTGGAGAAGTAAGGGGTGAGTGTTTGGGGAAACACTCAGCAAGTGGGGGATACCATTCGAGCATAACAAATATACATATATATTTAACAGAATTCGGAACAGAGCATAACAGAGCATAACGGAGCATAACAGAGTATAACAGA
>KQ993804.1:39354-55133 GCA_001598015.1 Dorcoceras hygrometricum | reverse complement strand
CCATGATGGAAAATGATGTGTGGGATCTTGTAACATTGCCTAAAGGTGCGAAGCCCATTGGTTGCAAATGGATATTTAAAACCAAGAGGGATTCGAAAGGCAATGTTGAGAGATTCAAAGCCCGTCTTTTCGCAAAAGGCTTTACTCAAAAGGAAGGCATTGACTACAAAGAGACTTTCTCTCCTGTTTCTTCGAAAGACTCTTTCAGAATTATAATGGCATTAGTGGCACATTTCGACCTTGAGTTACACAAGATGGATGTAAAGACAGCGTTTCTCAATGGTGAAATTGATGAAACGATTTATATAAGGTAGCCAGAAGGCTTTGTGTCTGGAGACTCGGATAACATGGTCTGCAAACTCAAGAAAATCCATCTATGGACTCAAGCAAGCATCTCGACAATGGTATTTCAAATTTCATCAAGTGATCATCTCATTCGGTTTTGAGATGAATATGGTTGATGATTGTGTATACCACAAGTTCAGTGGGATCAAACATATCTTTCTGGTTTTATATGTTGATGACATCCTTCTCGCTAGTAAAGATATAGAATTGTTGCATGACACCAAAGATTTCTATCTAAGCATTTTGAGATGAAAGATCTTGGTGATACATCATTTGTTCTGGGTATCCAAATACATCGGGCTCGTTCTCGTGGTATTCTTGGATTATCGCAGAAGAACTATATCGAAAAGGTTCTAAAGCGTTATGGGATGCACGACTGTAAACCGGGTGATCCCCTGTGGCTAAGGAGATAAGTTCAGTCTCAATCAGTGCCCTAAAAATGATTTTGACAAAAAAGGAAATTGAGAAGATTCCCTATGCTTCAGCAGTGGGAAGTCTGATGTATGCTCAAGTATGTACACGTCCGGATATTGCGTACGTGACAGGGATGTTGGGACGATATTTAAGTAACCCAGGAATGGAACACTGGAAAGCAGTCAAAAGATTTTTACGGTACTTACAGAGAACAAAGAATTACATGCTCACATATATCGGAGGTTGGATCAGCTTGAGATCATTGGGTACACTGACTCCGATTTTGCTGGATGCAAAGATAGTATGAAATCCACATCAGGCTATGTCTATCTCCTTGCTGGAGGTGCCATTTCTTGGAAGAGTGCTAAACAGTCCATTATAGCATCTTCTACTATGGCTGCTGAATTTATAGCATGTTATGAAGCATCCAATCATGGACTATGGCTGCGGAATTTTGTCACGGGACTGCGCATTGTTGATGGTATTGAAAGACCATTAAAGTTACATTGTGACAATAAATCAGCAGTTTTATATTCCAATAACAACAGGAGCACTACGAAGTCAAAGCATATTGACATCAAGTTCTTGGTTGTTAAAGAAAGAATTCAGAGTGGACAGTTGTCTATTGAACATATAGGTACAAACTCCATGGTTGCGGATCCGCTTACTAAGGGACTCCCGCCCAAACAGTTTCATGAGCACACTGCTCACATGGGCGTTGGGTCAATTGAGGATATTCAGTTTTAGTGGGAGTTTGTCATACTATATGTTTATTTGTGATAGACGGTTTTTTGGTTATTGTTTAAGGATATTTTCTGCAGAAATAAAGTTTGAATTTTCATTCACACTCTGATAATATTAAAGTTTGCTCTCAAATAAAGTTTAAGGGTGGACCAGTTGGAAATAAGAACGTTGATCACATTGCGTGAAATTTCCCTGCTACACATCCATATCACAATCTATGTCGTTCAGTTGTTTTGACACATGTGAACATTGATGGGTCGAGTTACCATGAATGTAACGAAGGCTGCTTTGATCTTGTGTTGACACAATTGATGGGCGAGATTGATAGTAGATACATTTCGGTAATACAACATTTCTGAGCTCATAAGGTTTTTGCACAACACATAACCATAAGGCCACACATATAGCCCAAGTGGGAGATTGTTGGATCAATTAATTATATGGGCTTATATGTGAGAGGTTATATGTTGTGGGCTGTTAATAAAGTTAAGCCCGAATTAAAGTGATCAAGTAAAGTTTTGGATTATTGGGCTTTAATGTATCTAATTGGATATGGACTTTTTATGTGTAGAGCCTAAATTATAATTACTGTTTTAATGATGGGCTAAAACAGTAATTAGAGGAGATAATTCAATGAATTATCTATTTAATGGTATGGTCCCCGGATCTGACGTATCACGTTCCATATTCTAAATCTCATTACTAAAATATATTATGAGAGAAACAAAAGGGCTCTCACGAAGAACGCTCAGATCTGGAAGATCAACCGATCGTTCTCAACGAATTCAGCACTATGGCTTCAAGTACGCTTCCGCATTTGGTTACAGATTTAGTTTTCACATCTGATGATTTGGCATGTTTATGATTCTGGATTATTTATGAATCTTCAATTATTTACAACAAGTGCATGAATGAATATGACTTACAAGCGAAGAAGATCATGCATCTTTCGGTTCAAATTGTAGGCTATGGACATCCCCATTAATTTTCCGAGTTTTATCTCATTTGTTATTATATGAGCCACAAGTATTTCTTACATTCTCTCACTTGGCTCACATACATCTCATTATTTACAAAATGCATGAATTATGGCCATAAGTCCTCACCAAAGTGAATATTATTTTTCATGTATTACAATGCATTATGTTTCTCAAACTTATAACTTAATGAATAAAAATTATGTTTATTCAAGGTTTAACTTCATTGATATTTCTCACAAAAATAAATGTGTGCACAATAAATATGATAAAATATCATATCATAGTTTGCATTAATTTATTATCACAATAATTACATGATGGAACCATGTCCCATTCTTTCTGAACGACCTTAAATTTCAATGTGGCATGCCTTTAGTCGAAGGATTGAAAATCATCAATTTTGTGCTTATGTGTTCGATAACCATCGTCTTTTCTTCAACACATTATTTTATGGCTAAACACTTAATATCAATGTGCTTGCTTTGGCTACCATTTTGTTATTTTAACCATAAAGATAGCAGCTGAATCACAACATATTCTTAATGGCCTAGACATAGATATAATTCTAAGCCCCGATCTGAAACTTTTCAACCACACATCATGTGAGGTTGCCTCTAAGATTTGAACTCAGCTTGCAGAGTGGAAGTTGTAGTTAATGTCTGCTTTACACTTCTTCAAGATAATAACTCCACCAACTAGCATGAAAATATATCCTTAAGTGGATTTTGTAAATCAATATAGCCAGCGTAGTCAGCATCTGAGGAACTAATTACTTCTTGGTTCTCAGCTCGTTGAAATATAAGCATTTACTTTTGGTCCCTTGAAGGTACCTCATCACTTTATTTACTGTTTCCCTTGGTCTGAACCTTGATTACTCTGATAGCGCCCTAACATCCCAACAACAAAATGCAATGTCAGGTCGAGTGCAAACCTGGGCAACATCACAGGAGAAGCATAAGGAATGTTTCTCAGTTGTTCTCTATCTAAATAATTATTTGTGCATTGGTTCATACTGAACTTGTCACATTTAGGAGCTATACTTGGTCATATTTCTGTAAAACATTGTTAATATATGTTTCTTAAGACAAACCCAGGATATCTTGAACTGTGTTTCTATATATGCAAATGGCATAGGATGCATCATGCATATCCTTCACATATGAGTTTTTAGAGATGAATTGTTTCACCTCATGTAACAAACTCTTACCATTGATTGCAAGTAAAATATAGTCCATATATAGAATAAGGAAACAAATCTTATTCCTGATCTTATGGTACATACATTGATCCATGATTCCTCAACAAATCCACATGAACAGATAACATTGAGAAATTTCAAATATCATCGACGAGAGGCTTGTTTCAACCCATATATGGACTTCTTAGTTTGCATACCAATTGATCATCATTAGTAGAGGAGAATCATTCAGGTTGTTTAATATAAACCTTCCTCTGTATTTCATTGAGAAAAACTATTTTCATATCTAAAATCAAATTTCCAACTAATGATAGAATAATACGTAGAGAATCTCGGTTAGATACAAGAGAAGATCTTGTAATCTATTTATTCTTATTGAGTGACTCATTTAGCGATGAGTCTTGCTTTATATCTTTCAATGTTGCCAAAGGACTCTTTCTTTATTTTAAAAAATTCATTTACATCCAATGACATTGACACCATTAGGGAACTGACAAGATCACATACTTCATTAAGTGTCATATAATTCATTTCCTTTTTCATAGCATCATGATAATTTTCACTTACTACAAATCATAGCATGTAAAAACATTCTTGATCATTTACGGATCTGATTTAAAATCTGATCCCTGTATATATACAATATTATCAATAGATATCAATGATAATTATATCTCTTTAATTTTTATTTGAGGTAATTTATTGACGATATGTGAAACTTCAGTAACTGCTTGTCTAAACTCATATTGAGAAGTGTGAGCAATCAATCTTTCACTTTAATAATATGGTTGTACATTATCATTTTTAAATGATCACTCCCCCTAATCAAGTTATTGTCAAGAAATGTTGTATTTTGTAATTACACAATTCTTGTATTATGAGATGTACAATGTAATTTGTACCCTTTGGACTTTGCGGTATACAAAATGAAATCTCCACTTATTGTTCTTAGGTCCATTTTCTTTTCTTATGTGTTACAAACTCTAATATGGAGGACTACCCCAAACACATATGTCGTATACTCGTTTTCAACCTTGAATTAATTCATATGGTATTTTTGGAACAACTTAGTTGGAACACATTTTAAAATATATACAGCTATCTTAAGAGGTTCAGTTTACAAGGATATAGGAATTTTGAGATACTGAATATGCCCCGCACCATGCCCAATAAAGTTTGATTTCTCCACTCTTCTATACCAATTTTGGTCCGGAGAGCCAGACATAGTATATTGGACAACAATCACATGTTTCTGGAGAAATTTCACAAACGGAACATGTGACTGTCCATTTTTAATGTATCTACCATAATATTCTCCACCTCTATTGCTTCTCACGATTTTAATGTGTTTTCACTTTGTTTCTCAACTTCAACCTTGAAAATCTCAAAGGCACCACGTGCGTCGTTTTGTCACGAAGTAAGTAGATATACATGTACTATCAAAAATTATCCATGAACAGTGATGAAATTTGTCAACTTGCATGTCCATTAATAAGAAGAGGCTTTGAATTCAACAATTGGCTGAAAGATAAACAAAGGATTGCTTCCAATCACAAAATTCATAGTGTAAACCTTAAAAATCTCCTAACTAGCATACAAATCTCTATATCATACTCTTCCCAGGCTAGAGATTAGATCCACAAATATCTCTTCGCTACAGGGAATGGTGAGTCCGCCCATTGGATGACTGAACCCAAATTCTTCTTCGGCTCGATTTAACAAATTTTGAAATGAAGGGTCGTTCAGGTATGATATTGGGACGACAAATCTCTGCTTGTTTTCAGTCTCCCCTACATAGACAGCAAAGTATCCCTTGGGAACATCAGTTGATCCAGTGTAGTTGGATCTTCTTTCAGCCGATAATGTTCGTCTAAGGATTTTTCTGATGGCCATTGATATGATAGCAAGTAGAGGCAACTTTCTTAGAGTGAAGAAAGATTAGTAGTCTGCAACTTTCTTGGAGTGAAGAAAGATTAGATAGTCTTTGTTTTTTGATGATCTGTTGGTGTGTTTGAATCTCAGAAATGTGTTTATATATATAGGTGGGCTTTTCAAGAGATTAAGTAGTTTGAATCAAGCGGTGGAGAGCCGAGTAGATCATTTGTGGCTAGAAAGATTTTAAGAAACACAAGCACATGCAGACTAACATGAACTTGTTCCCTGTCAATTCCAGCAACAAACTCCCAGAGGGTCCCAAACTTCTTGGAATTGCTTAATCTGTCTAATTCTGGCCATCTTATTAAACTTGGATTTACAGAAAACAGCATTTATTAACCATGTTGTCTGTCTCATAATATAGCTGGCACGGTCATGTGAAAAAAGAGACCATGATGCATTAACAAGATTTTGAGTTTGAAGGCTTAACTACAACATTAGTTATAGTCATTATACTTCAACCATAACTTAAGATGGATAAACGTTTGATGATCTGTCAAATTATATATTGATCAAACTTAGTGATCACTGGTTGTGGTAAAGATCACATGATCAAACTGTAAAATTATTCTGTTTACATGAATGATGAATGTTACTCTCTTTTTTGCATTACTGTTCAGGCATGCAAAAGAAGAAAGAAAATATATTCTGATTATTGGACAAGGATATGCTGTGAGAAATTGCATATCTACTAATACATGCAGTCTCATATTATGAGATATTAGGAGATCACAAGGAGAGAACACTTACATATGCTTGGTTTAAAGAGTAAACTAAATCTTGGAAATTAGGAGATTTTCTGATGTATGTTATAAAAAGATTGAATTATATTCGAATTATTATTGGTCTTAACCAGATTCCAACCATGCCTTCAACCTTGCTCTTAAATAGTTGGTGTTATATTAGACTTATATAAAGATCTTGCATAGTCTTCTATCAAAGTGCATGAATGAATATGACATACAAGCGGAAGAAGATGATGCATCTTTCGGTTCAAATTGTAGGCTATGGTCATACCCATTAATTTTCTGAGTTTTATCTCATTTGTTATTATATGAGCCACAAGTATTTCTTACATTCTCTCACTTGGCTCGCATACATCTCATTATTCACAAAATGCATGAATTATGGCCATAAGTCCTCACCAAAGTGAATATTATTTTTCATGTATTTGTATTAAAAGAGTGCATTAGTGCATGCAGTCACCAGGGAGACCTATTCTAATCCACATTTTAGGCTTGTTTTCACCGTAGGAAAAAGGTTAGCTTTTTGTCGTCTAATGATTATTGTCGATTTTATCTACAATATTCAAAGTTGTTAAGATTGGATGCATTTCAAGCCGAATATTCCAACTGAACCAGATCTGATCACTTACATCTACTCCTGAAATTGAAGCTGAGACTTTAAGTTGAGGGCTTCGTTTGGACACGTTTTATAAAAACGTTTTTAGTGTTTTTAAAATTAAAAAAAATTTAAAGTATGTGTTTGGACAATATTTTATGAAATGTTTTTGAAAAATATTTTTAAAAAACTAGTTTTGAAGTACATTTTTTGAAAAAAGTGAAAGATGTTTTATAATGTTTTTAGAATACAAAATATAGGTAAATTTTATGCGAATGGTCAATTAAATTTTTTTGTTAGATTAATAATTCAAATACTTCTTAATTATAAATCATTTTCTAAAATAATTATTTAATAATTTTTAATTTAAAAATATTTTTATAAAATAATTGTCCAAACACGTACTTACCTTTAAAAAAACTTCCTTAACGTTTTGCAAGAATTTTTTAAAAACTCTTTTATAAAAATATTTTTATAAAACGTGTCCAAACGAAGCCGAGATTGTGTGTGCAATACCATGCGGAGTGCTGGGAAAGAATTTATGTTATGGAACAAGATGATGCATTTGAATAGAAAATTTTCTAGTGTCAACGAATTTGAATCTTGAAATGAAGAATGGTTCAAGTTGATACGCCGATGACGAATCGTTGCTTATATTCACTCTACTCTAAGTAAGCAGCACGATATCCTTTCGGAACATCGGCTAATCCAATTGAATTCGACCCTTTTGTATGACTCTACTATGAGCCACACACACAATTACTGAGATGTCTCAAGTGATGAAGATGAGCTGGGAAAGGCGTACGCCATAATTGCGGATGAAGGAATTTGAATAGAGTTGGAACAGCCTTCTGGCAAGATATTTTTTTTTTTTTTTTTAGAAATCGGATATTTCTTGAATTGGAGACCATTATAAATTTTGATGTCTTCTTCTCTTAATGATGAACTTGGAGTGATAATTACCAATGCTCTTGAATTTTTTTGGTTCACCTTTTTTCGGTTCAAATCTGCGATTTGGGCAACGAGACAGGTCAATGAACTTAAACTAAATACATGGTTTGAATTTAAAAACGCCATATTTTCTTGTGTTCATGAGGTGAAGTAGTTTTATACCCGTTTCAAGTGTGTATTGAGTGGGAAGATTTTTAAATATAGAAGCCATTTCTTGAATGAAACTCCATACTAAATTTGTTTTCTTCTGTTAGTCCTTGAAGTGTTTGATGGAAAGGCAACCAGGTTTTTTTGAAACTGGAAACAGAAGTGTTTGAGGAGTACTTGGTTGTTGGTTTGAAGCTTGAAAGTTAGGAACATATATAGATGAATATCATTGCCATTTATCATCCTGTAAAACCTTGAAAGTGGTCCGAAATAGTAGCAAGTCGAAGTATAGTCGCTGGCCAAATTAAGCTTACAAAGAGCACATGAAGAATCACATGAATTTGTCTTCCAATTATCATATTTATGTTTAAGCATCTGTCAATTAAAACCATCAACTTTGATGGTATGATGAATATTATTTGAGAGAGAAAAATTCATGTGATTTGCCGTGTTCCATTCTCATAATTCAAATTCTTGAATTGATTTTGATGTTTTCTTTGCTTTGTTATGAATCTAAACAAGATTATTACTTGTTAAGTAATTCCGGCTACCTTATACCGTGGAACCAAAAGTCACAAGATTTATAGTGGTTCGGAACATGTAATCATACGTCCACTTAATTCGATAGGATCAATCACTAACATTGAAGAATGAAGAATTCGATGTCACCAGAGAGTTGATCTTGACTTTATCATATACAACCAATGTACAGAAATTATCCTGAAGGAGATGATGAACCGAAAGCCAGTACAAGCAAAAACAGGGGAACTTCCTTTGGCATAACTCGCCATCCCTATATTTATATTGTAAAACCCCAGATTAACGATTGTCCCCATTGTAACGACACTGCTCTTTCCAGCGTATTTTGTCCTCACTCGCACGCATCGTGATAAACTTTCTAGTTGGTCAACCAGCCCAAAATTTCCCCAGGTCAAGCACGCTTAACTTTGGAGTTTTTAAGTGATAAGCTACCAAAAAGAAGATGCATCTTGTTATGAGTATTACCAATTAAATCTGATAAGCCTACATCAGCTAACCTCAACTACATCTATAATTTCTCAGTTTCGGAATCCCTCTCATTCCGGTGTGGGATCGATTCATTCATGTGCCCCTTCGCCTAGAAGTCTGCCAGGAGCCGATTATTGCGCGTGTAATCTCTTGGCACCGGCAATCACTCCCCATCCTCTTTTGAGCACTCAGCGTCACATGCCCACCAGCTTCCACTTGGTTCGTCCCGAACCACACTGTACTAAGAGAGGTCGGCTCTGATACCAACTATAACATCCCAGATTTAACGACGATCCCACTGTACCAACACCACTCTTTCAAACGTGTTTTATCCTCACTTGCACGCATCCTGAAAAACTTCTCAGGTGGTCTCCCATTGAAAAATTTCCCAAGGTCAAGCACGCTTAACTTTGGAGTTACTAAGTGATGAGCTACCAAAAAAAGATGCATCTTGTTGGTATGAGTAGTACCAATTAAATCTGATAAGCCTACATCAACTAACCTCAACCACATCTATAACTTTTCAGTCTCGGAATCCCTCTCATTCCGGTGTGGGATCGGTTCATTCATGTGCCCCTTCGCCTAGAAGGTAGCCAGGAGCCATTCATTGTCCATGCACCCTCTTGGCACCGGAGATCACTTCACGCTCTCTTTTGAACCCTAGACGTCAAAAGAGGAAAAGAGAAACCAGTCGTACGTATATGGATAGGTGATATGCACATAGCATCAAAATATACGACCAGATCTTATAAGGATCAAGGTCTGGCTCAGGTACTGAGTCTAAAACCACTGCTGAACATAGACCCATGAAGAGCTCTCGCTCGACCCAAGCCCTAGTGTCTCCCCAGTACAAAACTCAAGCTAATCTCTCTGATGGTCCCCGGAAATAGGATCACAAAGTAAATAGGAGTTCAGAAGGGGGGGGTTGAATGAACTCCTTCACACTCTCTCACCAGATGCCCAGATCCCTCATGAGCCCGGCCATTCCTGCATCTGAACTGAGGTTCAGAATCAGAATGGATCAGAGGTCACCTCACCAGGATATCAATCAGAAACCTCTCATAATTCACTCAAAATAATGGAGAGGATCAACGAAGACGAATATGAAAAGAGGAGGCTAAGGATTAGTGTTTCAAAGAGAGAGAAAGCGCTGGGTTCATATGCGTCACTATGGGACCGACACAATATACAAACATATAGCAATGGACGACTGTGATAGGCACCTGGGATTGAGCATCTCAGATTGCAAGTTAACTGGGCTTGAGCTCATAGGAAGATAAAGGCTGAAATTGGTTTACTCAGAAAGAGATCGGACCAACAAACACATAAAGTACTTGGGCCACACACATCCAAATTATCCACCTTGGTCCAAGTACCAATTTTCAGTGAGGTCCTATTTGTTGTCCTCCTTCAGTTTCATCGTAGCCTTATGAGGGGAAGTAGAATAACCAATCATGGTCACACCTCGACTGATGGAGCTAATTTAGTTTGGGGGACAGCTTGAAACCAGAGCACTGCAGACAACTCATTTCATTCCTGAAAGCACAGCTGCAACTTGTTTCTGGCAACACACTGGGTTCACATTAGTCGTACAAGCCCTCCACCTCCTTCTTTAATGGTGCATACTCCCTATTGTCTTGTCACGATACTCCCCATCTGCTTGGGTCATAGACTCGGGAGCCACTCACCATCTGCTGCAGACATCATCATTTTGTCTCCATCAAGTCTTTTCATTCCAGTGTGAAGTTAGCAAATAATCTAGACATCCATGTCACGCAGATAGGATCAATGTAGTTATCCCCTGATCTGACATTGCAGAATGTGCTTTTTGTCCCACATTTCAAGTTCAATTTACTTTCCATTATTTCCTTAATTAAACAGGTTCCTTGCTCAGTCTCTTTCTCTTCTTAATCATGTCAAATTAGGTCTTGAATGACAAGATGATTGGGATGGGTAGGAGAGTTGGAGATCTGTATGTTCTGAGCAGTCCCATGTTCAAACAGGTGCGCATCCATTCATTCTAGTACTCAACTCTGGCATAGTAGACTGGGATATGTCCCTCTTTTTAAACTGTGTGTTTTAGAGGATGCCCTACAAAACAATATCATTAGCAACAATGAAACTGTGTGTTTTAGGAGATGCCCTACAAAACAATATCATTAACAACAATGGAACACTCATTTGTGAGACCTGTCATGTGTCCAAACAGAGAATGTTGCCTTTCATTTCAAATAATTCAATTGCAGAGTCTTTGTTTGATTTAGTTCACATTACATTTGAGGACCTTACAATCATATCAATGTGTATGGTTTTAAACTTTCTAACAATTATTGATGATCACTCACGTTCACTTACTTAAGTCAAAATCAGAAGTAGTGCATGTTTGTCCTGCATTCTGTAGAATGATACGAACACAATTCGGGAAGGGAATTAAGTCAGTTAGGTCTAATAATGCTCCAAAAATTCATTTTACTCAATATTTCAGATCAGAAGGAATTGTGTCATATCACTCATGTGTTGAGAGGCCACGAACAAAATTTTGTTGTGGAAAGGAAACATCAACACATTCTTAACGTTTCCAGAGCTTTAAAATTTCAGTACAGCATTCCTCTAGTGTATTGGAGTGATTTTCATTCAGTATACTTGATCAATAGAACACCAGCACCTATTTTTTTTAATAACACTCCATTTGCTTTACTCTATGGCAAATCTCCTTCGTACTCTCACTTGAAGGTTTTTGATTGTCTATGCTATGGTTCCACACTCAGCCAATAAACAAAATTCTCTCCTCGAGCAACCAAGTTAGTTTTTATGGGATATCCCCCGATTTATAAATGATACAAGTTGCTCAATCTTCATACCAATGAAGTCTATGTCTCTCGGGATGTTGTATTCTATGAGGATACATTCCCATTCAGGGATGAGTTCTTCCCTAACCCCTGTCCCAACTACCTGTCACATGATGAAATATCCTCATCACCCTCCAGCTCAAGCTACTCCCACTCTCAATTCTGATAATGTTCCTGAATCTATATCTCACTGCAAGTCAGCTAAGCCGTCTCATCTGAATGATTATCATTGTTATGCTGTCTCAGATTCAGTTTCTTCCTCCACTGGTCACCCTTTGTCTGTAGTCCTTAGCACATAAAAGCATTGAATTCCTTATAGGATGTTTTTAATGATCATTTCTTCGATCGTTGTGCCTTGTAAATTAGGTCAGGCTGTTGAGAAACGAGATTGGTGCCAAACATGGAGTCTGAACTGGATGCTTAATAGAGCAACAATACTTGGTCTGTGGTTTCTTTGCCTCCTCTTGATAAGCGAGCCATTGTTTGCCGGTGGATATACAAATCTAAGTTTTGGGCTGATGGAACATTAGAAAGGTACAAGACTCGGTTGGTTGCAAAGGGATATAATCAACAGGAAGGGGTGGAGTTCTTTGAAACATTCTCACCTGTAACTAAATTAGCTACAGTTAGGACCTTGCTAGCCCCTTGCCACTATAAAAGGCATGTTTCTTACTCAACTTGACATGAACAATGCCTTTCTGCACAGGGATTTGAATAAAGAAATATATATATACTTACGCCCGGTTACATTAGAAGGTCGAAAAGTCTCCCACCTAATGCTATGTGTAGGCTACATAAGTCCTTATATGGTTTAAGGCAAGCGTCCCACCAATGGTTCTGTAAGTTTTCATCCACATTGCTTGATATTGGTTTTGTTCAGTCTCATGCTGATAACTCCCTATTCATTTGATCAAGTCCTGCTGGCTTATAGCCCTACTAGTGTATGTCGATGAAATTATAATTGCGATGACCGATAAGCGGAAGCTGCTACTTTGACCTTATTTCTTGATAGTAAATTCAGATTGAAGTATCTGGGTCCCTTGAAATATGTTCTTGGTATAGAAGTGCCTTGTTCTTCCCGTGGAATTTCAATTTGTCAATGCCGATATGCATTGCAACTGCTCAGGGAAGTAGGTATGCTTGGATGCAAGCTGTGCTCCACGCCTCTAGATGGTAACCAGACACTTAGTTCTGAGGATGGTGAATTGTTATATGATCCTTCCGAATACCGCACTCTCATTGGGTAGATGTTGTACTCGACTATTACACACTCTGATATTTCATACTTTGTTAACAAGCCGAGTCAGTTCGTGTCCAAGCCAGAAGTACACATTTGCAGGGTGTCTACTCTGTTCTTAAATATGGTAAAGGGTCAGTTGTGTAAGGGCTTTATTAAAATGCATTGACTCCAGCTAAACAAAGTGTATTTTCCAACTCGGATTGGGCTGCTTGTCCCGACACTCTTCGATCCATTCGGTCTTCTGTGTCTTACTTGGTGAATCATTGATATCCTGGAAATCGAGAAACAACAAACAGTTTTCAGGTCGTCTGCTGAAGGGTAATATCGATCTATGGCCCATCTACATGTGAAGTTGTTTTGCTTTTGTCACTGGTCAATGATTTTCATAATGAATATAAATAACCGGCTTCGTTCTTTTGTGAAGCAAGTCCGCAAACCATATAGCATCTAACCCTATTTTCCATAAACGAACAAAACACATTGACATCGATTGCCATATCATTCAAGAACGATTGCAATAGGGCCTTATCAAGCTTTTGCATCTCTCTACTACTTTACAGCTTACAGATTTGTTCACTAAGACCCTGCTCCCTTCTCGCTTCCGCATGTTGTTGTCCAAGATGGGCATTCACAACATTCATGGACACATATTGAAGAAAGGAGTGGCGGTCCATTCTCCTGATAGTATGGAGCATACCCGATAGCTTACCTGATCTGCTGACAATACGGAACATACCTGGTCTAAAACAGATAAGAACACATGACTATCAAATCGAGACAAACGACGCCTAAAGGACTAAACCAAGTGTAGGACTGTGAAGGCTGAACAGATAAAGTTTTGATGGCTTGTTGATGTTTTTGAGATGAGAAATTTTCTTTACATATAGATTGATGAGTGAGTAATTGTCCACAGTTTGAAAAGGTAGTTCGAATCGAGAGATGGAGAGGCGAGTGGATGAGTACTTCGCTTGGTTTTAGTTATTTGGCAAACAAGCCACACAGGAATTGTTGGTCCCTGTTTTCGAAGGAAACTTAGCAGCCGCTGATTTAAAATGAGTGATTAAATAATTTTCGCGCTGCTAAAACGCTAGAGCTGCAATAGCTCAATGTTCTTGAAAAAAAATCACAAGAGCACCGGAGACAGATCTAGTATGATTTAAAAATCATGCGGAAAATACCAGAACTGAATCCTTGTATTTTAAAACGATTCAAACAGATTTATGTGCAACATGAATCTGTTCGAGACTGTGCAAGTGCTAACTGTAAACGAAGTGCTGAAGTTAATGCAAGTGCTGAATTATGCGATGCTAGAATAGGTGCTGAAAGCTGTGTATGCGTGCTGAATAAAAGCAAGTGCTGAAAGCTTTAAAGAAATGGACCAGCTGATTTGTTTCTGGAAGTTCGGACCTCAATGTCCTATGTCTCCACTTCTTCCACCTCGGAAGGATCCACTACTAGAATACTTTGATGATTACAGGCCATCTTCAAACACTCATCCACACAAGCAGCACTTGTATGGACTCCTAGCAACAACTAATGCACACCAGCCGCAACTGTGTGTCTAACTACATAAACTTGTTTAACGTCTCTGTTCAAAGACTACAAAGATAAATTCTCTGATGTGATTCACTCGCTAATCTATCAAGAGATATAGCCGTTAGATTAATTCCAATTCCTTTCTGCGCTTGTTACGGCTTAAATCGTCGTCTTCCCAAATGTGTGCAATGCTCCTCTGTAAATTGTACTATTTCCCAGAATATTAAAAATCTTGTTCCCTTAAATTCAGGAAATTTGCACGACTTAATCTCAGCATTGATTCTTCCATCTTGAGCGTTGATTGTGTTGAATGGCTGAATGTTCTCCAACAAGTTGTTCAACAGCTGTTCGCTCAGCTGTTGTCTTTTCTTTGTCACAACACTTCGCGCAACAGCTGTTTCTTTTCTGCGTCTGGTTGTCGCTTCTTTGCAATTCACTTCGAATCTGGTTTTCCTTTTTATTACTGCGACTGGTTGTCCAGACGTGATCTTGAAGTGCTTGCGACTGGTACATCATCTTGCGACTGGATGCATATCAACAGCTGGTCTATTGTAGCTCTCGTCTGGATGTACTGTTGATTGCGTCTGGATGTACTTGAAGCTGGTTGTCCAGTCGTTGGTCGTGAAATGCTTGCGACTGGATTTCCCAACGACTGGTTAGATCAAACGATGTCGTATCAACTTATTCAAACGACATCGTTTGCTATGCATCCTCGACTGGTTGATTATACTTCACTGCTGCTGTGTCTGAAATGTACTGTAGCTGCCTGCTGGTCATTCTTAGAAGAAGTACCTGCTGGTTTTTTCATCGCAAGACCATCTGCTGAATCTTTAGCGCGAAGGCAAAACGCTGTCGTATCAACTTATTCAAACGACATCGTTTTGCTATCGCTAACTTCAAAAGATCTCGACTGATTGCACTGTAGCTTCCTGCTGTTCATACCATCGCAAAGAGCATCTGCTGATTTAGCGTTCCTGCTGGTTCTTTTCGCTCCAGCTGGTTCATCTTCTCCTTAGCGCTCCAACTGGTTCGAACTCTTCTTTAGCGCATCAGCTGGTCCAGTTGCTCATATAATCACTCCAGCTGATCCA
>KQ993804.1:29066-39291 GCA_001598015.1 Dorcoceras hygrometricum | reverse complement strand
TTAGAAACACAATAACATGTTTTGTGTAATTCAAAACTTAATCAGGATCTGTTTACACAGATCCATCAATCTCTCCCTTTTTGATTTACACAAAACCTTAAATAATCGATGCATGTTCTAACAATTCTCTCCCTTTTTGTGGGAATCAAAAAGAGTTCGAATCTGGGTCTTCCCATGAATTTTAAAATGAAACTCTCCCTACACTGTTACAACAAAAACAACGTAACAGCAGGAGTTTTAAATTTGAAAAACAAAACCAGCTTTGGGAAGCATCGTAAGCAAGAGCTATATGATTTTGAAAACGAAACTGATGCATAGCTCAAATTAACAAAGACAGCGACGCCACTCTCCCTGTCTTTTATAACATAAGCTCAAAACATTTTAAAAACAAAGATTTTGGCACCAGCTGAAATTCCGCAAAACAGAACATTTAAAACAAATCAGAGCATCGAAATATTATTTCAAATAACAATGTGCTACTGAGTTACTTATGTATGCAGAACCAGTAAACAGAGAACAGCTCAGATTTTCATACTTCTATTTCGTCCCATGTGCTTGTCACCGAGCCTCGCTCCAAGTGATCTTACAGCACAACGAAAATAGAAGCTTGGCATCCGCACGGGAGTCACGCATCCCATGACAGTTCATCAAAATAAAATCGGTTCTATATTAAAATAGATCAACTGGCCTTCATAAACAAGCTTCTCAAAACAGTTAAAACATTAAAAACATAGCACATGAGTTTTAAAATTAGTGCTCGTTCAAGAACAACCTGCTCTGATACCAATTGTTGGGTCCCTGTTTTCGAAGGAAACTTAGCAGCCGCTGATTTAAAATGAGCGATTAAAAATATTCGCGCTGCTAAAACACTGGAGGTGCAATACCTCTTGTTCTTGAACATTAAATACAGAAGAGCACCGGAGACAGATCTGGTATGATTTAAAAATCATGCGGAAAATACCAGAACTGAATCCTTGTATTTTAAAACGATTCAAACAGATTTATGTGCAACATAAATCTGTTCGAGACTGTGCAAGTGCTAACTGTAAACGAAGTGCTGAAGTTAATGCAAGTGCTGAATTATGCGATGCTAGAATAGGTGCTGAAAGCTGTGTATGCGTGCTGAATAAAAGCAAGTGCTGAAAGCTTTAAAGAAATGGACCAGCTGATTTGTTTCTGGAAGTTCGGACCTCAATGTCCTACGTCTCCCCTTCTTCCACCTCGGAAGGATCCACTACTAGAAGACTTTGATTATTACAGGCCATCTTCAAACACCCATCCACACAAGCAGCACTTGTATGGACTCCTAGCAACAAATAATGCACACCAGCCGCAATTGTGTGTCTAACTACATAAACTTGTTTAACGTCTCTGTTCAAAGACTACAAAGATAAATTCTCTGTATGTGATTCACTCGCTAATCTATATAGCTCAACTCATAAAATGTTCGAGTGAATCTGTGTATGAGAATTACAGTGTACGCACAACTCTCATAAGAAATTAATCTCACACACTGGGAAGTGCTCCTAAATGAGCTGATACGAACTCAGCAGTCGACGTCGTTGTAAGCTCTTCTCTGAAAGGTTGTCGACTGCTTCGTTCTTATTGTTATCTTCCCTCTGTTTTTGAATCTTCCCACAATCGTCAATCTTCTTTCTTCAAGTCTTCTCGTATATATAGCTTCCTCAAGAGATATAGCCGTTAGATAAATTCCAATTCCTTTCTGCGCTTGTTACGGCTTAAATCGTCGTCTTCCCAAATGTGTGCAATGCTCCTCTGTAAATTGTACTATTTCCCAGAATAGTACAAATCTTGTTCCCTTAATTCCAGGCAATTTGCACGACTTAATCTCAGCCATTGATTCTTCCATCTTGAGCGTTGATTGCGTCCAACAGCTGAATGTTCTCCAACAAGTTGTTCAACAGCTGTTCGCTCAGCTGTTGTCTTTTCTTTGTCACAACACTTCGCGCAACAGCTGTTTCTTTTCTGCGTCTGGTTTTCGCTCCTTTGCAATCCAGTCGACTGGTATAAAATCTTTTCCCTTTGCAACAACTTCGCATCTGGTTTTTCTTTTCATTGTGCTGCGACTGGTTGTCCAGACGTTGATCTTGAAGTGCTTGCGACTGGTACATCATCTTGCGACTGGATGCATAGCAACAGCTGGTTCATTGTAGCTCACGTCTGGATGTACTGTTGCTTGCGTCTGGATGTACTGTTGCTACCTGCTGGTTTCTCTTGAGAGTTGTACCTGCTGGTTCTTAGCTGCTGATTTAGCGTTCCTGCTGGTTCTTTTCGCTCCAGCTGGTTCATCTTCTCCTTAGCGCTCCAACTGGTTCGAACTCTTCTTTAGCGCATCAGCTGGTCCAGTTGCTCATATAATCACTCCAGCTGATCCAACTTCTTCTTAGCACTTCCAGCTGGTTCATATCGTTCCAGCTGGTTCAATACGTTCCAGCTGGTTCAATACGTTCCTGCTGGTTGTCCTCGCTCCTTGGTGTACCAGCCGATTCATCATCCGATGTTCCAGCTGGTCCACCTTCCACTTTAGCGCTTGCAGCTGGTTCAACTTGGCCTCCGCCTGATTACGAACAACTGACTCAACTTTGGACGTCTCCATTGCTAATCCAGCTGCCGTATACAATGATTAACCAAACCAACTGCTGAACTTTATATTGTGAACCATCGACTGGACAAACTTCTGCTACTATTCATCTTCTTCTTCGATCCTAAAAACTGTACACTTAAGTAGAATTGTTAGAAACACAATAACATGTTTTGTGTAATTCAAAACTTAATCAGGATCTGTTTACACAGATCCATCAGGAATAACATGGTTTTGTCTTCTGTTAATCACTACATTTCATATTCAAGACAATGACTCCCCCACCGATTCATCAACCTACAAGATTAACGTTGTTGGCTGTCTTTTAGTCCCACCGGCAAGGGCATGTGAAATGAGGATTTGACATATACTTGTATACTTGACTTAATGAGGGAACTACCAACATCTAGATGGATAATGTTTGCTGAAGTGTAAATTGCATTTTATTAATTCCTTTGTCGTGAATGAAATCTTACATAACCCTTAATTCTTGTTTCAAGTAATTGCACCAGTAACTATATTCATCATTGTTTCGTATGCTTGCTCTCTATATTGGAGATGTTTCGTCTATATATAGGTTCTGTTAATAATATTATTTCATGCAAATTAACCAATTAAAGCACTCCATGTATTGAAATACTCAAAAGAAAATTGTTAGTCTCATATCATTGGATAATTTCTTTCAGCAGGTCCCTTCAAGTTGTTGTATGATGCGAAAGGGAACAAAGACTCGAACATGGTTTATCATTAATGGGAGACAAAACCATGTTAAAATCGTACTACGTTTCGAGATATTTGACATTAATTTAAACATTCATTTATCTATATATAGAATGCATTTCCCAGTTCATCAATCATCAACAAACTCATCTTCCTCGGTTAATTTTACATTTGGTTCAAAAATCAAAGTATTCCTTCCTTTTTGAGCCTACAACAACAATGGCTATCAAACAAATCCTTAGACGTTCTTTCTCAAGTGAGAGAAGATCAAATTCGGTCGATGTTCCGAAGGGACATTGTGCTGTTTATGTTGGGGAGAATGAAAATAAGCAACGTTTTGTGATTCCACTATCGTATTTGAACGACCCTTTATTTCAAGATTTGTTAAAGCAAGCCGAAGAAGAATTCGGGTTCTATCATCCAATGGGTGGACTCACCATTCCTTGCAGCAAAGATTTGTTTACTGATCTCACTTCAAGATTGAGCAGAATATGATATTGTGGAGTACTAATTCTATATTTTAGAGTTAGAAATTTGTACATTTTCCTTAGGGGATTCCTGTCGATCTTCAATCGGTGTATATACCATAAGCAATATTATACTTATTTGGTAGAACACTTTGCAAGATCTTTTGATAGTAGTCTGGTATAATTATTTGAAAGCAAGTCTGAAGGCATGGTTGGGAATGCATGGTTGGAAACTGCTTAAGACCAAAAAGATCACATATTATCATAATCATGATAATATCGACAGAAAATCTCCTATTCTAAAATTATTCTACACTTTAAACCGAGCATATGTAAGTGTAAGGAACCTATCTAACAAAAGAACAGCACAAGTACCATAGATAAGGAACCTACATCACAAAGAGCAGCACAAGTACCACATATCTACACTATTATAGTAAGGTAAATAAAGGGTTTATTACAAAAACAAAGTAAGAAGCACAACGGCTTATGCACTGAGGAACAGAGAACCTCCTTGGCCACGGTACAAGGACTCGGAAGGAGATACACTCGAATAGCCCTCACCACTACACAAAACTAGCAACTCACCGGAGCAATCTTAAGCAAGCCTCATTCACCCAGAAATCCTAATCTCAAGAATCGATCTTTTATAAGAACTAAACGAGAGACCCAACCAAGAAAAGATCGGAGGTTCTTCATAGAGATCACACGAAACCCGTCACAGATCACTCAGAGAGTAGGGACAAAGGATTAAAGGAGGTGAGGAGAGACGGTCGAGAAGTAGGGTTTCAGAGAGAGAGAGAGTTGGAGAGATGCAATGCATCATCGGTAGCCAACGGAAGGACTTTTATATAGGGCAATGGAAGGCCGATAATGACCTACATTGAGCGGCTCGGATGGAAGGTGAGGTGGTCGTGGGCAAACCGGAAAGGCCACAATCAGGTAAAAGGGAAGTGGTATGAGCTCACGAAGATTGGGACATCAAGGTACTTGGGCCACACTTTCACATTCGATCTCCACTTGATCCAAGTACCGGTTGCTAGTGAGGTCCTTTCATGGGTCACCATCAGTTTCATCATGGCCATTGAGGGGTTCTATTTCTGATTTAAGACAAACAAGGCTGTTAGAGTATATGTCCAACTAGCCAACTTGTGGCGTGTGGGTTCTTATTGACTCTTTGTATAACGATCTTTATTTATGTGAGACTAGCATCTGCGATGTGAAGTACCACGTTTTCATTGGTAGGGAACATTGTGATGTTCTGAGCATGCAGATGGATAGTGACCTGGTGATCTATCGAACTACCCTCGTTCGAACTTTCTAAGTGGTTACCATTTGTCGAGTGGATTAAGTCCGAGGTCTTGGTTGTACAGATTAGCCCTCATTACTCGAAACGTCATTGGGACTCTACGTGATAGGTGCATCACTTTGACCCATTTACCGACTCAATTGGAGTCATCAGGTGGCGGGATTGGGTGAGGTCCCGATGCACGTAGGAGTCGATGATTCGTTGTCGAGGATTCACCGCTCGCCTTTGTGCGTGAATATCCTATGCTATCTGAGGAGATAATAGTATGATAAATCTCTGGCCAGAGTACTAAATGTGTTTTAGGTAAATGGGTTTACCTAGTATAACACGCGATGTCACTATTTGATCTCCGAGCTGTATGCATAGTTATTGGATCTCTAGCGACTCTCGATTTACCAATGGTCGTTGATCTAATCGGGATATTTGTGTTGAAAGTACCGTACTGTACGCTAACCATGACCAACTGGTTCTTGCAGGCACTATCAGTGATACCTAGGGGATCATGGGGCGATGTTGCTAGGCGCTTTACCATTATCCGATGGGCTAGTCCGAAAATATGGTTTCGGAGTCACACATGTTGTGGGCCACGACTAGCTGTATCCCTGAACCGTTGAGGGTCACACAAGTACTGGTTTCTCGATTCCCGTACGGAAATTAAGCTCAATTTGTTGAGCATAGGAGGAGGAAGGATGGAAGTGCGACTTCCTAAAGGTCAACAGGGGTCAAAATACAATTTCCCTAAAGTTTAGGCTAGTTTGACTATCCTTGAAACTTGGAGGAGCCAAACTGCTGTTTTGGACTAGGTGGTCCGAAAAATTGTTTTCGCATCATAATACTCAGTTTTGTAACTGTGTAGATCGGTCCGATCTGATCGTCGATCGGGATTATGATGGAGCCACGATGATGCAGTTGAACCGAATGTTCATACGGGATTGGGCCTGACCCAGGCCCATTGGGCCGGTTCAAGCCCATCACAGGTCTATATATACATGACCTAGGGTTTGCATAACACACTCTACACTTCACAACCCTAGTAGCCGCCTCCCTTCCCCCTCTTCTCCCACTCACGGTCGCAGCCCCTTCAAGCGCCGTCGCCCGTCGCGCGCCGCCGCCGCCGTCCGTTGTCGTCCCCGTCGGACTTGTTCCGATCGCCTAGATGAGGAGATTCCATTCACGAAATATTCGTCACGTTTTCTAGTGCAGACTGACGAAGGGATCGTTATTTCAGTCGTGGACCGGATTAGGAGAACGACAACCGCCTACTGTTGAAGTGCCGATTTTCTCGTGAAATTGGTCGGAGCCAGGCGCCTAGACGCCAGCAAGGTACCAAACTAAAACACCATATGGATGTTTTATTGCTGTATCTGTTATGTATTGACCGTTCCCGGTGCAAAATTTTGAAATCTTCAACTGCACCCCGGGAGCGGGATCCGGATCCGCCGCTGGGCCAACAACAGATTCATTAGAAACTGCTGTCAAGCGCAGAGTGTACATTCTTGCCAAATATAGAGAAATTCTTCTAAGGAAATTTGATTCACATCGTAAATATTTTACTCCAGGCCAACCGTGGACAACAATTGTGAGACCTGAAATGTAATTAAGATTAATTGGTTGGAATTAATCGGTTCTTGGAGATTTCTGGTGGTTCAGATCTCTGTTTGGAAGTTTGGTTTGTATTTTCGGGTCGGAAATCACATTTTAAGCAATTCTGGAAGTTTTCGTGTTTTGAGTTGAAATCTGTTTTTGGTGAGATCTGATGGTTGTGAGATCTGTTTGGATTTCTTGAGAAATCTGGTCGCATCGCGTAATTGGTAACGCAAGATCACCATACACCGTCGTTCTGTGAAGTCTGGATTTCTCGTGTGTGGGAGAAATCTAGTAGCGTGATTTGTTTTGGGTTGATGCGACGTCGTAGTGGTTTAGCGCTAGCGTGAGATCTGTTTGCGTGAGGTATGTTTGTGTGAGGTGAAGTCTGGTTGGTTTGTTTACCAAATGTCAACACGGGTCAGCGTTCCTGTAGCGCGAGGTGGAAACGTTGTCGTTTAGGAGAGATCTGTTTATTTATAAATATGATTTTATATTTAAAATGTCGATTTTTTTGGAAATTATCAAATTTGATTTGATTATTTTATTTATGTCAATTAATTGAATTGATTGATGTTTGGGATGATCGAGAGCAATGCCCAATGTGTTAGGTGTATGCTAGGTTTTACAAATTTTGGTTGTAATATTGTTGATATCAATTTCAAAGTGGGTCTGTTTGTGGCCCGTTCCCACCCCTTTAAATTGTACCCCTATTTGTCATGGCTATTTAAATGTAAATATTAGACTAAGTGGGAGGACTTTTTGAAGATGGTAGAGACGATGACCAAAGATGTTGAAGACCGAAGATTTGTAAAACTGGAAGCTGATGTAATAGGATTGCATTTGCATACTGCATGTCACCTAGGATTGGACCTAGATCCGTGCTTGGCAACCACGAATAGCATAGCTCTCGCTTATCGATCATCCCATTATATATGCGTGATATATATCTGTTGAATCCGCGATTTTGAATTTGATTTAATTTATTGAGACCAAATTTCAAAATTAAAATCCCTCATTTTAAATTTGATTTAAAATTTATATCAAGATTAAAAGTTTATTCGATAAACCAAGGGAATTTAAATATTGTTTAAAATTTCCTACCTTCCATCAACAATGGGTGTACGTCGATGTTACCCGTATACATGGCCCGGCTCATATTATTGAGGGGGTTATGTATGCCGGAAAGCTGTACACGCCATTGACACTTGCTGCGAGTTGGTTGGAACCCCTTTAACGTTGGCTCATATTATTGGGGACGTTAAGGGGACCGTCCATCACGACTCAACATTGATGGGTCATCTTGACACGTGATAGTAATCGGCGTCATATTATTGGGTCCTTACTGGACGTGAGGTAAATACATAGAGGTTGCATCTGGTGCAATTGGGCTCTACCTTTTGAAGGTCATGGTTGGCTGATATTATTCGGGACCATGATTTATTGATTGGACTCTGTGTACCCACTAAGGAAACTTGCTTTCTCGATTTCATTAGAGGGTGGTGAAATCGTTAAAATAGTGGGAGGATAATTCATAAAACTAAATGACCTTATTTTATGTCTTAGCGCTTTTCATAAATAGTCTGTAATGCATGTCTGTTTTTCTTTTCAGTATAAACTGCTATTACAATGTCTTCTATCAAAAATCCACTTGCTGCTATACTGGATAGCAACAACTTCACTGGTTTGAACTACCAAGATTGACTTCGAAACTTCAAAATTGTTTTGGCTTCGGAGAAACTTCTCTACACGCTAGAGAAGACTCCTCCGAAGGAAGCCCCTGCTGATGCCAGTCCTGAGGAGCTGGCAAAGCTGGACAAATGGTGGGACGACGAGCTTAAGGCACGGTGTTATGTGATAGCATCGATGTCTAATGAAATGCAACGGCGTTTTGAGAAGACGGTGTATGCTGCTGACATACACCTTCATCTCAAGGAGCTGTATGGGGAGAACCCTCGGACTTAGAGGTTCACTACTGTCAAGGAGCTCATGACGAGCCGCATGTGCGATGGGACTTTGGTCCGCGAGCATGGGGTTCGTATGATTGGGCTCATTGAGAAGCTAATGGGCCTTGATATCACGCTTCCACATAAGCTGTCTGTGGATCTACTTCTCCTCTCATTCACTGCTGCATTCGACCCCTTTGTGGTCAACTTTAACATGAACAAGCTGGAAGCCACCCTTGAAGAGGTGGTGAACATGCTTGTCGTGTTCGAGGAGACCATAAAGAAGGACAAGCCCGTCCTCCTTATGGGCTCTTCTTCCTCTGCGAAGAAGGGGCCCAAACGCAAGGGTAAGAAGTGTTCTGCCCCTGTGAAGGAGGAAAAGCACGCCAAGAAGCCAAAGGTAAGGACTTCAAGCCAAACAAGTCTAAGGATTTTTGCCACCACTGCCACAAGCTTGGGCACTGGAGGAGGAACTACAAGGAGTACCTCGAGCAGTTGTGAAATGCGAAAGGTATGTTCTACATTGAAATAAATATGTCTCTTAATTCGACTTCCTGGGTACTTGATATCGGATGTGGATCTCATATCTGCAATGATTTGCAGGTAAGACAAGAAGCCGACGTCTTAGAGAGGGTGAGACCCACTTGAGGCTTGGAAACGGAGCAAGATTGTTGTTGTACCTATATGAGATGTTTATTTGTTTCTATCTTCAAATTTTAAGTTGTTATTGAGAAATGTTTTATTTGTTCCCGAATTAATAAAGAACATCATTTCTATTTCTATGCTTGATAGTGATGGATATTCTTGTCATTTTGCTAATTCGATTTGCAATATATACAAGAATGAATGTTTGATTGGAATTGGGGAACGCGAAAACGATCTATACACCTTAAAATTAAAAGAAGTTCCAACTCGCGATGTGGAAACACATACAACAACTATTAAAAGGAAAAACGATAGCTTGAATCCGGCACAACTTTGGCACGCTAGGCTAGGTCATGTTTCCTTGAATAGGATGAACAAGTTGGTTAGGAGTGACATGTTTGATATGTCAGTTATTAACGCCCTACCGACTTGTGAGTCTTGTCTCAAGGGACAAATGACTAAACAACCCTTCACGGACAAGCCTGAATGTAACGCCCCAAAATCCATAGGACCACATTTATGCATTCTATTAATCATATGGGCCATTTGGCAATTTTGAATATTATGTATCTGCTGAATTGTTGAATTCAGCAGGTAATGGTGCGCTGCGGCTAGTATCCGCAGGTAACTCCAAATAGCAATGCACAAGTTGGTTTGAAAATTGATTGTAAAATGTTTTAAGGAGGTAAAATGATTTCTTTTGAAAAGGGTTTGGTGTTTTACAAATTAAAATAATATGGAGGGAATTTTACTAACTTTTAGGAATGTGTCATGCTTGATTTCACAAGTAGCTTGCCACTAATCCCTTTCATATAAATACTTGTTTCTAAAGTAATATTTGTATCATTTGCAAAGAAAAGTTTTAAAGTATTCTTCAAAGAAATTTCCAGAAGAATTTGTGTGTTGCTCAAAAGGGAGGATTCTGCAGGAACTAGCTGTGGTTGCAAAGCTT
>KQ993803.1:150864-173322 GCA_001598015.1 Dorcoceras hygrometricum | reverse complement strand
AATTCTTTTACAACAGGTACTTGTTCTAGTTTCTTTTTATTTTCAGGTTCTAATGATATAATGTTTACCAAAAATCCCTGACAACCATTTCTTAAACATTTCTGGGCTTTCATTGCTGATATTTGCTTAAGGGTCTTCACATAATTACCAGCTTTGAATGAAAATGAATTTCCATCGGGTTTCTTAATAAAGACAGATCTTTTCTTAAAGTCTATAACAGCTTCATGTTTCACTAACCAATCTATTCCCAATATAAAGTCAAATTCGAACATAGGTAATACTATAAGATCTGCATAAACAATATTACCCTACAATTCAAGTTCTACATTTCGACTTACTCGATTGGTTACTATATTTTCTCCTGTAGGAGTCTGAACACAGTATCCTACCTCTATTTCTACTGGTTTAACAGGTAATTTCTCAGAAAATTTATCTGATACAAAAGAATGCGTTGCACCAGAATCTAATAATGCTACGGTAGGCAAGTTATCAACAGAAATTTTACCCGTCACCAATGAAGTATCTGCTGGTGCTTCAGCAGTGGTCATCACATAAGCCCTGCTGGCAACGAGTTGTTGTTGTGGCTGCTGTTGTTGCTTCTGAGGACAACTTCTCGACATGTGGCCTGGTTTACCACAAGTATAACACACGTTCTGTCCTTGAAGACACTGTCCCTTGTGTTTCTTCTTGCAATTGGGACATGGAGGCCTATTCTCCGTGTTAGGAACCGAAGAAATTGGCTGTGTAGCAATAGGTCCCTTCCCTGCTGACCCTTGCTGGTTGTTGTTATTCTGTTTCTTAAATTTCCTTTTATCATTTTGCTGGAAAGCTTGCCTCTTTAATTGTCTTTCGTCGTCGATCGCTTTCCAATCTTGCTCTGCCCTCAAAGCTTTGTTCACCGCTGCCTTGTAGTCTACTGGTTCGGCCAGTATAACATCATGCTTGATCATGGGCTTCAACCCATTAATAAAATGGCGAAGTTTGGCATCTGCGTTTGTCCCTATCAGTGGAACAAAGTAACATCCTCTTTCGAACTTGCGGATGTAATCCCGCATCGTCAATCCTTCTTGTTTTAGAGTTAGGAATTCACTCTGCAACTGTTCTCTAACATCCACAGTGAAGTATTGTTCGAAGAAGACTCTCTTAAACTCTTCCCATGTGAGAAGTTCCAAGTCTACAGTTAACTTGGCTCCTTCCCACCACATCATAGCGTCGCCCCGCAACATATAGATTGCACATCGGGGTCTCTCTAATTATGTCAAATGAAGATAATCGAATATCACTTCCATGGATTTTATCCAGCTTTCTGCCACCAGGGGATCGGTTGTGCCAGAAAATTCTTGAGGTCGCTGCCTCCTAAACTTCTCTTGAGGATCTTCTCTGTTAATCATTCTACTCGAAGAATGACCATTTCCATTAGAGGTCTGATCAACTAAACGTTCTAAAAGTTGAGCCATATTGGCAAGGACTGGAGTTATGCCTTCTGATTCACTATCTCCTTCAACAAAACTCCTTCAGCCTCTACCTCTTCCTGACATATCTGAAAAAGGGTAGTCCAAATCCACCACAATTCTATATGAGAGATTACTCTATGATAAACATGAACGTAAAACTCACAAGTTTTGAAGAGGCTGGAGAGATTTGCTCAGACTGGAAGTGTGTTTATCTCAAGGACCATGCTCTGATACCAACTGTAACAACCCTCATTTTCTTTACGGAATAATCATAAGTTTTGGGGTTCAATTGAATGAAATCAAAGGTTATAAACATCGGAGAATGGATCGCTACGGATTATCTGGGTTGAAACGAGAATAATAAAATTATTCACATTCTACTTATAGCAAATTTCGAATTTTTGTCTGGATACAACTTCATAACAAAACAGTTCCATACGATACAAAAGTTATTTCCAAAAGAAGCTATGAACTTTGAAACAGAAGGAAATAAAGAACGCTGATGTCCATGATAAACACATTCCTTCCATTCTGTTCATCTCCCTCCAGCTTCCTACTGGTAATTACCTGCACTCAATAAAAACTAGTGAGCCAAAGGCCCAGCAGGTAAAATCTGGAATAACAGAAGCAATTCATACAATCGCTCAAGAACTAATACATACTGGAGTCTGAACTTGAACCACGCTTATGAACAGACAAGCGTAAATATAACTATGAAATTTGAATCAAGTATGAAAGCATAAAACATGAATCAATTCTGGGAACATTTCTTTAAACTATTCTTAAGAGCTGCGATTAGAATCACACTTGTGCTCTTATTCGTTTTTCTGGAAATTATGAAAAACTTTAAACATTTGGTCCATTTCGTTTGATCAAACTCCTGATATCAGTCTTAGCACTATGGCTCATGGTTGAAGGGGTATACAGATCCGTCGACCTGTAATCCTAATCCTTCCTGGTTAAAAGGGCACATGGTTCGTCAGCCGCGCACTCACCCTTTTCTTTAGGGACCCTTTTCATTGTCATAGCTTAAAACATTCCATAAAACATGGTTCTGCTCTTTCTTTCTCTCGTGAAAAACTGTTTTCTTTCCTTTGTTCGAGTTACTGGTTTTTGTTTATCTAACGATGTTCTGGAACGGTAAAAATTTTTTTGTAAAGCTTGCGAAGATGAAAACTGAATAACTTAGCTAGTTGAATCTGTCAGATAAGTCGAAAGATTCATTTGAACTGATTCGAAATTGAAGAAAGAATCAAATTCTGGAATTTCGTTATCTGTTAAAGAAAACGAAGAATGAACAGTAACCAGCTGGAACGAACAGCACCAGCCGCAAGAACCAGTCGCTATGAACTATACTTAAAACAATAAAGCAACTGCTGAAATATTAAAATAGAATGCATCTGCTGGTAAACAGTGCATCTGCTGAATGTCACGAAGACAACGCAACTGCTGAATTATAACAAAGGAATGCAGCTGCTGAATTCTAATAAATGAATGCACCTACTGGTGTTAACAAAGTAACACACCTGCTGGTTTTAGCAAAAGAAATGCACCTGCTGGTTTTACGATAATCATGCAGCTGCTGATTTTATAAAAACAAAGCATCTGCTGAATATGCATCTGCTGGAATATGCATCTGCTGAATTTACGAAAGCAAAGCATCTGCTGAAATATGCATCTGCTGAATTTACGAAAGCAAAGCATCTGCTGAAATATGCATCTGCTGAATTTACGAAAGCAAAGCATCTGCTGAAATATGCATCTGCTGAATTTACGAAAGCAAAGCATCTGCTGAAATATGCATCTGCTGAATTTACGAAAGCAAAGCATCTGCTGAAATATGCATCTGCTGAATTTCGGCTTCTTGAGAGCGAGCACCGCTTAATATGATTTGATTTGAAAGTAATGATGCATGAAGCAGCTTAAGATCCTATTTATATGATTTACAATGACTAAGGAAGGAAAACACGTTACATCAATATGTCAATCTTCTGAAAGGAGCGTGCTCTGTTTTAAAAATAAAAGATGCAAATGGAAACCGATAATTTTAGTTAAATAAAGGATCCACTTGGTTTGCAGAAGTCACTAAACATTTACTGTACTTGCATTCTAACATGGCATATCAATCCATAACAAAATAAAGATTGATCATTGCATATATAGAAATATTCAAGAATCGAATTAGAATAGCAATGTAATCCCTCATTCTCATATCTTTCTAGTTGTGGACTTCTAAAAGATCTGGTCGTTACACACAGTGTTCATCCTGGTGCACAAAAGATGTACCATGCGCTGAAGCCGCACTTCTGGTGGGCTGGTTTGAAGAGCGACGTTGCTGGTTTTTTTGCTCGTTGCTTGAACTGTCAGCAGGTTAAGGCTGAAAGGATGAGACCTGGTGGTCTGTTGCAGAGTTTGGAAGTGCACCAATGGAATTGGGAGCACGTAGCGATGGATTTTGTGACGCATTTGCCTCGTTCCAGCAGAGGTTGCAATGCGATTTGGGTTGTTATCGACAGATTGTCGAAATCTGCACACTTCATTCCCTATGGTATGACGTTTTCTTTGAAGAAAATGGCGAAACTGTACGTGGATTTTGTGCTTAGACTGCACGATGTGCCTGTTTTGATCGTTTCAGACCGAGATCCAAGGTTTACTTCTAGGTTTTGGAAGAGTTTGCAAGCAGCTATGGGTACCAGATTGACTATGAGTACAACGTATCACCCCCAGACAGATGGTCAACTATCCAGACGTTGGAGGATATGTTAAGAGCTATTGTGATGGATTTTGGTGGTAGCTGGCAAGACGCGTTGTCTTTGGTTGAGTTTTCCTATAATAACAGCTACCAAGTGACGATTGGTATGGCGCCGTTTGAGGCTTTGTATGGTAGAAAATGCAGATCGCCAGTATGTTGGGAAGAAGTGGGGGAGAAGCAGTTGTCTTCCCCAGATTTTGTGCAGCAGATGAAGGATCATGTGGATTTGATTCGAAAGCGGATGAAAGCTGCCCAGGATCGCCAAGCCAGTTATGCGAATATGAAGCGTCGACCTCTAGAGTTTCAGGTTGGTGATCTCGTTTTCCTTAAAGTTTCTCCGTTTCGCAGTGTTATGCGCTTTGGTCACAAGGGAAAGTTAGCCCCTCGTTACGTTGGTCCGTATGAAATTGTTGAGAGGATTGGCCCTTTGGCGTATCGGCTGTTGGTGCCACCAGATTTATCTTCTCTACATGATGTCTTTCATGTTTCCATGTTGAGGAAGTACGAGCCAGATCCGTCTCATGTGTTGAGAACTGACGAGGTTGAGCTAGATCAGACGTTGAGCTACGTTGAATATCCCTTGCGGATCCTAGACAGAAAAGAGAAACAGTTGAGGAATAAAACCATTCCTTTGATAATGGTGCAATGGAGCAAACATGGTAGGGAAGAAGCGACCTGAGAGCTGGAAGAGAAGATGCAGCATGAGTGGCCGCATCTGTTTGAATAGATGTTGTCCCAGATTTTCCAGTAGTCGTTAGTTTTTGGTTGTTCTTTTCCTTAGTTGTTGTTTGTTGTTTGCTCAGTTATCTTGAACTCTTGGGTTCAGTTGAGTTGTTCCTGGACTTGTTGATTTTGAGGACGAAATCATGTTTTAGTGGGGGAGAGATGTGAGACCTGTGTTGTCACAATCAGGTGTTGGTCGGGTTTGGACCATCTGTTGGTCGATGTGCTTGGCGTAGACATCGATTTTGCCTAAGTGTTGGAATTAGCAGTTGGAAAGATATCAGACGTTGCATGGGAGACATTTGTTTGAGTACCAGCTGTTGAGTCAGTCGTGGTGACATTAGATTTAGATGTGCGTTCCAGCAGTAGCAGTAGGAATCAATTGGAGCAGCAGTGCTTCGTTAGATTTCAGCAGTTGATATTTCAGTCGTTGCGTTTTGATAAGCAGCAGCAGCAATGCTGACGCGGATTTTAGTCGTTGGTGTATTAGCGCGTATCCAGCTGTGAGGAATCAGATTTTAGATTAGTGATTAATCGAATTGATTTGGGATTATTCACGTGGATTTTGAGGGTTTTACGAGAGAAATCTGATTCCAGTGGAATTCAGGCGTTAGTGTTCATCTGTAGCGATAGCTGATGAGTTTGATCAGTCGTTGAGGGCGTGGAAGTGATACGCCGTCGTTTCGTGAAAATAAGACGTAGCGCTAATGCAAGGAAATCAGACGTAGCGCATTTCAGACGTCAACGCAAGTCAACGGTACTGTAGCGATTGAATAATGAGACGTCGTTTTGCTATTCAGTAGTAGCGCTTGAAGGAATCTGCTGGCATCTGAGGAGCGGGTGCGAGGATTAAAAAGAACAGGACGTGTTGGTCAACCTTTTAGTGTTGACTGCTGATTGTATGCTATCAGCTGTTGGTTTGAGGAACCAGTCATTGATGTGAGACGACGTCGTTTTGATAAGTTGAAACGCAGCGTTTTGGGTGCAACGCTTTTGTTCAGCTGTTGGCAGCGAAGGTGACGTGTCCCTTACGTCGTCGTTTGAATTGTTTAGCGTGACCAGCTGTTGGTTGTTTTGAAAGGTATCTGTTGTCAGCTGTTGTAGCGCTGCGGCGTCGTTTTGGATTAGTTGATGCGGTGTCGTTTTGATGTTCCTTTGTGAATGCAACGTCTGATGGTTGCTGCTGGTTTTGTTGAGAGGAAAAGCTGGTTTATGTTGTAAGATTCCTACTGTATAAACATCTGATATATTGAATCAGCAGCTGTTGTATGGAGTTATATAGATAAGTGTTGATCGACACTTAGAATTATTCTGAACCCGTTATTCCCTATCTTCGTATTCAAACCCTCGTTTTAGTTACTGTTCTCCCGAACTTTTCTTCCCTAGATTTTCGTCGATTTCAGCCTTTGTTTTGGGCAATTTTGGTGGTGCTGGATTCCTTGTGAGTTGCTCTTTCGATTGTTACCCATTTGAGGCTGTAGAACGACCTTGGAGAGGATCGCGAAGTTGCTGGTTTCTTCGTACAGTGGAACTCGATAGTTCTTGCGCTAGTTTCAGCTTTTGGGTAAGAATTTCCTACTGTTCTAAGCTTAGTATTAGCTGCTAGTACTTCGTTTAGAGGTAGAACCAGAGTTAGGTTCTTGGCCGTAGGAAATATTGTTGAGAAGTTCAGATGTGAACTGGATATGAACTAAGTATGAGTTTCCTTAACATATTTGAGGTTCAGGATAGCTTCTATCGTGGTTGAGGAAGCCAGGTGAAAGCTGATTTGCGCTGGTGGATTGCCGTGCCTTGGTAAAAATCTGTTGAGGTAGAAATAAGCCGTTGAAGGTACAAATTGAGCAGATTTAACAGCTTTGAGCGTGGACATTGTAGGCGACAATGGCGGATCCGGATCCCGTTTCCCGGGGGAACAGCGGAAGTTAAAAGTTTTGCCCCGAGATACGTTCAATACATTAAAACTAATCAATAAACCATTCATAGGGCGTTTATCGATTGTTACCTTGCTGGCGTCTAGGCTCCTGGCTCCGACCAGTTTCACAGGGAAACCGGCACTTCAAAAGGTAGGCGGCGGTAGATCGATCGTCTAATCAGGTTCACGACCGGAATACGATTCCTTCGTCAGCCGGCACTAGAAGGCCTGATGAATTTGGCACGGATGGAAACTCCTCGAAAAGCTGATCGGAACAAGTCCGATCACGGCAAGAGGCGGAAGACGGCGGAGCGCGGCGGTGCGTGGGCGGCGCACGGTGGTCGGCCGAGAGAGGGAGGAGGGGGGCGACGCCTATATGGGAGCTAGGGTTGTGTGATGTAATGTTATGATTAAAGCACTAGGTCATATCAACATATAGACCTATGATGGGCTTGAACCGGCCCATTGGACTTGGGTCAGGCCCAAGTCCATATGAACATTCGGTTCAATTAAATCATTGCGGTTTCATCATAACTCCGATCGACGATCAGATCGGACCGATCGACTCAGTTTCCAAAACTGAATATTATGATGCGAAAAATAATTTTTCAGGCCACCTAGACCAAAATTACAGTTTAGCCCCTCAACTTTGGGAAATCGCAATTTGACGCCTGTAGACTTTTAGGAAGTCGCACTCCCTAAATTCCTCCTCCTATGCTCAACACGTTGAGCTCAGTTTCCGTGCGGGAATCATGAATCCAGTACTTGTGTGACCCTCAATGGTTCAGGGATACAGCTAGCCGTGGGCCCACAACCATTGTGACTCCGAAATCACAATTTCGGACTTGCCCATCGGATGATGGTAAAGCGCCTAGCAACATCTTCCCATGATCCCCTAGGTATCACTGATAGTGTCTGCAAGAACTAGTTGGTCGTGGTTAGCGTACAGTACGGTCCTTTCAACACATATATCCCGATCAGATCAACGACCATTGGTAAATCGAGAGTCGCTAAAGATCCGATAACTATGCATACATCTTGGAGATCGAATAGTGACATCGCGAGTGTTACTAGGTAAACCCATTTACCTAAAACACATCCAGTACTCTGGCCAGAGATTTATACACTATTATCCCCTCAGATAGCATACGTGAGGCGCCTATCATATAGAGTCTCAATGAAGTTTCGAGTAGTGAGGACTAAGTATATGTTTGGATCTTTGGTGAGACCTATGGTAAAGCGCCTAGCAACATCTTCCCATGATCCCCTAGGTATCACTGATAGTGTCTGCAAGTATATGTTTGGATCATTGGTGAGACCTAGGCTCCTTTGCTTGCGCAACGGCACCCGTGTTGTCACAGTACACCGGGACTGGACCAACTCCATCAGGAATGACGCCCAACTCTTGGACGAAATTCCTTATCCAAACCGCCTCCTTAGCAGCAGCTGATGCTGCGATGTACTCAGCCTCAGTGGTTGAATCCGCGATGGTGTCTTGCTTGGAACTCTTCCAAGAGACAGCACCACCATTGAGCATGAATACAAATCCAGAGATTGACTTCGAATCATCCACATCACATTGGAAGCTAGAATCAGTGTAGCCTTCCAATTTGAGATCACCACCCCCATAGACCATGAACATACTATTAGTCCTTCGTAAGTACTTAAGAATATCTTTTACGGCCTTCCAATGCAATTGGCCGTGGTTGGCCTGGTAGCGGCTCGTGACACTCAGAGCATATGCGACATCCGGTCTAGTTGAGATCATGCCATACATAATACTACCTATTGCCGAGGCATATGGCACATGTGTCATACTCTCTATCTCCTCATCAGTCTTCGGACACATAGACTTAGATAGAGTGACCCCGTGGCTCATAGGTAGGTGTCCTCTCTTGGACTCTTCCATAGAGAACCTCTTAAGTATGGTATTGATGTAGGTGGCTTGGGTGAGTCCGATCATCCGTTTCGATCTATCCCGATAGATCTGTATTACAAGAATGTAGGATACTTCACCCATGTCCTTCATCGAGAATCTACTAGACAACCAGACTTTAGTTGACTGCAGCATTCCTACATCATTCCCAATGAATAGAATGTCATCACCATAAAGTACAAGGAATGTCACAGCGCTTTTAACTACCTTCTTATATACACATGGCTCCTCGGGATTCATGATGAAACCAAATTCCTTAATTGTTTCATCGAATCTCAGGTTCCAACTCCTCGATGCTTGTTTGAGACCCTAGATCGATCTATAAAGTTTGCATACCTTGTGCTCACTTCCTACAGATGTGAAACCCTCAGGCTGCATCATATAGATCTCTTCCTTAATGTTTTCATTAAGGAACGCAGTTTTCACATCCATTTGACATATCTCATAGTCGTACCATGCGGCTATGGCAAGTAAGATTCTAATTGACTTGAACATTGCGACTGGTGAGAAGGTTTCATCATAGTCAACACCTTGCCTTTGAGTGTAACCTTTCGCGACCAGCCGTGCCTTGTAGGTCAGTACCTTACCATCAGGCCCAAGTTTTCTCTTGTATATCCATTTACACCCAATGGGAACAATTCCTTCGGGAGGATTAAGAAGAGTCCAAACTTGGTTCGCATGCATTGAGTCAATCTCAGACTGCATTTCTTCAAGCCACAAATTAGAATCAGCATCGGAAATTTCCTCCTTGAAAGTCCTTGGATCATATCCAACAACTTGATCACCCTGATCATCTTCAAGAAGGAAACCATATCTTTCAGGAGCCCTAGGAACCCTTTCGGATCTCCTAGGTGCTACCATTTCTGGTACTGGCTCTGGAGGTGCGGGAGACTCACTTGGTACTTCAGATGGTTCTCGAACCTCTTCGAGTTCTACTATCTTGCCTTTTCTATCAAGTAGAAACTCCATTTCCATAAAGGTGGCATTCCTAGAAACAAACACTTTTGTTTCGTTTGGATAGTAGAAGTAGTATCCAATAGAATTCTTTGGATACCCAATGAAGCAGCATAAGATGGATCTATTATCCACCTTATCTCCCACTGTCTGCTTCACGTAAGCAGGACATCCCCAAATCCTCATGTATGAGTATTTGGGTGGTTTGCCCATCCATATCTCATATGGAGTCTTATCCACTGCCTTGGTGTGGACATTGTTCAACAACATTACCGCCGTTTCGAGCGCATAGCCCCAAAACGAGGTAGGAAGCTCAGTGAAGCTCATCATAGATCGAACCATGTCCATCAGGGTTCGATGACGACGCTCCGCTACACCATTGAGCTGTGGTGTGGTCGAAGGGGTCCACTGCGAGAGAATCCCATTCTCTCTTAGATAGTCTTGAAATTCAGCACTCAAGTATTCACCACCTCGATCGGATCGAAGTGCTTTAATACTTTTGCCTAATTGATTTTCTACTTCAGCCTTGAATTCTTTGAACCTTTCAAAGGATTCAGACTTGTGCTTCATTAAGTACAAGTACCCATACCTAGAGTGATCATCGGTAAAGGTGATGAAGTATGTGTGACCGTACTTAGTACCAATGCTAAGTGGACCACACACATCAGTATGGATCAAATCCAATAGGCCTTGAGCACGTTCAGGCTTGCGCTTGAAGGGTTGTTTAGTCATCTTTCCCTTGAGACAAGATTCACAAGTCGGTATGGAGTTAATGTCTGACAAATCAAACATGTCACTCCTAACTAACTTGTTCATCCTACTTAGGGAAATATGACCTAGCCTAGCGTGCCAAAGTTGTGCTGGGTTCAAGTTATCGCTTTTCCTTTTAATTGTTGTTGTATGTGTTTCCACATCGCGAGTTGGAACTTCTTTTAATTTTAAGGTGTATAAATCGTTTTCGCGTTCCCCAGTTCCAATTAAACATTCATTCTTGTATACTGCAAATCAAATTAGCAAACATACAAGAATATCCATCACTATCAAGCATAGAAACAGAAATAATGTTCTTTATTAACTCGAGAATAAATAAAACGTTTCTCAATAACAGCTAAAATCTGAAGACAGAAATAAATAAACATATCCTATAGCTACTGCAGCAACTCTTGCTCCATTGCCCAGCCTCAAGTGGGTCTCACCCTCTCTAAGACGTCGGCTTCTTGTCATCACCTGCAAATCATTGCAGATATGAGATCCACATCCGGTATCAAGTACCCAAGAAGGCGAATTAAGAGACATATTTATTTCGATATAGAACATACCTTTTGCAGTTCGCAACTGCTCTAGGTACTCCTTGCAGTTCCTCCTCCAATGCCCATGCTTGTGGCAGTGGTGGCAAACATCCTCGGTCTTGTTTGGCTTGGAAGACTTTGCCTTGGGCTTCTTAGTGGGCTTTTCCTACTTCGCAGGGGCAGAACGCTTCTTACCCTTGCGTCTGGGCCCCTTCTTCGCAGAGGAAGAAGATCCCATAAGGAGGACGGGCTTGTCCTTCTTTATGGTCCCCTCGAACACGACCAGCATGTTAACCACCTCTTCGAGGGTGGCTGCCAGCTTGTTCATGTTGAAGTTGACCACAAAGGGATCGAATGCAGCGGGTAGTGAGAGGATCACATCCAAAAACAGCTCATGTGGAAGTGTGATATCAAGGCCCGCCAGCTTTTCAACGAGCCCAATCATACGAACCCCTTGCTCGCGGACCGAAGTCCCATAGCGCATGTGGCTCGTCATAAGCTCCTTGACAGCGGTGAACCTCTCATGTCAAGTGTTCTCCCCATACAGTTCCTTGAGATGAAAGAGTATGTCAGCAGCATACTTCGTCTTCTCAAAGCGCCGTTGCATTTCGTTGGACATTGATGCCATCACATAGCATCGAGTCTTAAGCTCGTCGTCCCACCATTGTTTAAGCGTAGTCAGCTCCTCAGGGCTGATATTGGCAGGGGCTTCCTTCGGAGGGCTCTTCTCTATCGTATAGAGAAGTTTCTCCGAAGCCAACACAATGTTGAGGTTTCGAAGCCAGTCTTGGTAGTTCAGACCGGTGAACTTGTTGCTATCCAGTATAGCAGCGAGTGGGTTTTTGATCGAAGACAATTTAAAGCAGTTATACTGAAATGAAAAACAGACATGCATTACTAAATATATATGAAAAACGCTAAGACATAAAACGAGGTCATTTAGTTTTATGAATTACCCTCCCACTATTTTAACGATATCACCACCCTCTAATGAAATCGGGAAAGCAAGTTTCCTTAGTGGGTACACAGAGTCCAATCAAGCGATCATGGTCCCGAATAATATCAGCCAACCACGACCCTTAAAAGGTAGAGTCCAATTGTAACCGGTGCAACCTCCATGTATTCACCTCAAGTCCAGTAAGGGCCCAATAATATGACGCCGATTACTATCACGTGTCAAGATGACCCATCAATGTTGAGTCGTGAAGGACGGTCCCCTTAACGTCCCCAATAATATGAGCCAACATTAAAGGGAGTTCCAACCAACTCACAACAAGTGTCAATGACGTGTACAGCTTTCCGGCATCCATAACCCCCTCAATAATATGAGTCGGGCCATGTATGCGGGTAGCATCGGCGTACACCCATTGTTGATGTAAGGTAGGGATAATTTAAACAGATTTAAATTCCCTTAGTTTATCGAATAAACTTTTAATCTTGATATCAGTTTTAAATCGTATTTAAAACGAGGGATTTTATTTTTGAAAATTTGGTCTCAACAATATTTTAAATCATAATTTAAAATATGCGGATTCAACATATATCGAATATAAAAATAAACTTTGGGATGATCGATCGCGAGAGCTATGCGGTCCGTGGTTGCCAATCACGGACCTGGGTCCAGTCCTAGGTGAAATGTAATATGCAATGCAATCCTATTACAATTGCTTCCGGTTTTACAGATTTTCGATCTTCAATATCTTTGATCGTCATCTCCACCGTCTTCAAATTGTCCTCCCACTAAATCTAGTAATTTACATTTAAATTTCCATGACACATATGGGATACATATTTGTAGGGGTGGGAACGGGCCACAAACAGACCCACTTTAATGATATCAACAATATATATACAACCAAAATCGCAAAACCTAGAGCATACACCTAACACATTGGGCACGGCTCTCGATCATCCCAAACATGCAATCAATCTATCCATGACACATATGGGATACATATTTGTAGGGGTGGGAACGGGCCACAAACAGACCCACTTTAATGATATCAACAATATATATACAACCAAAATCGCAAAACCTAGAGCATACACCTAACACATTGGGCACGGCTCTCGATCATCCCAAACATGCAATCAATCTAATTAATTTGCATAAATTTAAATAATCAAATCAAATTTGATATTTACCTACAAAATCATATTTTAATTATAAAATCACATTTTATAATTAAAATCACATTTTGTCGAAACATTTGTCGACAAAATCATATTGTAATCAACAAATTCATATTTTAATTATAAAATCATATTTCATAACTAAAATCCCATTTTGTAATTTTAATTGCATCAAATTTGGCTTAGAACAATTTTAGGCCCAAAATCTCAAAAATTTCAAAATCAATTTTGTTCCGACCAAAATCGGCCCAATATCGAATATTGGCCCGAAAACTTCATGGGCTGCCCGGTACAGGCCCGAACAAAATTCAGAAGACAAAACATGTCACAATCGGCTGCCGGAAAACTCCGGACGGCGGTCGCACGGCGACGGCCGCCGCCATCACATGGCGCGCGACACAAGGCCGCGCGCTGCCGCGACGTGCGCGGCATGGACGCGCCATGCATGGCGCGGCCTGCACATCACCGTGCGCTACACCAGTGGACGCGGGCCGGCCATTGCGCAACAATTGCGCAGGCCGGCACGCGGTTGTGCTCGCGCCATCGCGCGCGGTGTTGGTCGCCGCCGCACACGGCGGCGGCCGGCAGCCTGCAACAAAATTTTTTTTTTGTTTTCTGAAGTCGAAATTCGAAATCTATGCAATTCAGGAAATAAAATGTATCGAAGGATCCGAGCCTGTGCTCTGATACCACTGTTGGCGACAATGGCGGATCCGGATCCCGTTTCCCGGGGGCGCAGCGAAAGTTAAAAGTTTTGCCCCGAGATACGTTCAATACATTAAAACTAATCAATAAACCATTCATAGGGCATTTATCGATTGTTACCTTGCTGGCGTCTAGGCGCCTGGCTCCGACCAGTTTCACAAGGAAACCGACACTTCAAAAGGTAGGCGGTGGTAGATCGTCTAATCAGGTCCACGACCGGAAATACGATTCCTTCGTCAGCCCGCACTAGAAGGCCTGACGAATTTGGCACGGACGGAAACTCCTCGAAAAGCTGATCGGAACAAGTCCGATCACGGCAAGAGGCGGCGGACGGTGGAGCGCGGCGGCGCGTGGGCGGCGCACGGTGGTCGGCCGAGAGAGGGAGGGGGGCGGCGCCTATATGGGAGCTAGGGTTGTGTGATGTAATGTTATGATTAAAGCCCTTGGTCATATCAACATATAGACCTATGATGGGCTTGAACCGGCCCATTGGACTTGGGTCAGCCCCAAGTCCATATGAACATTCGGTTCAATTAAATCATTGCGGTTTCATCATAACTCCGATCGACGATCAGATCGGACCGATCGAATCAGTTTCCAAAACTGAATATTATGATGCGAAAAACAATTTTTCAGACTACCTAGTCCAAAATTACAGTTTAGCCCCTCAACATTGGGAAATCGCAATTTGACCCCTGTTGACTTTTAGGAAGTCGCACTCCCTAAATTCCTCCTCCTATGCTCAACACTTTGAGCTCAGTTTCCATGCGGGAATCATGAATCCAGTACTTGTGTGACCCTAAATGGTTCAGGGATAAAGCTAGCATAGGATATCCACGCATGAAATGCGAGCAGTGAATCCTCGACAACGAAGTATCGACTCCTACATGCATCAGGACTTCACCCAATCCCACCACCTAATGACCCCAAGTGAGTCGGTAAACGGGTCAAAGTGAGGCGCCTATCATATAGAGTCTCAATGAAGTTTCGAGTAGTGAGGACTAATCAGTACAACCAAGACCTCGGACTTATCCACTCGACAAATGGTAACCACTTGAAAAGTCCGAACGAGGGTAGTTCGATAGATCACCAGGTGACAATCCATTTGGAAAGTACGAACGAGGGTAGTTCGATAGGTCACCAGGTAACAATCCATCTGCATGCTCAGAACATCACAATGTTCCCTACAAATGAAACATGGTACTTCACATCGCAGATGCTAGTCTCAAGCTCGGGCGGCCTTATCCTCATTTTGACAGACCAATCGACTAGGAACGAATTCAGAATACACAGTGACTATTAGATGTGTTTCATGATAGCCATCATATCCACTATCACATCTAACATACACTATGGTGCATTCTAGCTCTTTATCCAACATAATTGTTAACATTATAACATAATGAAAATAAAGATTGCCATAAATAAATGCGTATTTCATAATTAAAGATTGTCATATACAATAGTCTATAAAACCCACACGCCACAAGTTGGCTAGTTGGGCATCTACTCTAACAGACATAGCTGTGATTGATGTTATGAAATCTGCTGATGTGATTCTGTGCTTTTACGTGATACAGTTTGTTGAATTGTTTGAGTTGTACATTCTGTTTTCACATATTGATTTGTATGCATTGTGAATTGAATATTGATTGGCATACATGCATACATCTTGATCCTGATTGACAGATTGATTGATGAACTGATTGATAGCCACGTTGTGACTGGCCGACAGATGTGTCGTGCCTGAAAAGTCCAACGCTATCATCGGAGTGGTGACTACCGGATTCGCGTGTCTACCACCGAGCTGTGATGGACTGACATGCTCTGAAGATCACGGACCGATGATTTCCCCGGTTGATACACCGTGAGGGTATAGAGGCTGATTGAGATGATTTGCCAGTTGATACACTGGTCTAGCTATCCGATCCTTGATAGCCCTCATGCATTTCATAGAATTGATTATAGCATGTTGCATGATTAGCTGTTTTGATTGCTCTTCGTACTGAGGCTTGACCTTGTATTTGTTTTCCTGCTTTTGTGTTGTTTGGGTCTGTGTTACCCACTTGCAGGATCTTCAGGTAACCAAGCTGGGCCGAGTGGAGTGCCAGCTGGTCGACCCCCGTTTCCTTGAGTCCCAGTTTATTTTATGATAGAGTTCAGGCCCATTTTATTTCGAAAAATTTTTAAGCCCGATTTTACGCTTCCGTGATTATGTGATTAATTGTGCTATAATCTTTGTTTATTAGCATGGGTCCTGACATTTTTGGTATCAGAGCTTAAACTGGGATAAGCTCGATTTCCTTTGATCACACTCGAGTCTAGGCACAGAGTTTTGATTTGATTTTGATTGACTCTGTGACTTATGTGATCTTTTATCTGTCTATGTGATATATCTGCTGTGAGATCTTACCTCTAGACTTGTTTAGATGCCGCCGAGGAGAGGAAGAGGTAGGACGACTAGACGTACCGAGGAGGAGTCTAGGGTAGGTAGCGATGATGATGTTCATCAGGTTGAGAACGTTACTAGACAGATAGGCGAGATGGAGTTGGTTTTAGCTAGGTTTCACCGGACGAACCCTCTGACGTTTTCTACCGCCGAGGGTGGTGTGATGGCTGAGGCTTGGTTAGTTCAGATGGAGGAGTTTTTCGATACTCTGGAATACGCTCATGAGAAGAGACTGAAACTGGCGGTGTTGCAGCTGAGAGACAACGCACAGCGCTGGTGGAGAGGTACTTCTTGTATCCTTCGTGATAGTGGGGCTGTGATCACTTGGGAGAGTTTCTGTGAGGCGTTCCGATAGGAGTATACCCCGGAGCCCTTCTATAACAGTCGCGAGCGGGAGTTCGATAACTTGAAGTAGGATAACATGCGAGTGTCTGAGTATGCCCGACAGTTTTCTGCTCTTTTGATTTATGTGCCACACGTAGCCAACCAGGAGAGGACGAAGAGGAACAAATTTCTGAAAGGCTTGAGGCCTGATCTGTACCGGATGGTTTTGTCTGGTTCACCTGCAACCTATATCGATGCAGTGAACCGAGCGGTGGACATTGAGGAGAGTTTGCTGGAGGAGGATGCTCCGACTCGGCTGACTACTGGACGCACCTATCAACATGTGCCGGATGCGTCGCAATCTTTCCATTCTCCTCAAGGGTCACAGCAGCAGAAGAATCGCCAAAGGTTTTGACCTCGAGGGAAACAGTTCAAGAAGAAGGCGAATTCGAGTTCCTCTTGTTCTGCGAGTTCTGGTTCTGGCAGTGGTTCTGGCAGTGGTACTAGTGGCATGTCTTGTGGACAGTGCGGAGGAAGGCATCCGACTTCGCAGTGTCGTGGAGTTCAGGGGTTTTGCCATAACTGTGGTGGATAGCCCGGACATTTTCAGAGAGTATGTCCTTTGTGGAGGGGTCAGTCTTCAGTCCCTTCGCAGCAGGGATCAGCTGGTGGTTCCTCCCAGAGACCGCAGTTTCCTGCCCCTACCCAGCGATCTAGATTCCAACCCCGTGAGCCTTCTAGGTTTGGAGCACCATAGAGACCTCAGTTCCAGATTCCACAGCAGGCCCAGGCGAACGCCTTGACGAGAGAGCAGGCTGAGTAGACACCTGCCATAGTGATCGCAGGTACATGCTCTATTTTCGATTATCCTGCGGGAGTTCTATTTGACACTGGTGCATCACACTCTTTCATTTCTAAGTTGTTTGTTTGTGAGCATGGGTTGAGTTCTTCCCCATTGTGTGATGTTGTTTCCGTGTCTACCCCTGCTGGTGTGAGTCTGTGGTCCCGTGAAGTGGTGTTGGAGTGTGTTCTTTGATTTGATGAGCATGTTTTGGTGTCCAATCTGATTGTTTTGGGAATTAGAGATTTTGATTGCATCTTGGGAATGGATGTATTGTCTAGATATAAGGCTACTGTTGATTGCTTTCATGATGTGGTGAGATTTCGCCCTGATTCGGGTGAGAAGTAGGAGTTCTACGGTGATGATTCGCGCTTGAAGATTCCACTGGTGTCCACCATGGAGATATTTAGCCTGCTATCGCTGGATAATGCTGGATTCATGATTTATGCGCTTGACATTTCCCAAGAGTCGCGATTGGAGTTGAGTGACATTCCGATCGTTCGAGAGTTTCTCGATGTGTTCCTGGATGAGATTCCTGGATTCCCTCCGAGACGTGAGATAGACTTCAGTATCGAGTTGGTGCCCGGTACCGCCCCGATTTCTAGAGCTCCATATCGGTTGGCGCCAACATAGTTGAAAGAGATAAATGATCAGTTGAGAGATCTCTTGGAGAAAGACTTCATCAGACCAAGTATGTCGCCTTGGGGAGCTCCGATTCTTTTCGTGAAGAAGAAAGATGGGTCTATGAGGATGTGCATGGATTTCCGACAGTTGAATAAAGCGACGGTGAAGAACAAGTATCCTTTTCCAAGTATTGATGACTTGTTCGATCAGTTGCAAGTATCGGTCGTATACTCGAAGATTGATTTGCGCTCTGGTTATCACCAGTTGCGGATTAGTGACGCTGACGTGGTGAAGATAGCTTTTCGGATGAGATATGGGCATTATGAGTTTCGTGTGATGCCGTTTGGATTGACGAATGCCCCAGCTGTTTTTATGGATTTGATGAATCGCGTCCTTAGTACATCGATCGGTTCGTGATTGTCTTCATAATGAAATCCTAGTGTATTCGAGAAGCATGAGAGAGCATAAGGAGCATATGAGATTAGTGTTGCAGAGATTGAGAGACTCGTAATTGTACGCCAAGTTCAGCAAGTGCGAATTTTGGCTTGACAGAATTATCTTTTTGGGTCATGTGATTTCAGCGCAATGAATTTCGGTGGATCCGAGTAAGGTCGAAGCAGTTCTTAACAGGGAGAGACCTAGGAACGTTTTCGAGATCCACAACTTTTTGGGATTGGATGGCTATTACAGGCGTTTTATCAAGAAGTTTTCTTCGATATCTAGGTCGATGACTCAATTGACTCAGAAGGATCTAAAGTTCGTTTGTACGGATGAATGCGAGTACAGTTTTCAGACTTTGAAGGAGAAGTTGACTACTGCTCCTGTTTTGGCTCTGCTGTCTGGATCTGGAGGATTTGTTGTGTGCTTCGATGCTTCTCTCAATGGTTTGGGATGTGTTCTGATGCAGAACAGGTACGTGATTGCCTATGCGTCTCGACTGAAGCCTCACGAGACGAGATACCCTGTTCATGATTTTGAGTTGGCTGCGATAGTGTTTGCCTTGAAGATTTGGCGACATTATCTGTATGGTGGAGAATTTGTGGTGTACACCGACCACAAGAGCCTGAAATATATCTTCACGTAGTCAGACTTGAATATGAGGCAACGACGATGGATGGAATTGCTCAAGGACTTTAACTGTGAGATTCAGTATCAGCCTGGGCGGATGAACTCAGTAGCAGATGCTTTGAGTAGGAAGACCCAGCCTGCGATGCTTTCGTTTTTGAATGTCTCAAAAGTCTACGAGCAGTTGAGTACTTCTGGTTGGCGATTTCAACCGGTTGATCAGTACTTTATGGTTTCTTCGATCCAATTAGAACCGCAGGTTGTAAGTGACATCAGGGAGGCGCAGAGGACTGATCCATTTATTCATGAGTTGAAGATTAGAGCCCGAAGTGGTCAGTCTGAGGATTTCTCTGTTACTTCTGATGGATGTCTGAGATTTCGAGGAAGATTGGTGGTTCCGAACTTGATCGATTTGAAATATACCATCCTGAACGATGTGCATTGTAGCCGGTATAGTGTGCATCCGGGCGAGAGAAAGATGTACCATGCCTTGAAATCTCACTACTGGTGGGAAGGCATGAAGAGCGACATCTCTGGTTTTGTTGCTAGATGTCTGAATTGCCAGCAGGTCAAGGCTGAGAGGATGAGACCTGGTGGATTGCTACAGAGTTTGGAGGTGCCCCAATGGAATTGGGAGCACATCGCTATGGATTTTGTGACTCATCTACCTCGATCGAGTAGGGGATGTGATGCGATTTGGGTGGTGATTGATAGACTTTCAAAGTCAGCCCATTTCATTCCCTATGATGAGAGGTGTTCCATGAAGAAAATGGCGAAACTGTACATCGACCATGTGGTTAGATTGCATGGAGTTCCTGTTTCGATAGTGTCTGACAGAGATCCAAGGTTCACTTCTCGTTTCTGGAAGAGTCTGCAAGCAATGATGGGTTCGAGATTGGCTTTGAGCACAACCTATCACCCACAGACAGATGGTCAGTCTGAGAGGACCATTCAGACATTAGAGGACATGCTGCGTGCAGTTGTGATGGATTTCAGTGGTGGCTGGCAGGATTCTTTGTTCTTGGTTGAGTTTTCGTACAACAACAGCTACCAGGTGACTATTGGGATGGCTCCGTTTGAGGCGTTGTATGGTCGCAAGTGCAGATCTCCGATTTTTTGGGAGGAAGATGGTGAGAAACAGCTTTCTACCCCTGAATTTGTGCAGCATATGAAAGATCAGATTGATTTGATTCGAATTAGAATGAAGGCTGCACAAGATAGATTTACCAGCTATGCTAACAGAAGACGCAGACTTTTGGAGTTTGAGGTTGGCGATCGAGTATTTCTCAAGGTTTCTCCTTTCAAGAGCGTGATACGCTTCAGATTTAAAGGCAAATTAGCTCCTAGATTCGTTGGTCCCTTCGAGATTGTTGAGCGGATTGGACAGTTGGCTTACCGATTGAGGCTGCCTAATGAGTTAGCAGCGATACATGACGTTTATCATGTGTCAATGTTAAGGAAATATGAGCCAGATCCTTCCCATGTGTTGAGAACCGACGAAGTTGAGATGGATTCTGCCTTGAGCTATGTGGAATATCCAATGCAGATTCTGGATAGGAAGGAGAAGCAGCTGAGGAACAAAGTGATTCCGTTGGTGATGGTCCAATGGAGCAAGCATGGCCGAGAAGAAGCAACCTGGGAGGTTGAGGAGAAGATGAGACAGGATTGGCCTCATCTGTTTGAGCACTGATAGTGTAAATTCCAGGAAATTTCTAAGCTTTGATTTGAGCTTGCTTAGATGATTGTGTTTGATTGATTTTTTTCCCTGAGTTTGCCTTTGATTTCGAGGACGAAATCTCTTAAGGTGGGGATAAGGTGAGGAATCAGATTTTAGATTAGTGATTAATCGAAATGTGATGGTCCGCTTTAAGGATCAAAAGGAAACCTAGCAGCCGCTGTTTAAAATGGTCAATTAAAAATTTTGCTAGCTGCTAATTCTTGAGCTGCAATAGCTCGTTGTTCTTGAACATTTACAATTACCAAGAGCACCGGAGACAGATCTGGTATGATTTAAAAATCATGCGGAAAATACCAGAACTGAATCCTATCTTTTTAAAACAACTCAAACAGATTTATGTTTCACATAAATCTGTTCAAGACTATGCAAGTGCTAGTGTGCTGCTGATATGTTATGCTAAGTGCTGAAATGTTTATGCGAATGCTTGAATGAATGTGTGCTGAACTGTAAACGTGCAATGCTAAAGTAAATGCTGAAAGCTTAAAGAACACAATACAGTACGCAGCATATTTGTTTATGGAAGTTCGGATATCAACATCCTACATCCCCCCTTCTCCCCCCTCGGAAGGATCCACTACTTCATAACTGCACACCAGCCGCAACTGTGTGACTAACTACATACATACACAAGAGTTTTACGTCTTCAGATGCGTCGTTGTTTTGAGTGTTTTCTCGCGACCAGCAGATAGATTGTTTTGTAGAGAGAGCTGTTATCAGCCCTTGGTTGTTTTGCTTACGCGAGAGCTGTTGTCTGCTGGTGGTTGCTACGGCGTCGTTTTGATAAGTTGGAACGGTGTCGTTTTGTAGGTTTTCGTGTGTTTGTTGTTTAGTCGTTGCTGCTGATTTTACGAAATGAAAAGGGAAGATTGCTGCTGATAGACTTCTGCTGAATAATTCGATAGATCTTGGTGAATCAGCAGGCGAGGTTTGAAGAGGTATTTATAGAAGTGTTGATCGACACTTAGAAATATTTTGAACCATCCATATCTCATCTCTTCTTCTCCAAACCCTCGTCGGGCTACTGTTCACCGTTGTGTTCTATTGCCTTTTTCCGTTGATTCCAGCCTCTGTTCTTGGAGATCTTAGTGGCGCTGGATTCCCCTTGCTTAGCTCTTTAGTTTGCTACCCTTTTAGACGTGGTAATTGCGCTGGAAGTGGAAACGCGAAGCTGCTGGAATTCGAAGCTTTTGGAGATAAGCCTGTGCGTGCGTTCTTCTTCTAGCGTGAGCTTTTGGGTGAGCATTCTTCGTAGAATTGAGCTCTGTTCTTGTAGCTAATGCCTGCGTAAAAGTGTAGGAATTGAATTAGACTTCTGGCCGTAGGATTAGCGTACTTATGATGAGATTGAGCTAAGATTTTAGCTATGTTGTAACAGATTTGAGCTTCCAGGAAGTTCCTGCTGCGTGATTTGAGCCAGGAGAATCTGTTAGGTAAATTGAGGAATTGAGGTACGAATTGAGCAGCCTTAGCAGCTTTAGGCGTGAACATGCTGTGATTGATGTTGTGAATCTTGCGGATGTGAATTACGTGAATCAGTATGTGGAATGATTGAGTTACAT